>LR990242.1:2400000-3000000 GCA_905147385.1 Limenitis camilla
TATTTTCATAGATATACCATTGATTTTCTTTTTCTTTTGATTTTATTTATAGTAAACAATTGTAGTTATTTTATTCTAAAATATTATAAAACCTCTGTTCTGATGGATTTGAGCCAGTTGTCAAACAAAGCTCACGTGGTGACGATTCAAAAACGGTAGAAAAGCCATAGACAAGAGAAGAAGAAGAAGACCATTATGTACAATGGAGTAGCATCGTATTGCTTGGGTTCCATTGTAAAGGATTTGGTGAGTGTTTGATAGTTTTTGCTCGGTTTCCGTCTATAGTATTTATTATTGTTGTATTTTATTATATCTTATTAGTGTTATCGCCATTATAGATGTTGTTGATATCGCAGAAGCGTGGTAACAAAATGTATATAATGCTATCTTATTAAATTTATATTTCACAGTTTTTTAAGATTATTTAGTATATTTTCTATTAATATATCAAATCAAAATCTTTTATCGTAAATTCTCCCAATTACCCTGATTGGTATTTGGTGATTTAGGGTAACTTCCCCGGTTAAGGTGGCAACCTTGAATTTTCCGGTCTTCTGTCAGATCTTATTATTGCTACTTATCCTTCGTTTAAAGTTTGTTAGCAACACTGTTTATAAAGTAGTAGTAGCGGGTAGATCATTTTACATTATTTCAAGTATATCGTCGTGAAGACAATATATAACCTTTAGTGCTATAGATTAGTCTCAGTTTCTCTGGTGTTTTCGTGCAGTGAACATGGTAGTGTTATAGTGTCGTGATTAAGGTTACCCTTCTCGAGGTCCATGTAAGTTTACTTTATTATCTGTTGTCGTTAGCCAGGTCGAGTGGTGGAGGTGAGAGTTATATATTATGAAAGAGCTCTTTAAGCCTGCTTTAGAGCCTGATTAAATACTAGAAGGGTTCTTTGACTTTGTGAGTGTCTATATTGCGATGGTCAATTTATTACATGATATTTCCTAACAATAACTAATGTAGGGTATCTAGTATAAAGTTATCTATGACCTAAGCAACGAAGCTTAGGCTAGGCACATGATTTTATGATTCACAAAAGGGGAGATTACTCTCGAAGAGTCTAACAATGCATTTATGCAGAAACATGGAATTGCAAACAATAGAAGAAATACGGTGAATTCAAACAGGTTTTCCAATAACAATCGAGTGTGGTTACATTGTCGTTATGGATGCCAATTGAAGCGTTGTGTTGATAATTTTGTATCCGACATATTTAAAATAAAATTTTGTGTTTGAAACTAGCTATCCGCTGCTACTTTGCACACTTTCTCTACTATAATATACATATAAACCTTCATCGTGAATCACTCTGTCTATTAGTGAAAACTGCATTAAAATCCGTATCGTTTTTTACAAAGATATGAGCGGCCATAAAGGGGCCTTTCAAGTTTTACGTATGCATTAAAGGACGGCCGGGGATCTTTGCTTTGCTTATTTTTGTTGACATGACAGGAGATGGGGGGGTGCATAGTCGTTACCTCAGCGATAAAAAGTAAACACGCACATCGAAACGCTTATATGAGGAGGGAGAAAAATGCATGCATTAATGTTTACATAAGCACGGGAAGTAGGGTTGGGGTTTTATTTACTTCTGCTGACATAGGGGGCGAGGGGTTAATAATTCCAAAAAATCTTACGTAATACTTGAATGGCCCCATAGACGGGAATCGAGCAAAGTCAGTCGGACTTTGCGTACGTAGATTACAAATTAAATTTACGGGAATGCTTATCTCTTATACGCAAACACTATTTAATTAATTTTGATTAAGCTTTACAGTAAAATAGTTTAAACATATTCATAGTAATGTAAATTTAATACTTAATCCCATACTATGATTGGCTAGAAAAAAGCAGTGATGGCCCAGTGGTTGAGACTTTAAGTCTTACTCGGGAGGTCCGAGTTCGATCCCCATACAGGCACACACCTCTGATTCTGAGTTATGTGTGTATTAAGCAATTAAATATCACTTGCTTTAACGGTGAAGGAAAACATCGTGAGGAAACCTGCACTCCTGAGAGTTCTCCATGTTCTCAAAGGTGTGTGAAGTCTGCTAACCCGCACTCGGCCAGCGTGGTGGACTATGGCCTAATACCCTCCTCTTTCTGAGGAGGACACTCGGCTCAGTAGTGGGCCATTGACGGGTCGTGATGATGATGATGATTGGCTAGAAGTTCTTTTATCTAAAGTAGTGCTAGTGAAAGTGTGACAGTATTGTGCTGTGTGGATGATGTTAGATGTCTTCGTATAAGGATCAAGTTAATATTTGGTAAATCAGTGGACCTAGATGTTTTGGGTTTTTTCGAATTTATAACGCGCATCTCGTGGAAACGACTCAACAGATTTGTATTTATTAAATCTGCAGTAACATCTGATACGATTTGAATTTTATTTTGTACACGCATCATTTATTGCCCTTTTGTCTGTTTGTGTGGTGGATATTGTACACCCAGAACTACTCCATCTTTGAATATGGTTTTCACAACTGTATTGCAGAAAATATAGGCTTTGTTTCATCTGTATTTATAGTTTTAGCCGAGAGAAGCTGGTTCGAGTCGACTAGATTAAATAATGAATTGAAATATATAAATAGAAAGTCCTCATAAAATATTCCCAAAGCTTATAACCTCATAAATGAGTGGTGAACAAAGTTTAGGAAGTTGCGAGCCGGAGCCAGTCACGTATGTGGAACGTAAGCGCTGAATTTAGTTACTCTTTATGCAAACTTTCCATTTGAACCCTTTGCCCTTCATCTTTGTAACTTGCCAGAAACTTTGTTAACTTATATTTATTCTACTAAAATAATCTTTATGATTAAAAGTATTCCTATCATTATACTTTTGAAAGAACAATACTAATAACTCAGGTTTACCCGACGGACGGACGACAGATATAATATAATTCAGTCCAAACTAACTTATAAGGCATATTCCAGTTCAGCCTAATCTTAAACCCTTTTTATTTCATTTGTATAAGATCATAAATTGTATAAAACACCTATTTTTCTACTACCTTATACAACAAATAGTATTATGTAGTCGATTTTAATTTCGAAAAAGGGAAATTTCTCGTCCTGTTATATAATGACACTAATAAGTGAGCATTAATATCGTATGTTTATTAAAAAAATTCTTTCTTTTCATTTTTATCTTACTCTCCTTCATTCTCTCTATTTAACTGTGTTTGTCTCTTTTTTTTGTTTCTCTTTTTCTATTTCTCTCTCTCGGGAAAGCTTTCGACGACTAGCTTCTTTCTTCTAGTAAGAAAGAGCGTTTTTTATGCCTGTGCTGTACAACATATACTATTTTAAATTTTTTTTGAAAAAATAAATCAATAAGAAAAAAAAATATGATTATGGACTGATCTCAATAATACTTTGGAATGATCTACCCTTTAGTATAAGACTGTCAAAGTCCCTTAGTATTTTTAAGAATAAAGATCATTATCTTGTAGCTGAACTGATTCAGATCATATTGACATTTATAATCTAATTCGTGTATATATAGTATATTCCTTAATTATATTAGTTTATTATTAACATATATATGATATTTATAATATATAAGTATTAGGTTGTAATTATTTGTATGTAGTTTATGGCTGCACCACCCTATACTTATCTTGTAATAATTTTCCTAACCTAAATGTAGTCTGGAAAAGATGGCTGTCATTTGTTTGCCATTGATTTTATATTAAATTAATTTTATTGTGTCCCTTTATGTGGTGTACGATAAAGTGTTAAATATATCTCTCATTAATTCTCGAGAAGTTGTCGTCATATCTCTTGATGATCGGTATTACTTTGAAAACACTGTTTATCTTAATAGTAGGTATCAGTTGACATACTTAGGAGTTTAATTAATGTAAACGTGAACTATTTCATCTGGTCGAGTGTTTAGATCTACTTGTTGACTCGCTTATTAAGTAAGCCCCTATACTTGTTTCTGCAACAGTATAATTATTAGTAATTGTCGGACTAATACATCTAGTCCCATTGAATTTAATTTCGATTTATCATTATCCGGTTACAGGAACCTACACAACTTTCGTACTTAGGGAGTTGTTTTCTTTACAGATAAGATTTCAAAATCCAGCTTTCACTTAAAAACAAAATAATAAGCAATTATGCTAAAGAACAATGAATATTTCGCGTAAATGTAACGTAATATAATACAAGTTTTCAGAGCTCATGGTATACTCATACGAGGTTAAGTAGGAAAATTTACCTCATTAGCGGAACATTCGGCGTTTCGCGTAATTAAACGAAATTTTCCGGCTGTGTTGAACAAACACTATGCCTGCGTGATTATGTTTATATTATAATTTTGACAAACTCATTCAAAACATTGCGTTAGTCGAAATTGAATGAAAAGTTGTATTTTAATATTTAAAAAATCGTACATATTATCATTAGTAGGTAAAAGAAAAAAAAGACACGACGAGAAAAGGTGGGACTCTAGTTATTTTTTTTTATGGCAGTTAATGGGCAAACGAGCAGACAGCCAACCAGATGGTAAGTGGCCCATGGACATCGTTAATGTAAGAGAGTAAGTCTTGTTTTGCCGATGCGTTTCCACTTCGGAGATAGAGTGAGGAAGGGGAATGAAGAGAAGAATGCTACGGTAAACAAGAATCCAGAGTTCACTAGGGGAGGGGTAAGTATGTCGCACATTCGCATGCTAGTGGTCACAAGCCAGTTGGGCAACAGATCCCCTACCTACAAAGAAAAATGCTTCATCAGTAAAATTAAATTCAGTGTAGTAGTTGCGAGTGAGTTTAATTAAAATATAATACCATAAATCTGTAATAGATAAATATAAATAAATCGTGACATATCAAAGTATAAGCGACACTAGAATAAGTTATCTAAAAGTTAAAAGGTCTTAACACAAAAAAAAGATTAACGGTCCTTTCAACTCTCATCAATGTTTGAATTGATTAAAAGGAGGCCTTTGATACAGTATCGAATTCAGATATATAAGAATGTTATTTGCGAAAAGCTATGTATATCTGTGAAATACAAACATACATACAAGTCATTCAAAATCCTTCACAATAACAATAAAAATGGAATAATATTAAAAAAATAAACTATTTTTTCGAGGAGTAGGACAAGGTTTTCACTTCCACATTATTTATTATTTTATTGAAATCAATAATTAAAAATTAGGATGAAAATTATTACTTATTTTAGTATAAGTATATTATATTCACTTGTAATAAGTTGACGATTATGTAAGAATAAAAATAACCAAGTATTTGTTTACAAAGACCAAATTGGGAAAATTGTTTTAAAACAATAAATTTCTAACTAAGTGGGAATTTTGATAAAATTTTTATATTAATCTCCATATTCTCTTAGCCCAATAAGATTCGTTGTTAAGAGATATAACATTTAATCCATCTAAACCCAGACCTGAAACGAAGATATCAACTATTCATCTCTTAATAACCGCTCTGGAATTAATTATTGATAGCTAAACCGAACCTTTGTGTTTTCAAATCCTAAATCTTGGAATTAAGCGTAATTACATTGGAAAAATCGTTGCTTACCATTAAAAATTCCAACATTGATGTTGGTTTTCTCTATGTTATTTAGTATCCTTTTAATGAAACGTCAAAATTATTTTATTTAGTTTGTTTTGACTGTTAACCATTCAACAATTTTTATACACTGCTTCAGTAAACATTGGTAGATACATTTATTTTTCAATATGTTATTATGATACTCTTAAAGGCCTTTGTATAGTGTAGAAACTTGGACGATACGAGCCAGAGAAAGGCAGAGGATTGATGCATTCGAGATGTGGTGCTTGAGGTGCATGCTGAGGATACCCTTGACCGCACCAGTGCATCGATCCTCTCGCAGTTTCACGTCCAAACCCGTCTTTCCACGATCTGTCTGCAGCGTATATTATCATACTTTGGCCACATAATGAGAGGGGTGATGAGAGCCTTGAAAAACTGATTGTTGTTGGAAACACGGAGGCAAAACGAGCCCGTAGACGGTCCCCCAGCCAGATGGTGCGATCAAGTGAGAGGCCCCGGTGGAAGCAGATAATCCAAAATAGGTGTATACCATCCACATCCGTCGATGACCACGATCCTCAGCCATGAGGATGCGACCACAGAGTGAGAGAGAGGCCTTACTCTCATGTCCGTGTTTACTTTTTTATTGGTGAGGTTATCACCATCCACCCCCCATGTCATCAAACATAAACGATGCAAAAACCCCCACCCCCCATTAGTACTTACGTTATATTTGAATAGCCTCCAATTAATTCATAGTGTTATATAGACTATATAGTGTACTTATATTTATATTTTAAGATAGATAAAGTTAAACATACAATTCATCCGTTGTGTCCATGTTCTTTGAATGACAATAAATAGATTTAATAAAAATCTAAACTATCACAGTTATTTGATTCGGTTGGATTTTATTGCTATCCATTGTGTTGTTTAGTACTTTTATACTCTCCTCATTCACCCAATACTCAAGTTACTTCAACTGGAAATCTGTTGAAGCTATATGTAAGCCAGATTTTCCGTTCTTTATTCCCATGAGCTCAATAGCTTCGGCTGGCCTTAGTTTTTGCCTTTGGGATTTAAAGTAGTAATATTTATTGCAGCAAAGAACATACATTTATATGTTAAGGTGGTCTTTTAGCTAGGTTAGATCTTAAAATTAATAATATTTAATAAAATAAAAAAAACTCTGGTAAAAATACAGTGTACATTCAAATTTATAAGAAACACGGCAGTCCCTGGGGCGGTTGTCGGCAAATACAAATATTTACAAAGGGAATGTTAGTTTTGTTTACTTTATGTTACTGTTTGTTGGCCCGCATCCGAAATTAACAATGTTTTAAATTTTTAATTAAAACAGTTATATAATTTAGAAAAAGTAGATATAATAGGTTGGGGAAAAAGTCTTTTCGCATTATAGTATGTATGAACTTGTAATAAAATCTCTTTGGCTATACTATTTGTATCTGGCTGGTTTTGGTATCATTACAAGTTTACATCTTAAAGAAGATAATTTCAAATTCAAATTAGGATAATGTGTGATTTTTATTTGTTATTCGTACTGTGAAGATGAATGAATCTAATGAAGAAATTCGATACATTTTAAAATTTTACTACAAAAAAGGTAAAAATGCAACGCAAGCCACGTATTACCACGTAATGAAACCGAACCATTTTTGAAGAAACTGATAACTGGTAATGAAAAGTGGATCACGTAGGACAAGAACGTGCGAAAAAGGTCGTGGTCAAAGTCTGTCAGGCTTCACAGACTGCGGCGAAACCCGGGTCAACTCGCAACAAGGTGATGCTGTGTGTCTGGTGGGATTGGAAGGGCATTATTCATTATGAGCTGTTACCATCAGGCAGTACCTTCAATTCTGAACTCTACTGCGAACAACTGATGAGATTAAAGCAAGATGTTGAGAGAAAACGGCCGGAATTAAGGTGTTAATGCATCCGCCGTATAGCCCTGACCTTGCACCTTCAGATTTCCACCTGTTTCGGTCTCTTCACAATTCTTTAGGCAGTGTCACGTTAACATCACGAGAGGACTGTCAAAACTACTTGTCGCGGTTTTTTGATCAGAAGCCTCAAAATTTCTATAGCAATGGGATCATGTCCCTACCTACAAGATGGCAAAGTTATCGAACAAAGTGGTACCTACATACTTTAGTTAAATATAAATTAACTATATTTTAAAAAATGTTTTGAATTTTCTTAAAAAATGCGAAGAAACTTTTTCCCCAACCTAATATAACGTAAAAACTTGTTATTGGCAGGTTTCATTTTAAGAGATTTTTATTAATATAGCCTAGGTATATGTATATAAATTTCTCTTAATTTTTACAATTTATTAAATTTAGTTTTAAACAAATTGTTTTAAAATAATTTATAAAAATCTAAACCGAAGCTTTTTTGTAGTTATGATAACAGAATATATTAGCTTTAAATTGTCTGTTCTACCATTTACTATCATCCAATTACAGTCCTTGACGGTGAAATAACTAATCCGCCATTTTCGGCGGTCTGCCATTTTGCCAAATAATTTTATTCGATTTCAGACGTCACTTAAAATTCAGTTGCAATATTTGATCCGAAAATAAAAACAAAAAATAAATATTTACTATACAAAAAATGAATGTACCTACATGTAACCTTATTAACATGATAATATAGCTACTTTTTCTCATTATAATAATTTTACACATATATTATGTAAGCATAGAATAATAATACAAAAATATTATTAGGATCATCTGTAGATTATTCGATCTTAATTATGCAAGGAAGTATTTGAACAAGAGAACAAGATCTTATTAGCAAAATGCTAATTATCCATCAGTCGGCAGGTGGTATCCTCAAAACTCTGAACAAACTGGGTGCGAAGTTTGGTTTCATCTTTAGAAACAATGTGATGTCGTATTTAAAATATTCTAGCTCTTTATAAACAGCAGATTTCATTCTCCTAAATTATTGAAAAATACATTAAACCTTTACCTTCCAAAGGTTTCTTCACTAGTTGCTACATCAGAATAGTACAACGAGAACGTCCGTTAGGGTTCATGGCTTGCGCACAACTGTGCAACACACTACCCTCGTACATTTAATAGTACCCACAGTAACCGCATGGTCGTGACAAGGCAATATATGTACAATTCTATATACACTACATTCCTTTCTTATCACAATTTAAGTTAAGGTATCAATTTATTTATGAGAATTTTAATTTGTTAATTTATTTAGTTCTCCTTAAAACAAATCTTTTATTCCATGCTTTAGCTATCAATCTTTTTGTCCATATTATTCTTGCTCTTTTTAGAGAATAATATTTTATTTTACACCTCTGTCCTACTATATTTTTTCTTATCTAAGAGCTATCTTTTTTACTTTTCTCAATGTCAAGTGTTACGAGCGGAATCTCATGCTGAGTGTTCTCTTGATTTGTTCACGAAATTGGAGATTGTTTCTGAATATTTTGCTTTTTCTAAATAACCTTAAAAAAATAATGAACAATTAAACAATAATTAGAATCACTGTTGTCTATTGAAGACTTTGTATTAGCGAGTAGTTTACTTGTTTTCGATTATTTTACTAACAGAAGCTATTCGAAATATTATGTCGACAGTTTCATTTCCCCTGGTTTAATCAACGTTGTCCTTTAATCCTCACTTTGAACAAAACAGTTTGATGTAGGCGATGACATTCTAATCCAAGAGACACCGGCCCACATCAACGGGTATTAACTGGCGGATTGCGGTCAACAAGCATAGCTAGGAAAACTGTTGGTTTTATCCGTTAGTTGCTGTAGTGTGATATGCATATTGTGGCTGTAGTATGACACAACTTACTCCTAGAAAAGAAGTTTGTTATAACTGTTGATTTTAATAAGAATACGATAAAATACAATGAAGTAAGAAGAATGAGTTATTATCTATAACGTATGGTAAGGGCTACATCTCGATCATATAAATAGTTAAGATGGAGTCTATGCGAACAACATAGTGAAGCATGACAAAAGTACGCCAAACCGTGTACGTACACGATTACACGCACACAGATACAACGAAACTACGCCATGCCTCGTCAGTGGAGCTCTGGCGCCGCGACGAGCGAAACTATAGAAATAAATACGTATTTTTCGAGTAAAATGCCGAAGATAAAAAACACGATGGAATAACGTTTCATACGTAAGTAAATGTGAAAACCAATATTTTTAACAAATTAAAATGTAATTGAGGTTATTGCTAGGTAAACAACAAGTGTTGTCATTATAAAGCATTATATTTTTCCCTATAATTGGGTAAAGTAACACGTGCAAGTACTTCCTTAGAGAATTGAACACTTACATTTTACTTAAGTACTATTTAATATTTTTGTACCTATGCATTTCGGAGTTTCTATCTGATTATTTTCTTGTTTCGTCCTTTTTAGACCGCTTTTTTATTACGTAGTCAGGTTAAAGTTTTTTAAACTTTATTTTTTTATTTAATAGTTTTCCGTTTCCCGATCGAGATAACCTTTATAATCTCACTTTGTAACGTAATGTTAGTTTTTATTTGCTTCAATGAGTGTTTAACCGCAACGACTGGCCGCGCGGACTATACGACCGCATTTTAAACATATATGTTGACTTAAACAATAAGATATATATACATATTTGTAATGAGCTCGTCAAGACCTTTCTTTTGATATCAAACACGTGATAATTAGCTCAGTTAATTTTTTTTCGAGCTTAGAATCTGACGTTTAAATTCCGTCATAAAAAAAATTATAAAATTTTTGTAGCCTATATCACCCACGCCATTATTACGAATCTATTGACACCTCATTCATGAAAATTGGCTCAGTAGTTTAAGCGCTAGGGTGGAGCATACAAACATACATACATACACATACATGCATACATACATAGATAATAATAATAATAGTCGGTTTAATTATTTATTGTAATTTATCAAATGATAAGTACCTTATTTGATTTAATTTTTGTAACATTAGGGTCATTTGAAATATGATAGCAACACCGGCCCCCGCACCACATGTATACAAAACCGGCTTCATTACGCTGTTCGTAGGACTCAAGATTAACTTTTTATTTGATCTGAGGGCTACATTAATTACTATTACCAATCATAACAGCTACATTATTGCGGGGAAGAGAGGAGAGCGCCTCTGGAGTTGCGGGGGGTTCTCACGCTAGGCGAACAAAACTCTCGCGCCAGCCGTTCCTGCGCACATTCGGCTGCGGCTTTTACCGCGGTAGGGCGCTGGGCGGATGTCTTTCTGTTTCATACTTACACCACGTCAAGTCTTGTTTCCTTTGAGTAGCTCTTCTCAGGGCTCGGAAAACAGCTCTTTTAGGAGCTACTTTATTCAATGTTTTGACGTGATGACGCTGCTACAGGAGTCCCCCTCAAGTGAAACGTACCGGCAACTTGATGGTACGGCCAGTTCGTGTTTGTTTCGTGACCTTGGGGTGTAACGTAAGTTGTTCGAAACAGATGAGCTGGTAATTTGGTTATGGTAATTTCTGGTTTGTTATGGTAATCTGGTAAAGTTTCTGGTTTCTTATCAAAGTAAATAGGTTCGGCAGTGGCTTCCAACACATATGCAGGTTTCAATCTGTCGATCGGTATGTTTGTTTGACGATCGGGTAATTGAATTGTAAACACTTTATCCGTTCGTTTTACAACTCGAAATGGACCTTCATATGGTGTTTGAAGTGGCTTCCTTATTGCGTCGATTCTAATAAACACATGACTACATGAATGTAAGTCAGCATGTACGAATATGTGTTTATTGTTTCGATGTGCGATTGGTTTTGGTTTATTCTCTTCTATCCATGCGCGTAGTTTTTCAACGTAGGTATAATCTAAGTCAGCTGTTGATGTGTACTAGTATTAGACAGTTTCGCTCATAATGCAGTTTTCAAAGTTCGATGCCATCGCTCAACCATTCCGTTGCTCTGTGGGTGATGTGGTGTTGTTCTTATCTTTTTAATTCCTATTATTTTCATTAGGTTATTAAAAAGTTGACTTTCGTACTGTCGACCCTGATCACTTGTGAGTGTAGCTGGGCATCCGAATCGATTTGTACACTCCAGTGTATATAGACTGTTTCAGCGATGGTTTCAGCTGAAATATCTGCAGTAGGAATTGCTTCGGGCCATCTAGTGAGTCGGTCGATCATTGTTATTAAATAGCGATGTCCTTGAGCGGTTGTAGGTAAAGGTCCGACAATGTCTATATGAATATGTTGAAAACAGTCTGTCGGTGGAAATGAATTGATATTACTTATAGTATGACGTTGTATTTTACTTTTCTGGCAATTTATACAACTCTTCGTCCATTCTGATATGTCTATGTTCATTGAAGGCCAACAGTATTTTCTTGTAATTAATTTTTTAGTAGTTCGCGTTCCAGGATGACTAATGTTATGTATACTATTGATTATCTCGCGGCGATGTTCGTCGGGTATATAAGGTCGTATGTATGAAGTAGATGTTTCACAATATAATTTGATGTTGGTGTTAGGAATGTTGACTTCTTTAATGGATAATCTATTGTTTTGAAGTAAATCATGAATGGTGTTATCTCTTTCTTGTGATGTAGCTATTTCTTCGTAATTTATTATGGACGGGCAGGCTATTGTCTCTATCCGGCTTAACGCATCCGCGACGATGTTATGTTTACCACTGACGTGACGTATGTCGGTGGTGAACTCACTGATAAATAACAGCTGACGAGTACGTCGTGGTGTTTCATTGTTTGATTGAGTTTTGTTCATCGCGAATGTGAGCGGCTTGTGATCGGTGAATATTACTAGAGGGCGTTCTTCAAACATTTTTCTGAAATATTTTACAGCCATATAGATAGATAATAGTTCTCTGTCATATGTTGAATATTTTTGTTGAGCTTCTGAAAACTTCTTCGACAAATATCCAAGTGGTTGCCATATATTATCTATATATTGTTGTAGCACGGCTCCAGCTGACTTGTCTGACGCGTCGGTAAAAATAGCTATGTTAGCTTTGTGTGACGGGTGAGCGAGTAAAGTAGCGGTTTTTATGCTTTCTTTACACGACTCGAATGCTTTCAGCGCGTCGTCTGTCCATTGTATTATTGTTTTATCGCGTTTCTTGACGTTGTGTAGATATGCGTTCAGCGGAGCTTGTATGGTGGCGGCGTGGTATGTGGTCACGATAGAAATTTAACATACCTAGGAATCGTCTAAGTTTTTCAGTGGTGTTATTAGGTCTAGGGTATTCGGTGATGACCTTGACCTTTTCTTCAGGTGGTTTGATTCCTTCTTTAGAATCGATATATCCAAGAAACTTGACAATTGGCTGTCCAACGTTACATTTGGCAGGATTTATAGTAACTCCATTGTCTTCTAAGCGTTTTAAAACTGTTCTTAAGTGTTGATGGTGTTCCTCTTCATTGGATGAAGCGATTAGAACATCATCAATAAATGGAAAAACGTAGTCGAGTCCGCGAAATACTTCTTGTATAAATCGTTGGAATGTCTGCCCAGCGTTTTTCAAACCTGGATACATGCGTGGAAATTCAAATAAACCCATTGGTGTGATAATTGCAGTTTTCTCTATATCTTCTTTTTGTACATTGAGCTGTTGTCTAATTCAAGTGTTTTTTCACCATATGTAGAAATGGTCGTATTATTAACTGCATATAATTTGAATGGCAGCAGCGTTGTCTTTTGCCCTGGTTTTTTAGGTAGCACGGATATGTTTGCACCCGTGTCGACCAAGAATGAGTATTTCGTTTTTTTTTCGTATGTATTCGGTCTTGCTTTGAGTTCGGCGATTTCTAATGATAATTTACGTATTTCACTTATGAGAAATTGTGCATCGACTTGTCTTATGTTTTGTGATGTTGTAGGTTCGGATGATACAGCTGCTACCTCCTGAGTCTGCTCCATCATTTTATCAGCTAGTAGTGCTACTTCATCGAGGGTGGTCTTGGAGCTGACCGCCGGTTTCGCTCACAGCTAGAACTGAGCGTACGTGGGCTGGCAGGAGCTTGGTCCACATCATACGTAGGGTCGGGTCAGATATTTTATCTCTAGCTAGGTTTCGCATTCTACGTAGTAGTTGAGTGGGTTTCTGGTCATCTAGCTCCATCTCGGCGAGCAATTTCTGAAGCTGGCGGCTGTCTGACTCAGTCTCTCCTTGATAGCCTGGTATTGTTTGTCCTTTGGTACATTAAATAGGATATCAGCCTTCTCGAGCTGGACTAGTATGATCTGAGTGAGCTGAGCAGGGCTTCGTTTGAGCTCGTCAATGGCTGCCTCAAAACTCATATACCATAGCTTCGGATTCTCTCTCCAGAATATCTCTCTCTCTATCTCTATGCTGGAGATCTGGGCGGCAGTAGGGCTTGGTAGCGACTGCTCTGGCTTGGCGTCTTCCATCGTTGCTCGGTTCATCATGGAGAGTGATAGTGGTTGGGCAGTGAGAAACATGGTTGAGCAGAAATTCAGTACAGTCACATTAATTAATTTGGCAGGGATACCTGGTAGTATTTAGGCATCTGATAGTAGACTGGCAGAGGTTACTAGTTTTTACTGGAAATTTTCTTCAGCCAGGCAGGGATTCTTCATTGTTCTTAGTCGGGGTCACCACTTTAACACTTTTGGTAATGCTGACTTAATACTATTAGAGAGAAATGATACTCTGACTTCTGATGATAACAATGGTGTATTTGTGTAAACTTAGACTATGTATACAAAAACTTAAAACTAGCAAAAATATGATAAACCAATAAAAACCTTAAAATTAAATCTGTGAACCAATTAAAATATGTACATTATTGACTTGCTGATTGGAAGTAAAAACATTAAGAATTATTATATTTACAAATTAGATCAGCGAATAATAAGGGCTACATTAATTACTATTACCAATCATAACAGCTACATTATTGCGGGGAAGAGAGGAGAGCGCCTCTGGAGTTGCGGGGGGTTGTCGCGCATGCGCATTAGCGATCTCACGCTAGGCGAACAAAAGTGTCGCGCCAGCCGTTCCTGCGCACATTCGGCTGCGGCTCTCACCGTGGTAGGGCGTTGGCCGGATGTTTTGCTGTTTCATACGTACACCACGTCCAGTCTTGTTTCCTTTGAGTAGCTCTTCTCAGGGCTCGGAAAACAGCTCTTTTACTCTATTCAATGTTTTGACGTGATGACGCTGCTACAGTCGCAATATACAATATAATGTGTAACTTAAAATAAATAAATAAAATAAAAATAAAAAAGCCTTTATTTGATCCTGCTACATTACTTCTTAATTTACTATTTTTATACTATATAATAACACTATGTTCAATTATTAGCAAGGTCCCCAGGTTGGGTAAAGGCCTCCTCCAAAGATGTCCGCTTCTCCCTATCCTGTGCTATTTGGCACCACTTTGGGCCATCGACTTTTTTTATTTCGTCCTCCCAGCGTGTAGAGGGCCTTCCTCTCTTTCTTTTTCCTTGAGGTCCTCTCCATATAGTAGTGCTGTAGGTCCATCTTTTGTCTCTAAGCCTCGCTATGTGACCGGCCCATTTCCACTTTAACTTTTGTGCATAGTTTAAAGCATTATTGGCTTTTGTTATTTCTCTTATCTTTACGTGTCTAATCTTGTCTAGTTTTTTTATTTTAAGCGTGCTTCTTTCCATTCCGCGCTGACAGGATGTTAATTTTTGCTTGACTTTTGACGTAAATTTCCATGTTTGACATCCATATGTCAAGCATGGTAATAGGCTAGAGTTCATTGTCATAGTTTTCAGTTTTATTGACATGTTACTTTTGAAAATTTCTTTTAGACCCCAGAATTTATTCCATGTTCGCTGTACTCTTTTTTCTATCTCTATTTCGTTGTTTTCTCTTCCAAAGCCGATTGTTTTTCCTAGATAAATATATCTGTCTGTGTATTCTAGTGGATATCCATTGATTTTTATCTGTTTTTTGAGGCTGTTAGTCATTGTCATGGTCTTAGTGAGATTGATTTCAAGTCCTACATCGGCACTAACTGTTTGTAGATCATTGATCAAGAGCTGCAATTCTGAGTTTTTCTCGGATAATATTACTATATCATCGGCGAAACGCAAATGACTCAAAAGGTTCCTTGTATGAAGATTCCTCGTTTGCTCCAGTTCAGTTTGTTGATGGTGCTTTCGAGTATGGCTATAAATAATTTCGGCGACAAGGGGTCACGTGTAACTTACTTTTTATTAAATAATTTATCTAAGTTGGAGGTTTTAAGAAGAGTAGGATGAAGTATGAAATAGGACGTAAGAAGTATGATGTATGGGACATACCTATGACATAATTATGTTAAAAACAAAACGTATGAAACTAAATTTATAAATAATCTTAAAATATATTTTCCTAAACATCCGGTCAGTCAGTATTGTATCCGGTTGGTCGCAAACTGGTAAGTAAATAGGCATCGATTTACGAGGACTGGGAGCGCGCCAAATATCTGCCGCTATCGTTAGTGGCCTTACTCACTACTCACTGCTAACTGCGTTATCTCAAACCCAAAAATACTATAAACTGGGTCTATTAATTAATAGACCCAGTATATAATAAAAATCAGTTTTATGGTTTATAAGATTCACAACATCTTGTAGACTTTTTTGAAATATTTTGATTTCAACGTGATACGTCGAAACAGACTACAGAACTAACCAAATAAATCTACCGCAAGATGTATTTCTAGATTAATCAATTAAAATATCTGATGAACGTATTGTTGAACAAAAAAGGTAGAAGGTGTACAATATGGGGTAGATATAATATGACATGATACAAACTACTACGATGATTATATGCAAAGTAATTTGATAGAGAAAGTAAAAAAGATACATAATTGGATAACATCAGATCCTGGTTTATAAGGCAAAGCTGAGAAATACTAAAAGGACAGAAGAGAATTATGAAGAATATTACAATGATGAGAAAGTAATATAGCACAGAGTAGTTACATAATAAAGAAAGTTCAGGAGTTACATAATTCACTATCATCAGATCCTGTTTTAGGAGGAAAAGATGCAAAACATATTTTAAATCATGAATTCAGGATAGTTCTTAAAGGGTTTGAAGAAAGCTTGTTACAAGGAAGAAATGCCTATTGTGACAAATAAGATGAGAGCGAGAGAGAGAGAAAATCTACACTCCACAGATTGAAATGTTAAATCTATACGAATTGTTTAATATTGGTAATGGTCAGATCATAGTCGTTACTTATTGAGTATTGTTATTGGACTCGGTTCACGTTGTTAAAGCTAAATTGATTTCCGGTGGCATAACTAGACTGACTCTTTAGTCATTGGAATTTGGAGGATAATGCCTTGTTTTTTATAAAAGGTAATTTATGATAATGATGGTTTATTACTAAATATAACATATTCAGGCCAAGTACACATATTGAAACAACTGAAATAATACATATTGAATTTTTTAGAATTATTGTGATGTGGTTTTATTCTTAGCTGCTATGAACCTCTTATGGTCTGGTTACAAATTTTTGGGTATCTTGGGAATTATACGGGGTCGATACCGCACAGCAACACGAACAAGACAATAATAATATTCACTTAAAATGGAACAACCAAGTAACCAATATTAAACACTTACTACAAACCTTAGTAATGGAGATCTAGCATCATCGTCACCAGGGAAGCTCTGTTTGACAACTGTCTCAAGTCTATCGGAACAGAGCTTATATATATACAGTCTTGGAATAAAATAAAGTATACAATGGTGTTGCTAATTTTGTATAGATATTTGATTAGTAACCCTTTCAACCACGGACTGTATTAACGATTCTTAATGTCACATTACAGTATGAGTTCCATCTGATATGTATCTATTAGTATTGATATTGTAAACGGGATCTGTTACATAGTCTCGTTTGATCTAATCATGTAACAGTTATTAATTTTAAATGGCTTACAAAGGCTGTACTCTGTATATGTTCCTGTATTATATATGTATTAAATTTATATTTTTAAACCAGAACCTTGTCAGGGACATCGGTCAGCCATTTAGTAGACAAATTGGACTTTAAGAAAATCTGTTTTTGTTATGACTTTCAACCATGTAACTTCAATGTCTCAAGATTTTAAAATGTATATTTTGAAAATACTAGAAAGTCTAAGGAAAGATGAAAAAGATAGAAGAGAAGAGAGGACATCTGTATGTATATATATTTATATAAAATATCACAATGATGTGTTTTAATATAATATTTAGTGATGTTAAAATGATGATCAATAATGAGACTAAAAGATGTATGACTCTAGGGAACTTTGAGTTAGTTACTCTGGCAGAAATAAATACAAGTATCATATAATAAGTAATTTTCAGGGATACTTGAAGTACAAGTCAAACTCGAAATCGAAGTCTGAACATTTCTAAATCAAGTACTGGTTGAAGGAGGCTTGACTTGAGTTGTGGGTCTCACGAGGCAGGATCAAACTTTCAAGTGGTAACTAAGCACTTTATTGCATTAAAAGGGATTATATTAACTCAAAGGGTTTTTAATATTATGTGATCAGACTTATGTACTAAGAGGTCGTTCATGTTTTACCTAATCATTACAGGGGGAGGGGGTTCCTTCCTTTGCATACTTTTGATGACATGGGGGACGAAGAGGGAGGGGTATGCATGGTGATTACATCAGCGATATAATAGTAAACACGTACGTCAATGCATCGGTGTTTACGTAAGCACGGGAGGGAGGAGTTAGGGCTTTGCTTACTTTTGCTGACATGGAAGCGGGGGGGGGGGGTTGTTGTGAGTTTCTTGCGCCTAGGCTGACTTTCAATAAGAGAAAGTAAACACCAATTTTAAAAAAGAATTTTTTTTTATATACTTTATTGCACCAAATTTATAAAAATAAATATTCGTACAAAAGGTGGACTTAATGCTAAAAGCATTTTCTGCCAGTCAACCTTAGGACGTGTAAGAAAGATCGTGTAGGCGTGCAATGTGAACAACTCTCATATCTCTAAAATTGTATATATTATGTATATATAAAGGAAATACTTTACAATACATACATAAATAAATTCATACATATATATATATATATATATATGTCGAAAACTAATTAAAAAGGATATAGATGGAATGGATGGCCTATCTCAAAAGCTTTACGGACGCAACACGGTCAGGATATAACTAAACGTTACGATCTCTTATTCTGATTAGAACTATTCTGACAGGAACCTAAGCAGTGCCTTGGACTTGTCACCAAGGTGTAGGCTTAAGGACGTCCTTTAAGTGATCACAACACTCGCCTCCACTGCTTATTTTCACCGTCTAAACCTAAGATTAGACTAACATAAACCTAACCTAACACAAGGCTAACCTAACCTAAACCTAACACACACCTCCGACATATATATACATATATTCATACTTACATACATACATACATACATACATACTTAAATACATATATACATGCATGTTGATTAATGATGAATTAGGCATTTATTAATATTTGGAACTAGAAAAATTATCTTTGAATTTGTAAGAGATGTTGAGGTATACGTTTACCCGTCGATTCAATATCATCTTCCGTCTCACTCCGTCATGTAAAATCCAATTCCTCACTTCACTGAGGTATCTTTCAACTTTCTGATATAAAATACAATTTCCATTTAAAATATTCCACATTAATTTGTTTGGATTATTAATGAAAACCTTTAATAACCTATCAAAGTACTCAATTTTTTTTTCGTAAAAAGATTACTAGTAGTATGGATTACATTCTACTAGTATTCTCTTTACCCCTCCAACTAAGCTAAATGCTTGTGTTAGGAGTGGTCCACGTCAGTAGTCCAATGTCCGGGATTTGAACCCACGACTTATCGATCATTATTCCACGAACCCCTTAGCTACTAGCGCTATTTACCTTCACTTTGACATCAGTAATAGCTCTGTAACAGACACAGAAGCACAGAACACAGAGGCATCACGTGCGATTTAACCCTCAAACAGTTTCATTGAATAGCTCCAATTAGCGACCACTCTGCGCGCCATTACCCTTCTGTGTTTCGTATGACGTCTACTTAGGGTGAACTGACTTATGCTCGACACATAAAATTTTTTAACTCCCGAAAACGTCGAAATTGACTTTGTTGGTTAACTAACGACAACTGTCAATAACTTAAGTACTTAATTTCTTACAGTCGCTATAAATCGCTATATTCACTTAGAATACAGAGCAATGAGCACAGAGGCATCATGCGATTTATAATATTCTCAAACAGTTTCATTGACCAATTAGCGCCGACTCTCGTCATTATCGTTCTGTGTTTCGTATAACATCTACATAGGGTGAACTGACTTATGCTCGACACATACGATTTTTATAATCTGATTTAATGACTTGTTCGCATAAAAGATCACGTGATTTACTTAGTAATAGTGGAATTAAGCGAAGGTCGCCAGCTTCAGGTTAATAAGATTCGAACCTAAGATTTCTTACACATATCTCTTACATAAATGTCATAAAATGATTTATCGATGAAACAAGTTTTAGCATAATACAGTATATTAATAAATTTAAAAGCAATTACTTAGGGATATTTTAGTATTTATTGGAAGTCCCTTTCTTTTATTTGTTTTATGGGCCGTTTAAGTATTACGTAATCAGATTTATTCCAATTATCAACTCCCCCCCCCCCTCCCCCTGGTAAGCAAAAGTAAGCAAAGCATGGACATTTCGATGGGCGTGTTTCCTTTTTTATTGCTGTTGTAATTACCATGCAGACCCCCCTCCCATTCAATGCTAATACTTGAACAGGATATATTAAGGGGATAAAATTACTTGATTATTTTTTATACCTATTTGTGAATTAAAAAGTTATTTAGATTTAGTGTAGAACCATTGTAATGATTAATGTAGGATTTGTTTCATTAATATTCTAACTGCATTCTCTACTCGAATATTCTGTTAATTAAACCTAATTACCTAATACAATTAATTATCTGTGCAAATATATCGAGAACTGTTGCAATAACAGTACTTCATGAATTACTGAAATATGTTATTGTTTAATTAAGATATATGTCGGAGCATAGTAAAAGATTATCGATTAATCGAATCGTTATCGTTGTCTATGGCGTTGGAGTGGGGTAGTAGTTACTTCCGTTGTTTTGACAGTCTCTACCCTCGAACCTTTATATGCGATCGACAGTCTAACTGAAGTCTTAGTCGTGCGCGGTCTCTCAAGGAGTGAACATCATCTAAGTAGTGATAGTGATAGTGTCAAGTGCAGTGTAGTGTGGAAGTGCTGTCCAACTAAGGTCACGTAAGTCCTTACAATGTAATTGCCACGTGGTTAAGTAAACACAATGTTAGGTTAGGTTAGCCTTAGGTTAGGTTAGCCTTGTGTTAGATTCGGTTTATGTGCGTTTAACCTTGGGTTTAAATAGAGAGCCTGAGCAGTGGAGGTGAGTTTTATGATCATTTAAAGGAATTCCTTAAGCCTACACCTTGGTCACAAGTCCAAGGCACTGCTTAGGTTTCTCTCGTAATTGTAGGAGATCATATTTGATCATTTATCGGTTTAAAAGGAGTATCTGCGTTGCGTTTACCCAATATTCCACTCATTACCATCACCCCCTTTTAGTGTTCCCCAATATTCCCCATCTTTCTCCTTCCATCTCCTTTCACATCGTTTTAAAATCCCCGACATATATATTAAACTAAATATCGTAACTTCATCCGCAGAAACTTCAGAGTTGAGTCCAAAGTCATACGAAAAGTATGTGAGACATTCAGTGAGTTGTGAGACAGTAAGTCCCACTCACTCAATTATTCTTCAAATAACTCACTTTTCCAACATTCGGTTCGGAGACTATGCTCCTTTGTCAGTCCATTGTACTATTTATGTGTAGAAACCCTTTTATCTCACAGGATATTTGTTTTCATAGGATAAAAAGTAGCCTATTGTTAGGATACACTTTTGATTTAATGTATTTTATATTAGTAACCGGGCTGTTAGAATATAATTTGACTTCCTTTACGTATTTTAAATTTATTTTAAGATATAATTTTACGAATATCCGGTGTGTAACATCCGGTTGTTATAACACACATTTGATTTCCTTTATTTTTATATTTCTCAATTGTTAGAACATATTTTGACTTTATTCTAAAATATTATGAATATCCGGTCAATAATAACCAGTTGTCTTAATTTAGTTTTCTTATTTGGACTACCGTGATTTCGAGTCATTCGATATTTGGGCGTCAGAGCGACAAGAGCTCCCGAAAGGTATTTAAGGACGAGACCATACGGCTGGAAGCCGGCTATAAACTCTGTAAGTTTATTATTTCATCAATCCTTTTTTATGTAAATTATATTGATTAATTGTATTATTGATATAAGTTGGCTGAAGTTTTTATGTCTATTATATTTAAAATGCCCTTCATATTCCCGTTTATTATAAAACTGATTGTCAATATTGTGGCGTGTTTTAATATTATGAGTATCTAACCGAAATTAACGCAATATTTACATAAATTATTAGTACGCTCCTACACTATGTTATATTTTACGTCATTAATCTAAATCATCATTATTGGCTTTTAACTAAGCATTTCTGATTCATTGCAATTAATATGAAGAATAAATATCTCTCTACGATACTTATTATCCCTTCTATTTATCCTTTAATTTCCAAAATTTCAAAAAATCTCCATGTGACAGAAAAACTTAGACCAATGACTCTCAAATCAATCACACAATAGACCTGAATTTAATTTTAACAAAATGTTTTTATCCCACGTAGCAAAGCGTTGCATCCATCTTTCAAAGAATAGAAGGACATTTTAAGGGTACGGTATAATGTTATAAAATAAATTGAATTGAGTCAAGAAGATTGAGTGAGTTGATGAGATGGTGGTGTCAACTGCAAGTCAGTAACATAGTAGGGAAATATTATATTAGTAACGGGTGGTAGAGTAAGAAGGAATAAATGAGTAAGTAACTCAAAGTATACGCAGTAGAAAGTGGGAGATGACTTAAATAAATCGTATAACAGTAATTTTCAGTAAAATATTCTTAAAAGAATACTCCTCAATAGCACAAATCATTTTAAAATGCAGAAATATTTTAAGAGAACAAATACAGATGTAGCATCTACTGCGACCATTAAGTCAAGATTTAGTAACATACTTTGCAAGAATTTCTCTACCGTACGTGCATCTGGCGGAGAGTTATTAACTATACTATACTGTAATATACATCTTGGAATTGGGCACTTGCCCGTTACGTCTAATGTATTGTTATAATATATTTTAAATAATAACTTTCATTTGAAATGTTTTAACTAATAATTATAAGACTAAAGTAAGGAAACTGCTGATTTTGATAATTCTTTCACCGGCTATTTAATTGCCATAAAATGGATATTTTTTAAATTCAAAGTAATCTTAAGAATTGCTGATCAGATTTTGAAAATTTGTACTGCCACGGAACTTCTTTATGTTAACACAACTCCCCTTTGCTGTCCTTCCACTAAGTAAAATCCTAACTTTCTAACTAATATTATAAATTCGAAAGTATCACTAACAAAACGTAGGAAATACTTAAGAATACATATTAAACAAACGATGCGATTTAATAAACTACTTACGCCATCTATTGACGAATAGATGGCGTCTGTCTGTCTGTTACACAATCACGCAGTAGAGCTTGAAGAAGAATATAAGCTATATTTTATCGCGAAAGAATACTTAAGGATGCAAAGGAAATAATTGAGTGCGCTCGTACGCCATCTATCGACGTGGGGGTGAAGTGCATGTCGAGCTCTGTAAACGTTATGTCTCAAATATAAATAAAAATGTAAAATATGGTAGTGCATTATAGAGTGAATCTCAAGGCATGAAACCACAATATTAATAATTATATGAAATATATAATATCTCAAAGGTCTGAGGAAGTTATCCACGTGATTTTATACAGTTGACATCGTCTAGAGTATTGCTAGTGGTGTAGGTTCATTTTATGAAGCTAAGATCTCTTTCTTTATTGAAGATCATTTTTTTTATGGTGGATAAGGTGCAAACGAGCAGGTGGTCCACCTGATGGTAAGTGGCCACCATCGCCCATAGACATCGGCAAAACAAAAGATACCCTCTTGTTTTGCCGATGCGCTGCATCCTCGAAGATAGTGGGGAGGGAGAATGAAGAAAACAATGCTGCGGTTTCAGCGGACCCTGAGCAAGAACGCAGAGTTCACTAGATCCGCAGCATTAATGGGATGGGAGAGGGAAGGGGTAAGTCTGGTCCACATGCGGCTCGACCGGAACGTGTCTATGACACTCGGCGGTCGGATTCACATGCTGGTGGTCGCAAGCCAGTTGGGGAACAGATCCCCTACCACCATGGGGTTGCTGGGTTACTCGGCTCTTACGAGATGCTCTCCCAACGGCAGAGGGGAATAATATTCTTACCCGTCTCCTCACGGGTAGATCATATGAGTTTATTAACGACTTTTATTAAATTATTGAGTGGTGAGGGTCAGCAGTGGTCCCTAATCTACACCATCGTTACAAGTCCAAGGCGCTGTTTGGCTTCTTTTTGAGTTGAATTGAATTTATAATATAAAATTTTTTACTTTTAAAACGCTTGTATAATATTAAAAATGTATTAAACTAACAAATTGTAAGTTCTCAAGACTGTATTATTAGTTAACTGGCTCAAGGGAAAACTGTTTCAGTTTAAGCCAACAATTTGCTATGCGTTTACTATGAAAATACTAACTTCTTTAGTCCAACTTTTGTGCTTGTTAATTTAAAAGAAAACTTATGAAAAAGTTAATTAAAAAGCAATTAATAACAACCCTTAAATAAAGAAGATATTTTATGTTGCTGTATAGTTTTTATTTTTAGTTACTAGGTATATTACTACTAGTTATTACTAGTACTCAAGACCACTAGTTCACCATCATCTAACTACCACTTATTACTAGTGCTATCAGTTACTAACACTCAGATATTACCAGCAGCTGCTTTTTTCTTTAACGACGGAATGCAGTTTATACATCCCTTCTGAGGTGGAGGGTGTGTGGGAGAGCGAGAAGCACCGAATACCTCCTTTTAACAATCCATTTCTTCCAATGCGGTTTCAAAGCCAGATTGCCCAGATCCTCTTCCCACTCCGCCTATGTCACCTCTGCTTGTAGCTAGGGGAATCTTTGATAAGAAGGGTGCCTACACTCCAGAGGACCATGCGATATTCCCGAATTTCTCTGAGAGCAACGACCCTTTGAATGGATCTAGCCACCCTTGAAGGTCCTCCTACCAACACAGGCACATATACAGAGCCATGCTTCAAACCGTACATCACAAGTCAGTATTACTATCAGCTACTAATTATTATAGTAGCTAACTTTAGGTCTGAAAAAAAATAGTGGAGAAATTTGCGCATCGTGAGTGTATTGGCAGTTCCGTCTGTGACGTAGCAGACGCACGGGAACTGAAACGTCTCATAAGAACTAATAACGTGTGTCGCGCTGCTCTCGCTCTGTGCCTCCTGCAAAAAAGCCCCTAATAGTGACTTCTGCGCTTTCAAAGTCAAAACTATACTTCCGTGCTATACTACTAGTTTATGGTACTATTTCCACTGCTAATTCCAGTATTACTAGTACCAGTATCCAGTAGTACTGCTAGTTCTTGCTACTAGTATAGTAGAGCGTACGGCTCACCTGATAGTAAGCGATTACCGTAGCTTATAGACATCTTCAACACCAGAAGCATCGCAAGCGCGTTGCCGACCCTATCCCCAATTCCCCCCAGGAGCTCTGGTCACCTTACTCACCAACAGGAACACAACACTGCTTTAGAGTAGTGCTATTTAGCTGTGATCTTCTGTAAGATCGAGGTACTACCCCAGTCGGGCTGCTCCATATTTGAGCAGGAAATTTCCTGCTCTATCTCAGTTAAGAAATTCCCAAGTCATCGAAATTTTCCTTCTTATTTACCTTTTGGTAAGACTAAGGAACAAAGTTTCTAAACTTACTTATAATAAAAATCGGTTGACCGTCAAAAGTAAAGTCTATCTTTACACTTTAACATTTATTACATTATATCGTCAACTACATTAGTACTGTACACAAATAAATATACTGTTATAGTAGCCGGCAGCTAAGTTTAGGTCTCAAAAAATAGTGGGGGGAAAGTTCTGTGACGTAGCAGATGGGCTGGAACTGAAACGTCGCATACTAAACCAATAACTTTTGACGCACTGCTCTCGCCTCTAGTAGTGACTTCTGCGCATTCAAGGTCAAACCTATACTTACGTGCCGGTAGCTATACCTATTGATTTAATAAAAATTATTCAGACAAAAAACATCAAAACGAATTTGTATGAAAACCTTTTCATTCTGTATCGAAGAAATTAATTGATTGAATTAATAAGTAAGTCAGTTAGTTGGTATGTCAATGTGTCACAAACTTTTCAATTCTCTGTATATTTTTAGGTGTCCATCATTAGTACGTTTACCCCGTATCGTACTTGTGATTTTTTCTGCTAGGAACAGTTTCAACGGAATGCTCTATTGAACGCGGTTGGCAGACGCCTTTCATCCGCTGCCATTGAAAAAAGTTGACGCCCTCTCTCACTTGCATTTTAAATTGAACTGTGAACTTTGCGTAGGCAAAGGGAATATTATCTTATCTGCAATCTTCTAAAGATACTAGAATGAATGGTTTAAAATATCTCAGCGAAATAACAGAACTCAGATCTTTAGCTGGCTTCGTTTAAATAATCTTTATCCATTCCAAGTTTATATCTTTAAGTTAAGATTTTGTTTGTAGTGATTGTATTTTAAATTTTTATTAGTTCGTATTATCTTTTCATTTTTCTATTCTACTAAATCGACTTCGACAAGTAAACGAAATTTCTATGAAACACCCACAGTAAACCACCAAATAGCCACTACGAATTTCTAGCACCTCTAACATTCACTATGTTGATTGATTGATATATACTTTATTGCACACAAAATAAATGTGTGTACCCGTGAGGGGACGGGTTAGAATACTATTCCCCTCTGCCGCTGGGAGAGCATCTTGTAAGAGCCGAGCAACCCAGCACCCAATTGGTGGCAGGGGATCTGTTCCCCGACTGGCTTGCGACCACCAGCATGCGAATCCGACCGCCAAGCGTCTCTCCCGGCCGAGCCGCATGTGGGCCAGATCTACCCCTCCCTCTCCCATCCCATTACTGCTACTGTTCCAATGAACACCGGGTTTTACTCGGGGTCCATTAAAATCGTAGCAGCCACCTCTTCGCTCCCCTCACTCTATCTTCGAGGCGGCAACGCATCGACAAAACAAGAGATACCCTCTAGTTTTGTTGATGTCCATGGGTGACGGTGGCCATTTTCCATCAGGTGGACCATCTGCTCGTTTGTCCCTTATCTATTATAAAAAAAAATGCAAAGGCGGTCTTATCTCTATAAGAAATTTCTTCCAGACAACCTTTTCTAATGGAAGCTATGGCAGAGAGTTTGTAGCGATGCATAAATACACATTCATAAACTTACATACTTACACACATAAATAAATACAAACATTTAAATGTATTTAATAATTTCGATTGACGAATGTTGATGATTTGTTGTGTTAAAAGCTTTGTTACATTTACGCATGTACCTGACTTATCCCTCCCCCTCCCATCGCATTAATGCTGCGGTTATAGTGAACTCGGGGTTCTTATTCAGGATCCACTGAAACCGTAGCATTCTACTTTCATTCCTCGTTCTTATTGTATCTACAAGGTAGCAACGCATCGAAAAAACTAGAGGGTATCTCTTGTTCTTACCATCAGGTGGGCCCTCAGCTCGTTTGTCCCTTAACTGCCATAAAAAAAAATAAAAACAAAATTACTACTTAATTGTTTATTAACACTAAATTATCAGGAAACTGAAAATCACAAACAATATATACACACGCACGCACGCGTACACACACACATACACACACACACACACACACGTACAGAAACGTAGAGGATATGTAGTTTCATCTAGAGGTATCTAAAGAAAGAGTTATGAAGAAAGCTAACACAATAAAAAAAAATGTTTGTATACACATGCAATTTAGACGGAGCCGAGCAGTGCCTGGGACTTGAGATCTAGGAGCAGGTTTAAAAAGCTCTATCTAAATATTTAACTCTCACCTCTACCACTCGACATGTGGAGCTACACTGCGCGAAAACACGAGACTGAGACTAATCTATCGTACTAAAGGTTATATATTGTCTACCGTCGGTACACTTGACATAATATAAAATGACCTACCCGCTAATACTACTTTATAAACAGTGTTGCTAACAGAAGCAAGGGCAGGACGATTAGTATTAATAAGTAGTAAGTAGTAGTAGATATATTATATACAAGTATGCCACGTGAGTTTCCACTTACACTACAATTTTTAATATTTTACAATATATAACCTAGACCGAGAGCTAAATACATAATAAAAAAAATACATGTATTTGTTTAATATGATATGAGATGTGCGAGGATGTGTAGCGAGGCGAGGGGTGTGTTTGTTAACCAGTAGAATCGCTTTATTTGTCACATTATATACTAGGTAAATGAAGCGATTCTATTGGTTCTTCTCTAGTGGAAACGCAGCCTTAAGCTTTTATTATTTAAAGACGTCACAGATGTTATTGTAAACAGGATTATAGAATTATAGGACTTAATAGTAACAAACGTAGATTTAAGAATCTTTAGTGTAAAATTCAGTTTAATCTTTCGATTACAATATAATTCGAGTTCCTTGTTAAAAATACCAATATGTAACACACATTGTTAGTACGTCGAATGATTTATTACTAAATGCCATTACAAGAACACGGTGTGCGGGAAAATAAGCTTTATATTAATACAAACACCTCTGACGTTGAAAAAATATGATGACATTAACGATATTTTCAAATTCAACATTACGGTAAAAAGGCGATGGTGAAAAGCTTCACCTTTAATGGTTCTGTATCTTATATTCATAATTTTTTAAAGACAATAACAACATGCATATAAAACGAGTAACCAATATTAAACGACCCAAAGCGTAGTAATAATGGTTACCAGGCGAGCTCCTTTTGATAACTGAGGCAAGTCTATAAGAACAGAGGTTATATACAGTCTTAGAATAAAATAAATGTTACTATCGGCGAATATAAAGTGAAAGATAGAGTGAAGAAGGGGAATGAAGAGAAGAATGCTACGGTTTCAGCGGACCTTGAACGAGAACCCAGAGTTTACTAGAACAGCAGTATTAACGTGATAGGAGAGTGAGGAGTAAGTGTGGCCCACATGCGGCTCGACCGGAACGCGTCAATGACACTTGGCACGGCACGTAAGTATAGGTTTGACCTTGAATGCACAGAAGTCACTATTAGGGGCTTTTTTTCATACGCGATTAGTTCCTATGCGGCGTTTCAGTCTGCGAGGTCACGGATGGAACTGCCAATACAGGCACGTAGCACGCTCACAATGAACAACTTCCCCCCTACTATTTTTTATCAGACCTAAAGTTAGCTGCCGACTACTACATATATGTATGTATGTATGGCGGTAGCATTTAAGTGGACGTAAGGTATAGTAGCTGGCAGCTAACTTTAGGTCTGCGAAAAATAGTGGGTTCAAGGTCAAATCTATACTTGCGTGCCGGCAGCTATGTAAGTAAGGATGTATAATGGGTAATGCTTGTCGATTACTAACCGTCGTTAATAACGGATAAAAATAATGTGCTTGTGTTTAGTAATTTATGACTTAAATTCAGAAAAAATCAGAAAAATTATATTGTTAAGGTGACTTTATTATTTTTTAATTTTTGGTTTCATAAATCTATAACCAAATAATAAAGATTTATTATTTTGAATTTTAATTCTAAATCTGAGCTTTTAACCTTCCCCTACGGAACTTTAAAACTCTGAAAGCCTTTTTTTCGCAAACACTTGAACAGGAAAATTGCTACGACGCCTAGGGAGTGGCATAAATTCATAACTTTACATCATCATTTAAGACAAAATCAGATGTCAAGGGAAAAAGTGCCTTGCTGGGCTTATTTTAGTGATGTTTTCGGTAACAGAAATGAATGAAAGAGAAAGGAATAGCCTTTATAAAGAAATGCATAGACCACTAGCCTCCATTGTGTTTTTAACGACATTTTAGGGGATGAATATTACAAATGGTACTCATTATTATACAGTAGTATGTATAATATAATAATAACATTAATTTTAAAGAGCTGTGCAGTATCAGGGGTTTGTAGCCCAGGTGTAGGTTCGTGTACACTGTAACACTCACTACAAGTAACACTCACCAAGCAATGTTTGACCTTAACCACTCAACAATAAAATCAAACTAGTTAATTTTTAATAAACTACTCTACAAATAGGAAGTTGAGCAGTTTTTGGGGTTAGAGAGCATAGTGCAGGTTTACGAGGCCCTTTCACAGTGCACTAAACCTCACCTTTACTGCTCAAACTACTAACATGTAACTAAACTAAGCATCTTCCTCATGTGATCCTTAATAAGGGAGACCTATCAGTTACACTGCTTTACGATACACAATATTCGATGTATAAAATAACTTGTCATACTGTCTCTAATCTATTGGGACAGAGGTTATGAGCAGATGAGACAGATGGATTTTTATTTCTTCAACAATATTATATTTTTTTGCATTTGTGTACAAGTACAACTCTCTTCTTTCTCTTTTCTACAGCAACTAACCAGTGAATAACAAATAGGGTTGAAACTTGAACGTCAAGCCAAAATGACAAATTGCCTGAGCAATATTTTTGGTATGACCAAGAAAAGACCCCAATTATAATGTTACACGAACTATGTAAGATATTTGAGATACAATACAAGGTTTTGTTGACTTCATTATTATAACAACCTCCACTTCGATATCATTAAATTTTTTTAACAAATATTATAAATTTTAAAGTAACTTGAGAGTACAAACTAAACAAACGAAAGTGCGATTTAATATACTACTTACGCCATCTATTGACGGATAGGTGGTCTGTCTGTCTGTTACGCAATCACGCTTAAATCATTAAAACCATTTGAATGAAATTAGATACAGAGATAATTAAGAGCTTGGGGAAGGACATGGCGATTTTTAATCGCGAAAAAAATATTTAAGAATATAAATTAAACGAATGAGTGTGCGATTTAATATACTACTTACGCCATCTATTGACAGATAGGTGGTCTGTCTGTCTGTTACGCAATCACACTTAAATCATTAAAACCATTTGAATGAAATTAGATACAGAGATAATTTAGAGCTTGGGGAAGGACATGGCGATTTTTAATCGCGAAAATATATTTAAGAATACAAACTAAACGAATGAGTGTGCGATTAAGATATTACTTATACCATCTATCGGCTGATGTTACGTTTTTACGCTAAATCAATAAACCGATTTTGATGAATTCGGTACAGAGATATGCTAGAGCTTAGAATGGGACATTTTATCCCGAAAAAGTCTTTGAAGGGGTCGAAATAGGACATGAATGTTTGTATAAGAATACGTCATATAGGTACAAAGCAAAATATGTTGAAAATTAAACGTTAAGTAATTTATTCAGGGGGGAATCTTGGGTCGTTGGAGTAACTTATAATACTAAAGAGATTTTGAGTTTCGTAGTGATAGAGAATTCTAGACCATTACCTGATCAATTTCCTAGCTCGAAGTGGGTTAACGTACTGCCAAAGCTGTAAATCACGTATAGTGCTAGCCGATACTGTGTTTGTACTTGACTGCGTATTGCAATGCTGTACATTCGTAGGGCAACTTTGAAGTGCGTGTTGTGACGTCACAGCACAGTGCACTTTAACACTCATCTCGTTTAATAACAAACTTCGTAAAACTTCTCAAAACGAATTACATTGCACTTACACGTCTACGAGTATCTGTGCAGTAACACTAAAAATGCAAAATAGTATTTTTCATTAATCACAACCCTTCAATGGCCCACTGCTGAGCCGGGTCTCCTCCTCAGAATGAGGAGGGTATTAGGCCAATAGTCCACCACGCTGGCCCAGTGCGGATTGGCAGACTTTTGAGAACTTTGGGAACTCTCAGGAGTGCAGGTTTCCTCACGATGTTTTCCTTCACCGTTAAAGCAAGTGACATTTAATTGCTTAAAACACACATAACTCAGAGTCAGAGGTGTGTGCCTGTGTGGGGGATCGAACTCGAACCTCCCGAGTAAGACTTGAAGTCTCAACCACTGGGCCATCACTGCTTTTTGTAAAAATAATTCTAAAATTCTGCAAAATAGTATATAATACATATAATAATAGGCAAATAGTCGATCAGCGCCTGGGGCTTGAAACCCAGGAGCAGGTTTTAAAGGCCTTTTCATTACATAGAATATTTCATTAGATAATTATTATATCAGACTTAAGCGATTGGTGAAAAGCATAAGATTTCACTAATTTTATGATAAACTAGCCGATCCACTCTCGCTTCGCTGAGGTGTATTCAAACTGTTAATTCACACACTCACTTATTTATTCATTCGTACTCTACTCGCAACTATGAAACATATATATTTCTCATTGTATAGGCAACGTTCGTAAGAAACATTTTCTTTCGATTGTTTTTTTTTCCTACTTTGAAAATCCGAATACCACGAAAAAGTCTTTTCTTTCTTCGGATTTATATATAGCCTATGACAGTAACAAATAATGTAGCTTTCTATTGGTAAAAGAATTTTTAACATCGGTTCAGTAGATCCAGAGATTAACCCGTACAACCTCATGAACTTTACCTCTTTATTATATTTGTATAGATTAATAACTACTCCACGAAAAACTAGTGAAATTATGACGTTATAGGGTTTATAATATTGTCGTATCGGGAGTATTTTGAACTTTAACTATAATTGAATTTGTGGGTAATTCCTTCGCTTAGTAAGTTAATGAACAAGTCGTAGGTGTTATTTGGAATTTCTCTTAAGTAGATATTCTGTATGTCAGCTATAAAAACTTTCATACATATTTTATTATTTATCTGTATATTTATACAAAGAGACCCATCCGGATTTTTTCGGTTGCAATTATTTATCAAAAACATTTGATTTTCAATATTGTTAAATTAAAATATTGAGGTGCTGGAGACAGTAAACATTTATTATTATCCCGCAAGAACTTTAATTTTTTTTTGGGATAGTCTATGTGTTAATCTAGGTTATAAAGTATCTGTGTGCCAAATTTCAATGAAATCCGTTCAGTCGTTTTTGCGTTATTGAGTAACAAACACCTAAACATTTTGTTCAAATAATCTTATTAATATTGTAGCAGAGAGCACAATGTCGGTTAAAAGCTTTATTAATTACGGTGAAAGGTCATTGAAACGCTGAATATACAAAAAAATAAAGATTTACAACTTTTTAAAATCTTTTTACATTAAAAGTAATGTAAAATGTAATAAATATTAAGTCTACGAGAAGCACTTGCGAGATAATGGATTTTCACTGTAGCTGAATTTATATTTTTAAGCGATATCTTTATAATAATGGTTTATTGAAAGATTTTATTATTTTTAATTCAATATTTTGAAAGCTTAAATTAATTTTGAAAATAAATCGTTTATTCTTATACCTTTTTTTAGATATTTTTCAAAGTAACTCAGAATACATGTTGGTTATGCTATTATAAAAAAAACTTTATACTGAACAATTTTATATAAATATAAATATATATTTTATTTTTTTTATTATTTGAAAGAGAGGGAAGGAATAAAGGTAACAATAAGTAACACAAAACGGCGATTTAAATTTACTGTCTGTCTGTTTGTATGCGTACATTTCTGAAATTACTATACACAAAACTTTTTTTACCCAAGCAAAGCAAGGATTGATGAACTAGAGTTTCACATTTAAGAACTTTTATGTAAAATTAAACGTTCTCTTCAGTAATGTAAACTTTCCTTCAGGACCGTCCTTATCTCATTCGCACTGCGGACTGTTAAATTTTAGTAACCATTACAACTAGCACAATACCCATACTATTCACATTTGCTATTCAAAAACATAACGAGCTACTACGAAAACTGAATATAAACGACTCTAACAAATATTTGTTATTCATTGCGTAGTTAGAATGTAGTAGTAAAGAAATAAGGGGCGGGTCAATTATTACATAAACAAATATTTTGCAATTAACGTCCCCCGCCTCCCATGTCAGCAAAAGTAAGCAAAGAACTAATCCTCTCTTGCTTATGTAAGGATTGATACATGCATCATCTCCCTTCTCATTTTGAGCAGGATATTCTCGTTTCGATGTACGTGTTTATTTTTTTATCGCTGACGTAATCACCATGCAGATCTTCCCATCCCCAATATCATCAAAAATAAAGAAAGCAAGGACCCTCCCCGCCACCCTTTAATTCTTACGTAATACTTGAACGGCCCCTTAACAAGCGTTTGGGAACAAAAAAAATATGTACAGGTGTGATTATTGTAATAACTCTCATAAAAAGCCATCTCATAAAATCTCCTTTAAAATTTTACCCGTGAGGGGACAGGTTAGAATACAATTCCCCTCTGCCGCTGGGAGAGCATCTCGTAAGAGCCGAGTTACCCAGCACCTACTTGGTGGTAGGGGATCTGTTCCCCGACTGGCTTGCGACCACCAGCATGTCATGTCATCCGACCGCCAAGTGACTCTGACGCGTTCCGGACGAGCCGAATTTGAGCCCGATCTACCCCTCCCTCCCCCATCCCATTACTGCTGCGATGCAGGTTCTTGCCCGGCGTCCATTGAAACCGCAGCAGTCTTATCTTCGCTTCTCCTCATCACTCTATCTTCGAGGCGGCAACACATTGGCAAAACAAGAGATACCCTCTAGTTTTGTCGATGTCTATGGGCGACGGTGGTCACTTTCCATCAGGTGGACCGTCTGCTCGTTTGTCCCTTATCTATCATAAAAAATAAATAAATGAGGAAATGTTTCGGTTCTCTTAATATGGATGTTCGTGGGAAAATTCCGTGAAGGGACGAGGTAAATTTAATTTTCCTCAGCTCCTGGGACAGAATTTCGTCAAAGGTGAGGAACCCAGAACCCCCTTGGTGGTAGGGGATCTGTTCCCTGACTGGCTTGTGATGACCAGTATGCGAATCCGACCGCTAAGCGTCGTTGACGAGTTTCAGTCAAGCCGCATGTGAGCTAGACTTACTCTCCTCCTATCCAATTGCATTATTGCTGCAGTTGCAGGGGACTCTGGGTATGCTTGTATATAGTCTACAGAAACTACAGCATTCTTCTCTTCCCCTGCTGACAATCAACTTTCAAGGCGGTAATGAATCAACAAAACATGAGACCACCACACTTGTATTGCCGAAGCCCATAGACGACGGTGACCACTTAGTAGTCAGTCAGTATTGACACGACACTTAAACATGTTTTGTTATCTGGTTGGATAAGAATTCAATAGATGGTTCGTTGTGTTACGATTCCAATCGTAGGAGGAGGAAGAAACTATGTATTGTTGTAATGTGTTTCAAAATAAAGAGGTGAAACTAACTTTAAACTAAAGAAATTCAGGTAATACTCGGTGAGGAAAACTTGATCTAATGCAATGCCTTTAACGGTGTTGCTATACTACAATAATTACAATACTCACACGTCAATGTACAGTAAAGTGTAGTATATTTCAGTTTAGTAAAAGCAAAAATGTCTGGTCAGTTTCATTATCTTTCTAAATAGTTGACAGCGTAGGGACGATTTCAGATAATAGTCGAGGGTCAGAGGTCATCGCTTGGACTCTCAAATTAAACGTTATGTGGGTTCAAATATTTGTAAAAAGGTTAATGTTTACATATATAATTATTTGTTGTGGTTAAGAGGTATTTTTTTTCAACAAATACAAGTCAAGTCAAGGACCTTGAATTAACAACGCTATCCTCCGCTGCTAATCAGATTATTGTAGGTGGGCCTAGACAGAGTCCCATCGTTTTTTTTGTCTTCAAATATACGCCCTCATAAGTATTTGGCACGACGCTTCAGTAGATGCTTGGCACGTCTCGGAAATTTTATGATGAGAAGGAAAAAGAGAAAGGGGGAATATTGCAGAACACTATAAAGGGTGATGATATTGATTGGACTATTCTGTAAACGCAACGTAGATACTGCTACTGAACCGATAAATAATCAAATGTGATCTCTAACAATTACGAGAGAAACCTAAGCAGAGCCTTGGACTTGTGACCACGATGTAAGCTTAAGGACGTCCTTTAAGCAATTGCAACACTCGTTTCCACTGCTCGCTGCGCTTTTTTTTTTTTTTTTTTTTTTATAACCCGGCAGGAATCTGCTCAACAGATACCATCCTAAGCGGGGACTCAGGATGGTTATGCGGGGTTGGGATCTGCTTCAGAAGGAAACAGCCCGACCCGCTAAACCTCCGGGGTAATTCACTTCACTGCTAATAGGGCGAAGTCACGGGATATTGGTTTGCTCCGCAACCTCGTCAGCAGTCATCCACGTCTGGATTGGGTTAACCATTCCACCACTGGACCTCTTTACATGGCTGGCAGAAACCCCCGTTTGTCACCCATGGTCCATATAGTCACCGCTCTTACGGCGGCAGTGATGCCAAGTAAGCCCGACGCCTTCGACCGCCTCTGCCCCGGCGCATAGGATGAGAGTTTGTAGCTCTCTCTCTCTCTCTCTCCGACTCTTCCTTTGCCGTCATCACAGCCTCCGCGAATGCCGCGACAGCATGCCATGCATCCTCGCTACTGACCATGGATTTTACCAAGGCTGGCAGCGACAGATCATGCCCCACGACTGCTGTTAAAACGGCACGGGATTCCTCCCATGCAGAACAGACTTCGCGCGTGTGGTATGCCGAGTCTTCTAAGTCCTCACTGCAGTGATGACAAGTGGTGGTTGGCTCTCTTCGTACCACCTGACACAGATACCGCCCGAAGCAACCGTGCCCAGTCAACAACTGCGTCAGTCGGTACGTGAGGGACCCGAATTCGCGGTCGATCCACTCTTTTAAGATGGGTCTGATTGCAGCCACCACTTCCCGACTAGCTCCTGGGTCCCTAATTCTATCAGACCACACTTCCAGCACTTCTTCCCGTGCGTCCTCTCTCCACAAATAAACCTAACCTAACACAAGACGTGGCAACTACATTGTAAGGTACTCACGTGACCTTAATCGGATAGTACTCCCAGCACTAACACTACACTGTACAACACTAACACTATCCAGAGACTACTTCACTCCTTGAGAGACCGCGCACGACTAAGACTACAGTCAGACTGTCGAGGGCATATATAAGGTCGAGTCTGTCCAAACGATGGAAGTGACTACTACCCTACTCTAATGCCATAGATATCGATGACGATTCGATTATTCGATAGTCTTTTACTATTCTCCGAGATACATCAAACGTTAAACGTTCAATGACTCGGCTAATCCACGCTCAGTTGTAAAGCATTCAATGAACGAGCTAGTCGTATAACTAACTAGCTATACGAACCACTTGATCGCCTTATCTTTATGAAATTGAACAATTTTACCCTCTAAAGCTAAAAAGGCGAGTTATTTTAAAATTTAACAAGACCATCTCTAATGAAGTGGAGATAACGTGTGAAATATAAATTAATTCCGCATGTAATAGCCGACGTTGCGAGATTAATATTGTATCAGGGAAACCTTTTACAATGTTGTGCTCTCTTTCATATCTTTAACTTATATCAATATTTAATTTTTTTGTCGTTACATACTTTTCAGTCTGTTTGTCTGTGGACCTGGGATAGTTAACTTTTTTATTATGCAAAATACCAAGTAAAGTTATATAGGGCAGTTCAAGTATTACATAAGCAGATTTTTTGCAATTATTTAACATCCCCCTCCGCCGTCCATGTCAGCAAAAGCAAAGCACCTCCGCATGCATTTATCTCCCTGCTGCAGAATGAGTTCATATTCAGGTTTCTATGTGCCTGTTTACTTTTCTATCGCTATTTTACGTAATCATCATGCACATCAACCCATCCCCCATGTCATCAAAAATTAACGAAGTAATGACTCCCCCGTCCCCCTTTAATGTTTAACTAATTCGGCTCCTATTGAGTGAAATATATATTGAGTGTATAAATATAATCTTAATTTTAAAAACAGACACACATTTTATGGCGTGTCAAAAGAAGCTAGCTAACAATGTAAACTTTTTTGAGTTTCAGTTAATTAAAGTACGCAGCGCCATCTACCGGTTACCTTCATTTTTGAATTGAAACCACCTAGAGACTTACTCTGACAGTTTAGGAGGAATTCAGTGACTATTATTATTATTATTATATTATATAGAGAATTATGGTATGGTATGTTTATGTAGTTTGGGATCTACCTACTGAAAAATTTTTAAGCTAGTACTAGCGCTAGCTACTTTCAACCTAATGCAAACAAAGCACAGTTGTGTAGAACCATCTCTCTCATTTAGCTCAGACTCAACCCCATTGGGGTTTCAAGAAGCGTTAGATAAAAATAAATATAACTTTACGATATGTTCTTCTTTACAATATAATTTTAAATTACATTTATTAAGACATAATTTAAAAAGCTATAGGTATGTATGGGGGACAAGCAGTACCTGGGCTTGCGACCTAGGAGAAATGTAATAAATAACTTGTTACTTATCAAAATCTAAATTTTCAAAGGTATATTTTTATCTCTCATAATTTTAAGTAGAACTTTATAAGTGAGTCCAGATAATTCTTTTGCGATTTTTCCTTCATATTTTCCTCTTAATTTATCTCTAAAACATACAGAACATAAATAAGCTTAAAAATAATACATTTATTTGCCATATTTGTCTTATAACAAATTATTTTGGTTACTCAGTGAAGTGTAGTTTCAGACTTCTCCCCTCTTCAATACCAAATAATAATACTAAGTTGCGATATCAAGTTTGATCCTTTTTAATTGGAGGATTAAAAGGCCTTCCTACTGCATAAACTCTCCTGAACCTAATATTTAACATTTCTTCAGCAAAACATCAATTACAATAATTATTTAAACAATAACAAAACTTTGCGTAGAAATCTTCCTTTATATAATAAAATATACCCACTATAATGACCATAGGTGGAGTCGTAGGCCTGTGTTGCCAAGTTTATAATCAATAACTCCCAATAACATGGATTATAGTGGGATACTACAACAGACTTCAAAAAAAAAGGTTACAATTCGGTTGTATTTGTTTTTTTTTTTTTTTTTTTTTATTATGTTTGTTACCTCAGAACTCCGTCATTTATGAACTGAATTGGATTTTTTTTTGTATTTGGTACGATATGCTTATTGGTCCCATTTTTTTCAAAATCCAGTTCTGATGATGGGATCTTTGAGGAATTGAGAGAACTCCTCAAAAGTTATATGCACACTTGTAATGATTTTGATATTTTCAGAAAGGTTTCAAGCATTTGCATTTTTAACTTATCATTTGGTGAAATGGAATTGATGAGGAAGACCATAGATAGCCATAATCATAGCGACTTTTTTAGTTTTACTTCCATAGAATTCTCGAGTGAGTGAGTCTATAAGATTGAGTCTTTTAATTCACTCTAATCTTGGAAATACTTCACTGACTCAACAACTTATATTTTCTTTCCCGTAAAATGTAAAGCAGTGGAGGTGTGCGTTGTGAATTATGATCATATTATAACGATATTGTAATTTTTCTCTCTGCTGATTTAAAAAAAATATTATAAACTTCTTTCTTTAATTGCGTTTCATTTGTAACAAAGTAACTGCGTACTAAAAATTTTATGGAACTCATATAGATATGAGGGTAGATAGATAATATCTGTTTTTATTACCTTGTTATGTAATTCAGTAAGTTGTTTTTACATGTGTGATATATCCTCATTTTCTGGATGAAAGAGAAATATTTTAATTTAACTATATTGTACTTTTAAAATTATTTATTGGTAATTCGAAGATGTAAAAAATTATGTTTATGTATAAAATCTAGAAATTCATAGGATATATATAATACAGAACTGAAAGAACATTTACATAAAGTACTTTTTGTTTGTAAAAATTCAATTAAAATTACTTCAAAAACGCTGATCGATGTCGTGATATGTTGAACAATAGTATTTGTATGGTTCATCTTGAGTCTTACCTCGCTCTAAGATAATAGTCTTCCACAAGAAGTGACGTCACATTGTGTAAAACTATGATTAATCACAAGACCCTCTCATCGATTTCTCATTGGACACTACTCTATTGTATACTTTTCCTAGGAAAAATATACAACTAGTCGACCCGCCGCGGCTTCACCTATCCTAATCCTAATATTATAATTTCGAAAGTAACTCTTAAGAAACGTAGGTAGGAAATACTTAAGAATATGAACTAAACAAACGATAGTGCGTAGATAGGGCGTTGGATTCACGATCAACAAGTCGTGGGTTCAAATCCCGGACATTGGCCTACTGACGTGGCCCACTCCTGACACAAGTTATTTATTAGCTTACTAGGAGGGGTAAAGGAATACTAGTAGTATGTGATCCATACTGCTAGTAATCTTTAAAAAAAAAAAATAGATTGTCTTATATTGTCTGTTATGTAATCACACTTAAATTACTAAACAGATTTTGGAAAAATTAATATAGAAATAAATTATAACTTAGAAAATGACATAGGCTATGTTTTGTCGCGAGATAATATTTGAGAAAATATCGATGGAGTGCAATGCATTTCGTTATATCTATGGGAGTTAGTCATATATAAATTACGTTGGTGTAGAAAATTAAAATATAGCGATATAGTGATATACATATACATGGTAAGTTGCGTCATTACGAAGCCGGGACGGATTGACTGGTATTAATATATATATATATATATATCTCAGAAGCTATTAAAAAGGATATAGATGGATGGCCTATCTCAAAATAAAAATAAAACTAAACATTACTATCACTTACTATTCTGACAGGAACCTAAGCAGTGCCTTGGACTTGTGACCAAGGTGTAGGCTTAAGGGATCCCTTTAAGTAATTACAACACTCACCTCCACTGCTTAGTTTCACTTTTTCCAATCTCTAGTCTATATATGTACCGAATTTCATCAAAAACGGTTACGGTTAAATTGTGAAAGCGTAACAGACAGAGAGATAGACATAGTAACTTTCGTATTTATAATATAAAGTTGCGATTAACCGATAACATATTATCATCGTTGCATTGTTTAAGAGTATAAACAGACAAAATTATTAAACGACTTAGAGACAATTTTATCAATACCTCAGTGAAGCGAAGGTCATCATTACCTGTTCAAACACTCTTCCCTTGTTTGGGTCATAAAGTATTAACTAAACCCTCTGGAACAAAGGACTCGAACGAGATCGATTTATTTACATAATTAATAGCTACATTATGTAGAACAAGTTACTGTGTTCGGACCACAATTAGAGATGTTTGCAGCCCTCGCATCACTGAGGAAAATTGATTATTTATTCTACAGTAGTCGACCCGTCCCGGCTTCTCCCGGGTGTAATTTAACACTTGTATTTAGCCGTAACCGCTATGTCTCTGCATTTTAAATTTATAATATCTTCGGAAATATTCATTTAAATTTCATGTTGTAAAGGGCCTTATTGATCTATATTAAATGCACAATGTATATAAGGTACCTAATTGGATAAGGATTAATGCTGTATTGCTTAAAACCGCTTCGTAAATAAGCTATTGTTTTTCGTAAAAAGTAAAGGATAAAAAATGGTGGGTTATCCCTAAGAGATAGACATATACCATTGTAAACTTTTTTGTAGATCTTTTTAAGGTGTACAATACTGTAGTACATTATTTGGATTTATCTCGTAGGGTTCAGCCAGTGTTTGCAAAGGAAGAAAGTAAGCGCAAAAAAATGTGTTTATGTGCGACATCACATTAGAAACCTCTAAAATTATCAGTGTTTCTCCACTATAATATGCATTTATTATACATATAAATTTTCTTCTTGAATCACTATATCTATTAAAAATAACTGCATCATTGTTTTTTTAGTTTTAAAGATCTAAGCATACATAGGGGTATACAGACAGACAGCGGGAAGCGACTTTGTTTTATACTATGTAGTGATTATTCCTTATCATCTTTAACATATATGTTCCCTCTAACTTTACACAACGCTTTGTAAATCAACCATTATTGGAAACAGTACAGGAAACACTTTTCTGGAAGCCTCTTCAAGTATGTACTTTCAGTAACTGACGGACACTCCAGGATTTTGCAAACAATTTAAGAAGTACTAGGTAATTGTAATATCCCCTAAACCAGACTCCGTATGGATCACATACTACTAGTATTCCCTTTACCCCTCCAGCTAAGCTAATAAATAGCTTGTGTCAGGAGTGGGCCACGCCAGTAGTCCAATGTTCGGGATTTGAACCCACGACTTATCGATCGTGAATCCAACGCCCGAACCACTGAGCTACTGACGCTTCATCTTCATTAATGTTTCCAAGGCTTAAGCTTTTCAGCGATTTTTCGGGCATCTAGAACTATAATTAATCCTATAAGAACTAACAGTTTACAAAAAATCTTGGAGATATATATGTCGGGGATTTTAATGAAGAAAAGGAAGAGAGGGAAATATTGAATGGAATATTGGGTAAATGCAACGTAGATACTGCTACAGAACCGATAAATAATCAAATATGATCTATAACAATTACCAGAGAAACCTATGCAGTGTCTTGGACTTGTGACCAAGGGGTAGGCTTAAGGAGCTCCTTTAAGTGATCACAACACTCGCCTCCACTGCTAGGCTCTTCGTTTAAAACCAAGATTAAACGCACATAAACCTAACCTAACACAAGACGTGGTAATTACTTTGTAAGCTACTCACCTTAATCGGACAGCACTTCCAGCACTAACACTGCACTGCACAACACTAACACTATCCAGGGACTACTTCACTTCTTAAGAGACCACACCCGACTACGGTCAGACTGTCGATGGTATTTAAAGAGTCGAGACAGTCAAAATGACGCAAGTCACTACTACCCTACTCCAGCACCGTAGACGGCGATGACAATCCGATTATTCGATAATCGTTTACTATTCTCCGACATATAGTCTTATTGTGATGAAAATACGTATTTAAGTTTTCGAGATAAATGTATTGAAAAATAATCATCATCATCACCCGTTAATGGCCCACTGCTGAGCCGAGTCCCCTCTCCTCAGAATGAGGAGATTAGGCCACATTCCACCACGCTGGCCCAGTGCGGGTTAGCAGACTTCATACACCTTTGAGAATATGGAGAACTCTCAGAAGTGCCCGTTTTCTTACGATGTTTCCTTTCACCGTATATGATAATCATCCCAACCTATTTATGACATTCTGCTAAATTGAGTTTCCTCCTCAGAGTAAGGAGGGTGTTAGGCCATAGTTGGCCCACGATATTTTCTTTCACCGTTAAAGCAAGTTATATTTAATTTCTTAAAACACATAACTCAAAAAAGTTAGAAATGTGTGCCCAGGATCGAACTCAAAACCTGTTAGATTATGTTACAAGTAATAAAATTAAACTTAAACTTTTTATTTAGATGTAAAAAGAAGTTGGTGACTGAACTAATTTGAAGAAACCTTCGTAACGACATCCAGACGTTTCTTTGAATCCAGTTAAATTAAGTTTCTTAAGAACGCTAAGGCTTTCTATACGCGAACATTTATATAGAGAAATTATATTTACATTTTACAAGGGACTAATCAACCCGTAACCCCGACAATAACTTATTTTGTGAAAACCAATTTCGTGTACTAGTAAGACAGATAAACAAAAATGTTACTACCGTTGTCTCACTTCATCTCACATATGAGGATCAGGGCTAACATATAGCAATAGCAGCAATGTAACGTAGAGTCATCTCGTAGAGTTTTAGTACCGTCATACTATGAAGTTATTTTTTTTATAATTGCATGTTTTGCATAATACGCTTTTATCCATATCATTTACTAGTCGACAGTGCATAAAAATATTCCGGAACTAACAATTTTTCGAGATAAAAAGTAGTCTATATAGCCTAATCTTTAGTCCAGGTTACAAAGTATGTGTGTGCCTAATGTTATTCAAATCCTTTCAGCCATTTTTGTATTAATGAGTAACAAAGACCGCAACATCGAAATCTCCAAAAATACAAACTTTCACATTTATAATATTAATATAGTAGCCGGCAGCTAAATTTAGGTCTGAGAAAAAATAATGGCGGAAAGTTACGCATTGTGAGCGTGCTGCGTTCCATCTCTGACGTAGCAAACGCGCGGGAACCGAAACGTCGCATAGTAACCAAACCCGCGTGACGCGCTGTTCTCATCCCACACTCCCCGCTTAAAAGGACCTAATATTGACTTCTGCGCATTCAAGGTCAAACTTATACTTACGTGCCGGTAGCTATAAGATATATTAGAATTGTTAAGGTTTTTAAATAATTTTCAGCTGTAGTCAGCCTTAGCCTACATTTAGAAAATTCAAATTACTACTTGAGAAAGTTCTTACGATTCGATTAATTTTATTATTTTCTCTGATTGTCCAAGTTTAGAGTTAAACTGTTTTTTTTTTAAACTGATTGCAAATGAAATAAATTCAAGAGTATCTAGAAACAAAATCACCTTTAAAATACGTAACTACAACAAAAGGTCTATTACGTAATTCTCTATATTTGATTTTTTAATTCATTTTTCAATTATCATGACAGGAAGTCAAGCAGTAACCGGGGCTTGCGACACATGTAATAGTTTATTCGACCTCATCTACCGAGCATAATATAACAAAATTAAAAACAATCGGTCTCGAGTGATTCTTAATAACAGAGACCTAGTAACTACTATAGACAATACTCACTACCTGAAAAGACGCGTAAAACAACCTTTAATCTTTCTGACAAAATACTTTCGTTCCTATCTCTGAAATCACAAAAAGAGGGAGTAAAGAAAAGATTATTTAATAACTATTAAATTACCCTCCACAGAAACTCTAAATTAATACAGTACCAAGTATCGATACCCACACGAAATCGATTCGAAGAATCGATGGCAGTGTAATATATTAATATTGTGAGGTAGATCTCCAGTTAATTATAAGCTGATAGTCTTCAAATTGCTAACTAGATCTTCACAATACATAGCTAAAACAATTTCGATTAAATTACTGTCCAAAGTAATAAAACTTCATCAGAATCGGTCCATACAGATAAACACATACACACGTTAAACTTATAACACCCAGTCTGAATAGCGTCGAGGGTTAAAAATAGCCTCAGATGAGTCTCCTCACGTACATAAAATTTAAAACATTTACCCGACTTTACTTTTAAAAAGTGAAAATTTCCCAGTTCTTGAATGGGAAGTGAATATCAAAAATATTCAGAAGTAAAATTGAAGTCTAACTTTGAGACCAGAGTTGAATATGTAGTGTGTGTCGAACTTCGTCTCAAGAATGAAAACCTCTTACTTGTGACACTTGAAAGTTTTATTACTTGCTAAAATGCAGCGCCATTTTATAATTTACAATTTTGTGCATCATAGTTTCTTATGGCTGCGTTTTCACCAGCGATGAGCGAGAATGCGTAGCAAGGGATGTCTTTGTTAAGAACTAATAGAATCACTTCATTTGACACACTGTTAGTGAGGCTAGGTATTCTACAACAATGAATTACATATGTCAGAACAGAGAGAGCCGATAAGGAAAAATTAATAAACTGAATCTCACAATTCCGTAGTTTTAGAACAGGATCCCAGGCAGTGCCTTGGACTTGTGACCATTATTATAGTTGTATCATTTAAATGATCATAACACTCACCTCCTCTGCCTGGTTTCACTGTTTGTCTTAGGTTAGGTTAACAAAAGGCTAACCTAACCTAAACCTAACCTAAGGTTGTATTAACACATCTTAATACAATATAAGGACTAACAACAAGTCCTCTTTACTACCATCCTACCCTAACTACAGCCCAGCACGGCCTTCACCACTATCCTACCCCAACTACACCCCGACATATATATAGCAGTGAGTTATGGATTTTTGTGTGAATCCATGGACGTCTACAGTTTGAATATCTTCTTTTTTTCTAAAAACTCCCTTTTGAAGTTCTCTTATTTTTCATAAATCCACGACTTCCCGATTTCTTTTACTTTATAAAGGTGTAGTTGCCCACGCCTAAATGTATATAATTCATGGGAGAGACCCACAAACTGTTTCGTAGATAACTTGACGAATTGAGCATGCAAGCATTTACATTTTGAGAATTTCCAATTCTAAATTTTGACTACCTAACATCAACAAAATTTGGTACAGAGATAGATTAGAGTTTGGGAAAGATTATAGGTTACCAGTTATTGCGAAAAGGGGCTTTAAGGAACTGAAGTGCATGTCGAGCTTTGAGACCGTTTATGTCTTTCAGAATTTGTCATTATATAAATTACGTTATGTAAAATTAAACCTAAATATACGTGGTAAAATACACCCAGTCGAAGCCGGCAGGTCGACTAGTTATATTTATAATTTTAAATATAAGACCATGTTAGCTAAGCAATTTAATCCGAAACCTAAAAGGACTGGCAGACATCGTTTCAAATCTCCCGGTAGACCAAAATTAAGACTTGTTCTATATTTGATAGGAATTTTAATAGCTGTATTAATTATTTCGAAAATATTACATTAGTTGACGTTTCAGGAATCCCAATATTATCCATCCAAATTTATTAATCATCGTATACACCTCACAAGAGTATACAAAACACACATTTGAATATTACTTTTTTAACGTTAGTCACAGAAGTTTAGCTAGTATAAGAAAAAAAAACAGAATAAGAAAATATTCCAAATCCCACTTCTGATTATAGTAACTTAATCGGTTGACCTAACTCAGTTCTGATTATTGCTACTATTGATTTTAAAATATGACTATGCATCATATACTTGATTATATACATCAGAAGTGGATTAACTTAACCAACCTTTTATGATTATAATATAGTGATATTATCATTATTAAAATAGTGAATTTAGAAATACAAAATTTTGAACGTAGAATAGGAGTTAAGAATATGAATTCTTAAATTCCCTACAAATTGGTAACCGTAATGAATGAATTAAAAAGAAATTGCTCGCCTGGGCCCTACCGCCACCGTCGCGTCGGAATGAAACGACCTTTAATTAAGGTTGTGCTGAAACAGACATGTGTCGAGCCCTCTTCATTGTTAGTGACGCCATCACCACTACTACTACATTACTATGCCCACTACCGATATAATATTTAATGAATTTCCAAAATAAAATAGATGAAAGTTGTATCGATTCTAACATCAGCCATCGATCAGTAAAAATATCCTTAACTTCTACATAACACAAAAAATATTACTTTTTTAATTGAAAGCTTCGACATTGTATATTTACGTTTAAATAATGAGAAATACTTTGTTGTACCTACATATTTTTTGTTATAAACCAACGAACGAACTTTCATAGGTCAGTCTTGTTAAAAACATCGAACCGTCTGAAAAAATAAAGTATGCCTGTGTTATCATGATGATGAATGAAAAGAAATGATGTATAGGATTCAACGTTGGTTTCGAAAAAGCAATAATTTAATCAATTAAAAAAAAAACATTAACTTTTAAAGCCATATAAGACGTTGTATGCGGTAAGGGTTTAATATATATATTATATATGACTAATTCCTAAAGACATAACGGTCATACACACTCATGTGTTTAGTTTGTATTTTTAAGTATTTTTCTCGGTATATAACATAGCCTATGTCCTTCCTCAAGTGCTACTTTATCTTTATATCATATTTTATCAAAGTCGATGATTTAAACCTGATTGTGTAAGAAACGTAGGAAATACTTAATCTACTACTTACGCCATCTATTCATCTATTGATAAGTATTTCCTACGTATTGATGAATAGATGGCGATTAGGATCAGGATTACACAAGAAATATATTTTGAGAATTTATAACAAGTATAATAATTAATTTTAATAAAGTTGAGGTGTTTATTTTAAATTAAAATGTTAATAAATATTACTAATGAATTGTCTAGATGAGTTTTTTGTCTTGTCTTCCTCTGCTATTATTTTTAGCTAAAGTAGAATATGTAATTATGCTTCAATGTAACAGAGCGTTTTATTTCTTTGATTTTTGATAAGATAATTGTTGTGTACGTTGGTGTATTTCTTAATTAATAACCTACATATCTACCGGTTCCAATTTTCATCTATAAAAAGTAATTTTGAACAGTGGTAGGGGTCCCACATTTTCATGTCGTTGTTCTAGATATTGTTTACTGGATACGGTAACGGTAATGAGAGGCGGCCACGCTGTAACTTGGGAATTTCAATTTATAAACCGTACAGGTGTCTGTTAGCGTCGATATATTACAATAATGTAGTGTTATATCTGACATTGGGACAATGGGGTGCATTTAAATTGAGATTAAAGGGGTAGGGAAGTAGAGGGAGTTTATCTGAGATAAGGAAAAATTCTTGGGCTGGGTTGGATGGTGATGAGGGTTGCTTTGCTTATTTTTGCATGATGATTACGTCAGCGATAAAAAATGAATCACGCAAATCGAAACGTGGAGGAGGGAGAAAAATACATGCATTAATGTTTACTTGGAGGGTGGAGGGGTTAGGTCTTTGTTTACTTTTACAACTCCCCCAGAGTTGTACAAAATCTGCTTACTTATCTAAAAATAATGTATTCTAAAAAACATATAGCCTACGCTACACAGTAATATATCAGAATACCATGACAGATGTCGAGGCTTGGGGCTTGTGACTTTGATGCAGTTTGTCAGGATATATCTATCTAACTTGTAAGTAAAGTAAGCAACAAAGTTAAAAACACTGTTAACACACAATATAGGGTACAGCGCAATATACTTTAATAAATGTTCACTTACTCTACAATATACAATAACAAAATTCACTCTATGATCTGTTAAGTAATCTCTCATCTATAGGGATAGTAAAAATATTTATATATATCTATAGATATAGATAAGTTTATGTAATTTTATTTCCTCGGTGAGCTATATATATTAATAAGATAACTTATTTCTCCACAATGCCGCACAAGGGAGAGATGTAGATGAAATATTAGTTATCTAAAAATTTGTTAAACTAATATTATTATGAAAATTAGTTATAAAATAAACAGCCCTTGGGATTAAGAAATCTTCCTACAACTCTACTTCGAGTTTTAAATGACATGAAAAAGCTATTGGTTGACTTTTTTCTCTTGAATATATAATGAAATGATCACTAAAATGGAGAGACCCTGATTCGAAGAGCTCTTATTAAACATAATCTCTCACCTACACCGCTCTACCTTGTTACCCAACATTAAACTAAACTAGCAATAATATCAAAAACTCATGTGATCCTCAATAAAAGTCAACCGCGACTTCAGAACTGAAGAGGAATGAGAAATAGGATACAATATTGAACGGACAAACAGATTCTTATCCCGTAAGATGTGACTTATAATCCAAGGAACATACTATCTAAGTGCTAAATTTTATTAAAATCTGATCAGCCCGTTTTGTATAATTAACATCCAAACATGCCTGTGACATTTGTAATGAGATTAGTTCATAACATTGAAAAACTTTTGACTGTAAAATGATGATGAGAAGTTTTTGAAGAACTTTTACTTGGACTTACTACCAACACGTCCGCCTGATAAGTTGTCGTAGTTCTCGAGATTGTTTTCTGATGATTTGTCTGTCAGTGAATCAATACTATAATATTATAAAGAGGTAAAGTTTATAAGGTTGTAGAGGTAATCTTTGGATTTACTGAAGCGATTTTAAAAAATTATTTTACCAATAGAAAGCCACATTATTTATGAGTGTCAAAAGTTATATATTAACTCGCAGAATAGAAAAACTTTTTCGTGGTAGACGAATTTGCAAAGTAAATCGGAGAAAAAACGGTCGAACGAAAACGTTTCCTACGAACGAAGCCTTAATGATGAGAGATATGTGATTGAGTTCTAAAGAAAAATTGTAGAGCATGATTATACTTACAAAAAAGTCAACGACAGCATATGACTAACTTTTATATTTAAGTCTCAAAAAGTAATTTTTATATTTAAAAAAAATATATTTAAATCTTTAAGTCATGTTTATAGGTCATATCAACAATTATGAAGTCCTATGTATCAAAATAAGTAAACTTATCGACTCAAACAGTACACTTCCTAATTATACATATATAATATAATATATAATGATGTAATCTCAGTCTGTTAAACGAGCGGTAAAATTTCATGGCGATATTAAACTAAGGGTTAATCGTTTTTATGAACCAGTTCACACTTTAAGGACCTCGTTAATATATTTTAGAATCGTGTATTTCTCAAGCTACATAAAACCTTAAATTGATTAGAAAAACATAAATTCTCATTACCATATTACCATTTTAAGGTTAAAATTTATCATACAACATTGTGGTTTAGGATATAATAATGATATGAATGCAAATGTTGCTGATGATACTCATTAGATACATCAAATGCGAAATATTAATGCTCATTGATATTTTGTTATCTAAATAATCAATCCGCGTGACTTCGTTCAAGTTTGTTCTAGGATAAACGTATTTTAAGTGTCGATTCATGTTAGAAACTATATGTGTAAAAAATCCCATTCATCCCTTTAGCTGTTCTTGTAAGCATGATAACGCTTATCCCATAAGAACTGTAATTTTTCTGGGAATAAATAATTCTATGTTTAGATTCCAGTTATAAACTTAATTTATACTGTGACTAGTTCGCTAGGTATCTAGGTAGCTAGGTATCTAAACTTTAAAATTTATTGTGTAAAAACCAAAAAACACTTTACAATAACAAATTATACAACTAATTCTTAAGGTAGTTTATTAATAGGAATGTGGGTAGAAACAAACACGAATGATACAAGAAATAAGCAACTTACAAGTTTACCCACATACACTATGGACCTAAATAATTTTAACAAACAATGTTTATCGGATTATTTTCAAAAATGGTTTAGAGTTCTATCTAGTATCTAAACTAGGTGGCTAAATTGCTAAATGGCTAGGTAGTTAGATGGCTAGGTATTAAAGTGGCTAGGTATTTAAGTGGCTAGGTAGTTAAGTGGCTAGGTAGTTAAGTGGCTAGGTAGTTAGATGGCTAGGTATTTAAGTGGCTAGGTAGTTAAGTGGCTAGGTAGTTAGATGGCTAGGTATTTAAGTGGCTAGGTAGTGAGATGGCTAGGTATTTAAGTGGCTAGGTAGTTAAGTGGCTAGGTAGTTAGATGGCTAGGTATTTAAGTGGCTAGGTAGTTAAGTGGCTAGGTAGTTAGATGGCTAGGTATTTAAGTGGCTAGGTAGTTAGATGGCTAGGTATTCAAGTGGCTACGTAGTTAGGTGGCTAAGTAATTGAGTGGCTAGACTGCTAAATGGCTAGGTAGCTGGGTGGCTAAGTAGTTCAGTGGCTAGATTGCTAAATGGCAATGTAATTAGGTGGCTAGGTAGTATTGTATATAAGTATCCTTCATTAAGGGTAAAGAACAAGAGAAGTAAAGTTACAAATAACTATACTACATATACTATAATAATATTCACCATTACTCTTTTATATATTTAGTCTATATATCATTAAAAAGTATGTCAAATTGCCGATATGGGATGTATCCAATCCCAGCAAAATACCTTAATCTATCTTATATTTCATTAGGTTGATAGTTTAGTATGATTTTGCTTAGATTGCGAAATATTAATTGACCTGTTGCTAAAATTGAATTTTTGTTTTTCCTATATTGGAAAGTTTGTTTTAACAAAATACATATTGTTTAATAGAATTTTTATTAACGATAGTAGAATAACATTATTATCTTAACCTAGCTGCCCACCCTGGCTTCGCACGGGTCAAAATGGGATTAGATAGCGTTTTCGATGACGGTTTAGCTTTTGCGAGCAGTTTTATAATAATTATCGTCATATTTCAACCAATTTACACAATATCTTTACAAATTATACACCAACACCTTCCTCATGAATCACTGCATTGAATGGCCAGAGCTGAATTAAAATCCGTTTAGTAGATTTAGTTTTATAATATTATAATATAAAACTCATGTTGAATAACGTGTTGGTACACTTAATTAAATATCCCAGATTACGTATAGAGAGGCAACGATGCGTACACTTGGCCAAAACTTGGCTTTAGTGGGTTGGACACCTTGGTGTTTGAAATTACTTCAAGTTTGGATAACTCGAGAGTAATTTACGAGCACAACTATGTTCAAAGGGCGATATTTGGTTCAGTACAGAGGTAACTAATTGCTCTCACTCGTAACCGCGATATGGATGTGCTGTTTTGAAATTATGTCCTCATATAGACGTCGAAGGTCAGAATTTCATATCATCTCCATTTGGAAAGAATCTGAAAGGAATAGTTGCAAGGAATTCTTGGATAACAAGATGATTAAATACTTGGAAAACCCTAGAGCTATCCTCAATGTGTATCATGTTCTGTAAAGTCTTTAATTAGTTCTGTAACAGCAAAAAAGTACGTTATAGTCTTCTTACAAATATAACAAAGATTTAATACAAGGTATAATGTTTTTAAATTATTATTATTACTATATTGTTACTTGTTTTCAAAGCCCATACACGGTGGTGTTATATCGTTTATTACAGAGTTCCTATGACCACTTTTCAGCTCCATTATCAGACCTTGGTTATCATTGAAAGACAAAGTTCTCGTTAAGACGATTTAAATGAGCCCAAACTCGATGAGGTTGGTTTAAAATACTAATAATCCAGCTCCATCATCATATCAAATGTATCAATATCATCATAATATTGCAAAGTCACGCGATTTACACATGTATGCAAAATTTCAACTCAATCGGTAACCGGGAAGTGGATCAATTTTATATTGCAAGATTTGATGACGACAAACATCGGGACAACTAAATAAAAGCTTGTAATTAAAGCTTCATATTCTGAGCTTATCTTATAAAAAAATATAAGTCGGGGAAAAAGTCTTTTCGCATTATAGTATGTATGAACTTTGGCTATACTATTTGTATCTGGCTGGTTTTTGTATCATTCAAAGTTTACATTTTAAAGAAGATAATTCCAAATTCAAATTAGGAAAATGTGTGATTTTTATTTGTTTTTCGTACTGTGAAGATATAATGAAGAAATTCGATACATTTTAAAATTGTACTACAAAAAAGTTAAAAATGCAACGCAAGCCGCGAAAAAAATTTGCGATGTTTATGGACCTAGAGCAGTGTTTGTGAGAGTAGCATAAATTTGGTTTAAGCATTTTCGATCCGGAAATTTTGATGTCAAAGTAGCGCCTCGCTCTGGTCACCCTATTACAGATAAAATGGATGCCATTTCTGAAAAAGTGGAGCAAGATCAGCATATCAGTAGTTACGACGTAGCTGAAGAACTAGGAATTGACCACAAACCAGATTTGGCGCATTTGAAAAAAACTGGGTACACAAAAAAGCTCGATATTTGGGTACCTCACGAGCTCACTGAAAGAAACCTAATGAACCCTGTACTCATTTGTGATTCTTTATTACGGCGTAATGAAACCGAACCATTTTTGAAGAAGCTGATAACTAATGATGAAAAGTGGATCACGTACGACAAGAACGTGCGAAAAAGGTCGTGGTGAAAGGCCGGTCAGGCTTCACAGACTGTGGCGTGATCTGGGTTAACTCGCAACAAGGTGATGCTGTGTGTGTGGTGGAATTGAAAGGGCATTATTCATTATGAGCTGTTACCACCAGCCAGGACCATCAATTCCGAACTCTACTGCGAACAACTGATGAGATTAAAGCAAGGAGTTGAGAGAAAGCGGCCGGAATTAATCAACAGAAGAGGTTTGGTTTTTCATCATGATAACGCTCACACATCTTTCGCCACTCAGCAAAAATTAAGAGAGTTTGGCTGGGAGGTGTTAATGCATCCGTCGTATAGTCTCGCCTGACCTTGCACCTTCTGATTTCCACATATTTCGGTCTCTTCAGAATTCTTTAGGCAGTGTCAGGTTTTAACATCACGAGAGGACTGCCAATACTACTTGTCGCGGTTTTTTGATCAGATGCCCAAAAATTTCTATAGCAATGGGATCGTGTCCCTACCTACAAGATGGAAAGAAGTTATCGAACAAAATGGCACCTACATACTTTAGTTAAATGTAAATAAACTATATTAAAAAATGTTTTGAATTTTCTTAAAAAATGCGAAGAAACTTTTTCTTCAACCTAATATGTCCCAAAGCTCAGTTTGCTTCTTGGTATAAGTCATCTCCACTTTTGATGGTCTATTCAGGTGATTATGTCAACAACTTTAGTTTTTTCCCTTATTATGGTACATCTTACTCTGTCTTTTTTTCTTATTCCAGTCAAGCTTCTCTCCATGAATCCCTATTAGCATTCTATCACATCTTTGTGATCTTGTATTATTCTTGTCTTGGTCTCGTCTTGGTGTTGTCGTGTGGTGGCGTGTCCTTTCTTGAATATAACAATAATTCACGGTGTGGGGATTAGACTAGTTGTGTATTTTATTGAATAATGACGTAAGTATCGGTAGTAGTTCTTCGATGGTGCCTTTAAGAAGTTCGTTTTTCACTTTGTCTGGACCTGGAGCTTTTTCTATTTTCTGACTGTATGTAGCCTTTCTACTTCTCTGTATGATTGGTTCAGTTATAACTTATTCCTGCTCTTTATTGAGGTCTGACTGTTGGTTGTTGTCTAGGTTTGAATAAAGTTCCTGGTAAAATTTTCTTATTACTGTAAATTTAAAAAATTGTCGGCGACAAAACAATTATGTTAGTTATATTAAATACTACTAATTTAATACATGGATGGAGGGGTTGACAATTCCCAAAAATCAACTTCCGTAATACTTGTACGGCTCCTCAGTACATGTAAATTATATCGAGAACCATAATATTTAAAACAATAATAAAAGTATAATGTATTCCGAATGTGACAATAAATAACAGAGCTTTAAGAAAACAATAGTACTTCGGTCAATGGCTATTATTCTATGGATTTTGTATAAAACTCTTGTACTGAAAATACGTTTTGATTGTAAACAATTATATCATTTATCATCTTTTTAAATTTTTATTTATTGTGTGGTAATTTTGTATTGGTGAATAGTTTCTTTTGATTATATTTAAAGTACACCCAAATGTAGATAAAATATAACTCCTGTCTTGTTGGATTTGAGGCAGTCTTTGAAGTGATTACTTTTATGAAATATATACACTTGAGGGGACGAATTAGAATACTATTCTCGAGTAACCCCCTTGGTGGTAATGGATCTGTTCCCCGATAGGTTTGCGACTACCAGCATGCGAATCCGACCACTCCATCGATAAAACATGAGGGGATCTCTTGTTTTACGAATGTCGTTGTACCTTAGAGATAGAGGTTGAGTACTTGATGGTGATAGTGTTGATCATAGAATTACTTCATTAACCTAGCCTCGCTCAGACTGTAATAAGTGAAGCAATTCTATAGGTTCTTAAGAAACACATTCCTCGCTCACCTCTAATGGAATCGCAGCCTTAAGCGCTGTGAGTGTTATAGATCAATGTTGCTAACAAATTGTCATCATTATAAAGCTTCCCGTATATTAGCAGATATTTTGTCATTTTGATGAAAGAAAACTCTTAAAGTAGTTTTTAACTCATGGATGTCACTTATTATTAGTATTTTAAACCAAGGAAAAAAATAATGGAGAAATGGAAAGTTATTTGTTAATGACGGATTGCAAAGTCTATATAACATTCCTCCTTCAACTTAATGCAGCCGATAATCGATATATTAATCAAATTAAGTTTAATTGTAGTAACAATCGATACCAAATAGTATTAATATTTTATTAAAACCTTTAATACTATCTAAAATCTATGTATATTTTTGTACAGTAATGGGTGCAGGCCTCTCTAATTTAGCAGTAATGGTTGGTTTTTCTATCTGTCAAAAAACTATTAAAATTCGTACACGTACTTTTACATATTACAAATATAATTGGTGTTCATTGTGTATAATCCTTGAAAATAAGTTGTACAAGCGAATGTAGGCTACTACTTTTCAATAACAAATACAGAAAGTTTCAACCCTTTGAGTGAAACCGGGTCAAAAGTCTTTTGTCAAAATAACGAAGTGAAATTGTAATAGAATCTGAAATTTGGCTTTTCAAATGCTTAAAACGCTCAAGTTACTGTAACAATAGTGGGTAGTTGGTACAAAACTGCGGTATAGCTCTATAGCTGTAGCTGCGGGTTTCTCACAATGCGCTGAACGGTTTTCATTTCCGTTATATAACGAATCTTGGAATGCCTATATCTATACAATAAACTCTGTAATGACCTTCTGTTTAACGAAACACTACTTCAAATGTAGAAATGTATAGTATTATCACCACAACACCTACTATATTATAATTCACATTAACCCACAGATCACAACTGGTTCGATTTGAAAAATTCTTTCAGTGTAAGATAGCCCATTTATCGAGGAAAACTATGAGTTATATATCACCACGCTAAGACCAATAGGAGCGCAGCTATAGGTGAACAAAGTCGCGGGAGTCGACTAGTATTGTATTTAGCTACCGGCACGTAAGTATTGGATTGACCTTGAATACGCAGATGTCTCTATTAGTGGCGAGAGCAGCGCGTCACAGGCGTTTCAGTTCCCGCGCGTCTGTTACTTCACGGATGGGACGCACAATAACAATGCGCAACTTTCCCCTACTATTTTTTCTCAAACCTAAAGTTCACTGCCGGCTACTATACACGTGGTTATACTTGAAATAAAATAAAAGGTACTGCTCGCAAATATAAAACGCTCCAATAATACCAACAAATTTCCCTTACATTACCGACCGTAGTCCAGGATATCTTAGACTAGTGTCTGTTAGCCCAGTTAGACTAGTCAGTTAAGCAACTTCTACGAGGACGAGGTGGCCGAGTGGTTAAGGCTTTGGATTGCTAATCCAATGTGCTTTGCATGCATGGGTTCGAATCCTATCCTCGTCTCCACGTGTTTTATACGAGAAAAAAGGGGGTAAAGGTTCATTCAAACCGCTGGATGCACATTGCTTTATTGTATTAACGAATGCGCGGGCGCAGCCGCAATAGCATAACAATATCTATTAGGTATACGGGTTTACTGAATAAGAAAATTGCTGAACTGATATTGATAATTTTTTTTATCCTACTTCGGTGAAGGACGAGTAAGATAGATTTTTAATAATCCTTTTGCATTTTAGAGCTCTTTTTCGTAGATATTCTTAGGTTACGAATAGAATCGCTTCGTCAACCTCGCCTTGCTCAGAGTATTTCAATTGAAGTGATTCTGTTGATTCTTAACAAACACATCCCTCGCTACACATCCTTATTCATCTCTGGTGGAAACGCAGCCTTAAGCGCTGTGAGTGTTATAGGTCAATGCTGCTAACAAATTGCCGTCATTGTAAAGCTTTCCGTATTAGCAGATACTTTGTCATTTTGATGAGCGAAAACTCTTACAAGTTTATCGTTACTCATGAATGTCACTTATTGCTAGTATTTTTAAAACAATGAAAACAAATTCGGCCAAGTGCAAGTGTGGAACTCGCGCTCTGAGGGTTCCGTACAACTACAATAAAGGGACAAATACTATAAAATTTTGATTTTCGTGTGCGGGTTAAAATATTATCAAAAGTAGTTTTGGGAGGCATTTATTATTTAAATATTTCAATTGACATATTTATAATTACTTACAAAAAGAAAAAATGATAAAACATTTTTAACAAAAAAATGCAATAAAAAATAATTTCACCAAAATAATTTTAAAGTCGGTGAACATAAATCAATCAAATATAATTGTCAAATATAGAACCTCCTTCTTTATTTGGAGTCAATTAAAATATTTTACAAGATGTCATTTAACAACATGTCATATCGTCAAAAGCCGTTGCTACGATACGCGTTATTATAGCTTTAGATTTATTTCACACGATACGACGACAAAAACGTTCATGTTTGCGAGTTTACTAACATTCGAATATGTTATAAATATACACGTCTTCGGTACAGATTTAAGCCTTGTTGAAGCGACGAAGCTAGAGGCTTTGAAAATTTGAGTAAATGGAAGAGGTGCCTTGCTTTAATCCTTATTCCCCAGTCTAAAAATTAAAAATTTAATAAATTATTAAATGGAATTTATATTTTACCAAATAATCTTTTTAATATACATTTTACATTACAAAATATTACTAAAATCGCAAACATCGACTTTTTTCAAGTCAGCATATCATGTGGAATGCCCTATAGAAAAACTACTTGTTAGCGCTTAAGAATAAATGTCCATATTTATTGATTGCTTACACTTAACAGTTTGATTTATTCACAGCTTCAAGATATTATAAACTTACATATTTAGTATTAATTTCAACTTGATAACTTCACGTATTCTTCAAATAATGCGTCAAAACCTAAATATGTAAAAGATCATTTTTAACGTGATATAACTAAAAATTGCGATTTTTAGGATTTTTCTCCATACTAGTGCTATAAGACCTTGCTTCTTGCCAAAAATCATGTTTCTAGGTGAAAAGACAAAGCCTGGGAATTTTGATTTATCTCAAAAATCAAAATTATAATACATAGATAAAAGCGGCTGCGGGTTTTCATTAAATTGACGTAGCAGTTTGATATTTTTACATATTTGAGGAACTAGAGATTAGAATATTTAGTATAAATTTCAACTTGATATCTTCACGTTTTTCTGAGAAAAAGGGTCTTGCGTGACAACCAAAAAAAGTTAATTTTCTAGTGATGTAGAAAAAAAATTTCAGTTTTTAAATTTTATTCTTTATTTGTGCTATGAGACCTTACTTCATGCTAAATTTCACGATGCTAGGTCTTTGGGAAGTACCTTCTAATTATATGAGTAAACACATAAACATATCTTTTTAATGCGGGGACTTAGAAGTTTAATTTTTTGCCAGCTGCAAAGGAGCCTTGAGTATTTGATATTAATTTCAAGTTGATACCTGTACGCAATCCTGAGAAAAAGAGTCTTGACAGACAGACAGACAGACGGACAACGAAGTGATATTATAAGGGTTAAAAATGAAGTTTATTGATGAAAATATTGGATTTAGAAATCCAGGAGTTTGTAATAATATTAATATGTTCTGGTACTAATTTCTCATATTTACGAGTACTATATATTCTAGAAAATAAAAGAAATCTCAAGCTCAAGTGGCTCCCTATACGCCTTCGCCGGGATTTACATGTTCTCTCTCTTCTGTACTGTGTGTTATTTCACCCGAATACTCCTTCTTATTTGAAGGAGAAGTTCGAGTATATTGGATCACCTAGTAGATCACGTACGTCACGAAGTTTATTGCTTAAAACGCCTGTCCATAACACTAAATTGTATTCAGACTCATTCACAGTTCAGGCAATAACACTTTGGAATGATCTACCCTTAAGTATAAGACGTCAAAGTCCCTTAGTATTTTTAAGAATTCCGTTAAAGATCATTATCTAGCTGAACGAGGATGATTCAGATCATATTGACATTTATAATCTAATTCGAGTATATATTGTATATCCCTTAATTATTCTTAGTTTATTTTTATCAGAATATTTATTAGTTTATTATTAACATATATATGATATGTATAATATATAAGTAAATGTTCATGTATTAGGTTGTAATTATTTGTATGTAGTTTATGGCTGCACCACCCTATACTCATCTCGTAATTTTCCTAACCTAAAGGTAGTCTGGAAGAGATGGCTAATAAGCCATAAGACCGCCTTTTGTTTACCATTGTTTTAATATTAAATTTACGTTATTGTGTCCCTGTATGTGGTGTACAATAAAGTGTTAAATAAAAATAAATCTTTGTTGAAATTGTAGTATCGGTGTATAGATCTCAGATAGATTATTATTATATATATGTATATATATATATAGATACACTATGTTGATCACTATAGACCGATACTATATATATAATAATCTATGTGAGATCTATATAAACACGACACTATTATTATTAAAGTTAGTCTCAAATCAAGATCCAAGCGATTCTATACTCATCTTTATAAAATAGATTGTACTGTCTTGAATGTTCCTCTATCTAAATAGATAAGAGGCAGTATGTCAAGCGATATCACACCGTAAACATCATTTTACGTAGTGTAATTAAGTGTCATAATTTTAGGGTCTTTTTTGTCTGCTCGGCTTTCTGTTTAAAATACGTATTTATATAATAAAATCGTTTTTCAACTGACTTCAAAAAAAGGAGGTTATCAATTCGGTTGTATTTTTTTTTCTCAGTTTTGAATTAACAATTTAAATTTTATGTTCAAACGTGTCTTGTTTAAAACATTCGTCAGTAAAAGTGGATATAAACTAACGAGTTAACTTTGTTTAATAAATATCTAAGTAAATAAACATTTGTCAGTACACTATCCGTCTTATTACATTACATATACTAGCACTTGCTTGCGACTTCGACTACGGAAATTGTAGATTGTGCCTAGAGGATTGAAACAACAACACACAAACACAAATTGTTGTGTTTACTGATCCTCCCCTTCACTTATGTACCAACTCACTCTATCACTCACAAACTCATTACCTCACTAAACTTTTATTACATTAGTTTTGAGTCTTCAAAAACTCAATATATAACGTGGAAACTCTCAGAGCTGTCGGGACGTCTTGTAGTGTGGAATAATCGTCTTCATATGACAGAAATAACCTTTGTCCCTTGATCTATGACAATAGTGATGCGCACTATGTGACGTCACGTTGTGCTTCAAGTGAGAGAGAGAGACAGGATTGGAGAGGACAATTGATATGCTCCTATGGGATGTAGCTTGATTTTATGTAGGTATCAGGTACTAAAATAATTTGTCAATTTCAGCAATAGTTCCTGAGATTAGGGTATTCAACAACAGCGAAACAATCAAACAAATAAATTCTTTAGTTTTGTAATCTCTATCCGCCGAAATTAATAATCAATCTCAAACCAAAATCCTGGGATTACCAATGATTTTGGATTGAGATTGGTAGGAAACTATGATCCGTTTGATTTCCTTAGAGAACACTACCCATTTCGTCAGCTTAAATGTAGATTTTTTAAAGATTACTGCCAGTATGGATCACATACAATTAGTATTCGTTAACCCCTCCAAGTAAGCTAAATGCTTGTGTTACGAGGGGGCCACAACAGTAATCCAATGACTGGGATTTGAACCCCCGACTTATCGATCGTGAATCCAACTTTAAAGCGAAATGCTTCTTTACCTTTAAAGTGAAGTTTTACTATTAGAACATTCCAATATTCATATATACTTCAGTATAGAATAGACGATAGATCAAAAATCGTATAACAAAGCAACCTCTTACGTTTGCAGAGAATAATTACGACGATACGATTCTCCCCAGGAGCATTGCGAGTCGAGCACTGAATGTATTTGAATGTTTAATGCTATCTCCACAGCATACTACTATTATGACTGATATATACATTTTGGGGTTCTGAGACTTTATTTTATTTGCATTGCCTTTAAAGGGTTGTATATTTAGAACAATTAAGCGACTTAATCATCAATCCGAAACACTCGACTCAATCACCCGTGAGGGGACGGGTTAGAATACTATTCCCCTCTGCCGCTGGGAGAGCATTTCGTAAGAGCCGAGTAACCCAGCACCTCCTTGGTGGTAGGGGATCTGTTTCCCGACTGGCTTGCGACCACCAGCATGCGAATCCGATCGCCAAGTGTCATAGACGCGTTCCGGTTGAGCCGCATGTGGGTCAGACTTACCCCCTCCCTCTCCCATCCCATTAATGCTGTGGGTCTAGTGGACTCTCGGCTCTTGCCTAGGGTCCGCTGAAGCTCTATCTTCGGGGATGCAACGCATCGACAAAACGAGAGAGTGTTTCTTGTTTTTCCGATGTCCATGGGCGATGGTGGCCACTTACCATCAGGTGAACCATCTGCTCGTTTGCACCTATTATTAAAAAAAAAGAAACGTTACATGTACGTTGAAGATATAGGGAAACTTTCTTAGGAACTATTAGGTGTTTTTTAGGTCCAGTTACATGTCAGGATCATTTCATTGTATCAGAGGAAAAAATATCAACAAGGTTGCTAACAATAAACCACTATATTTCACTATGATATCCAACTCTGTGAAACTACTATAAAAGCTGTAAACAATAAATTATATTAACATAATAAACATATATTTTGTTGATAAATTATTTATAATAAAGAATAATTAACAAAATACGCGTGACTACGAATAATGCTAATAAATTAAATATAACGGGTTTGAATATGTACAGAATATTAATCTGTTTTAAATCTAGAGTTAGCAACACCTATAAATTAGTATTCGTGGGTAGTACTTTTTATTTTATCTCAAGTGTAGACAATAGGATAGGATTTGAGTCAAGCTCTCCGAAGTAGTGGAATTATTAAAGTTACTCTTCTCGAGTTCCACCTAAGTTAGCTTTATTATCCATTGAAGTTACTGTTCGAGCAGTGGAGGTGAGTATTGTATTTACTAATAAGGACTCTAAACCTACATCTTAGTCACAATAATAACTAGGTGCAAGTTAACACGTGTATTTAGCCGTAACCGCTATGGCCCTGCATTTTGATTCTGTAATATCTTCAAAAATATTCGTTTAAATTTCATGCTGTAAAGGGCCATATTGATCTATATTAAATGCACAATGTATTTAAGGAACCTAATTGGATAAGGATTAATGCTGTATTGTTTAAAATCGCTTCGTAAATAAACCATTATTTTTTGTAAAAAGTAAAGAATAATAAATGGTTATTTTGGGTTATCCCTAAGAGGTAGACATATACCATCGCGGACTTTTTTGTAGACCTTTTTAAGGTGTACAATACTGTAGAACATTATTTTGATCTATCTCGAAGGGTTCAGCCAGCGTTTGCAATGTAAGGGCAAAAAAATGTGTTTATTTACGACATCACATTAGAAACTTCTACAATTATCAGTGTTTCTCTACTATATTATGTATTATACATATAAACCTTCCTCTTGAATCACTCTATCTATGTAAAAAAACCGCATCAAAATCTGATGTGTAGTTTTAAAGATTTAAGCATACATAGGGATATAGGGACAGAAAAAGCGACTTTGTTTTATACTATGTAGTGATTCATTCTATATATACAGGACAGGAACATGTAAAAGATAAATAAAATCTAATTATTCTAAGGACAGAAAACTGAACAGTGCCCGGGGATAGGAACCTACATGAAGATTAAGTCCTTTTTACTACGAGCAAACTCTTCTCAAGCAAACTCTGCTTGACCTCATTACCTACTGATTTATAAGAACTACGCAACTGATTTATAAGAACTACACTTCACAATCGACCTGGTGGAGGGGTATTTTGACTTAAAAATGATAAAACTTTTATTATAAGACGATGATATTCGTGTTGTAAAGTTATATACAAATAGTTTAACGACTAAATCGGTCGTTAGTTCAAATAATAACGTAACAAACTTAGACTATATTCAATATTGTCTAACTTGTAGTCTATATTAATTAATTAATAATTATAGTCCATTACTAGATTTTATAGTAGAGTGGGTCTAAAATTAATTAAAGAAGTAAATTACTCTCAACGTAGCGTAAATTCGGAACAAAGTAACTGTTTCTTGAAATAAAATGCCTGAGACGATTTAGTATTATTTTCTATTAGCGACTCGCCCTGGATTTACGCGGTTCGCAGGTCCATGTATTATACATATTAACCTTCCTCTTGAGTCACTCTATCTATTAGTGAAAACCGCATTAAAATCCGTTGCTTAGTTTAAAAGATCTAAGCGTACAGACAGCGGGAATTGACTTTGTTTTAGATATACTAGGAGGGATCAAAAAGTAGTGAGAACGATATACTCCTTGGTAAGAAAAAAAATAAATATTGGCAGGCATTTGTAATATTAATAAAGAAAAAAATCTTCGGTTCTCTTTTGTTTTTTTCTGGATGTAGTCATTTGTTTGCTTCGTGTCGGAACGTGTGCTCGAAAATAGAGAAAAACGAAGTGCGAGCCGTAATTAAATACCTCTGTTTAAAAATGTTAACGACGCAAGAGATTCATTGCGATTTGGAGGCAACATTAGGAGAGTCTGCTACGCCGTATTCTACTGTCGCAAGGTGGGCTTCTCAATTTCGAGTAGAGAGAACGAGCACGGAAGACGAACATCGTTGCGGCCGTCCATCAACTCAGTCACCCAAGAAAATGTTGCGAAAGTCGAAAAAATTGTATTGAGCAATCGAAGAGTTACCATCCGATGCTTAATTCAAGAAACGGGTATTTCATATGGAATTATTCAGTCCATATTGAAATTATCCATGAATATGAGAAAAGTCTCCGCAAGATGGGTGCCGAGAATGCTAACCGACAGTCAGAAACAAAATCGACTTGACATTTCGAAGATATTGTTGGACAAGTTTCAAGAAGATTCTGAAAACTGTTTTGTCTCGTTTCATAACAATGGACGAAACATGGGCCCATCATTTTGATCCCGAGACAAAACAGCAATCTTAGCAATAGAAACGGCCATCATCACCGATCCCGAAGAAGTTTCGTGTGGTGGCATCGGCTGGAAAGGTTATGGCCTAAATATTTTGGGACTCAGAAGGGATATTGTTGATTTACCTGGAGCAAGGAAACACTACTACAGGCCAATATTATGCAGCTTTAATTCCCAAGTTGAGGAATGCCATCAAAGAGAAAAGGAGATGGAAAATTCGAAAGGGCGTGCTGTTTCATGACGACAACGCACCCGCGCACAGGTCGGCAGTTGCGATGGTTGCCATTCAGCAAGCTGGCTTCGAATTGGTTGACCACCCCCCTTATTCACCAGATCTGGTGGCTAGCGAGTTTTATCTGTTCCCCAAATTGAAAAAATACTTAAGGGGAAACAAGTACGAAGACCATAAAGAGGTGATGGATGCCGTGGAGAGCTTTTTGCAGGACCAAGACAAAGCTTTTTTTGTGAAAAGGATTGAAGCCTTGGAAAAGCGCTGGACTCTAGTCTATACTATGTAGAAAAATAAATTATTAAGTTATCAATAGTCATTATATTCTATCTCATTCTCACTACTTTTTGATCCCTCCTCGTACTAATATTATAAAGAGGTAAGGTTTGTGAGGTTGTAGGGGGTAATCTCTGGACTACTACACTGATTTTGAAAATTCTTTTACCAATAGAAAGCCACATCATTTGCGAGTGTCAAAGGCTATATATTAACCCAAAAAATGAAAAGACTTTTTCGTGGTAGTCGGATTTGCAAAGTATGTCGGAGAAAAAATGGTCGAACAAAAACGTTTCTTACGAACGCTGCCTTAACGATGGAAGATATAGTTGCGGGTAGAGTAAGAAAGAATGAATAAAATGAGTGAGTGAGTCAATAGTTTGAATACACCTCAGCGAAGCGAGAGCAGTTCGTTGTAAAGCTATTTGAAGTATTTAGCGTGGGGGTAAATTAAAAGGTCGTGTCACGTTTGAAAACGCTTTTGCATTAAAAAAGGTTTTGTATAATAAACAGAAGTTTAAAAGCTTTCTCCGAGTTAACATGGAAAACGAGATCGGGAACAAAAAACATTTAGCAACGATTAACAGAAATTATTTCTGAAAATTATTAAGTACCTATATATTACCTATACTGTACAGTAGCACAAAAAACCTGGAGCTTGAGACCTAGAGGCAAGTTTAAAGAGCTCCTTTATTATATAAACTATAGCCTCTATTACTCTTTACTCAATTAACTTAGCCAGCAATATGTTTAGACTTACGTGACTAGTTTAATGTTGAAATTATGTAGGTATATCAAAATTGTGTAGGAGGTGTAAGAGAGAGTTTAGATGTATTAAAAGATTTCTTTTAACCTGCTTCTTGGCTCCTTGGAGCCAAAAATTGTAGTGTCCCTGTGGACACACATTACGCATAATATCACTTACTCGAGCTCACAGCAGAGGCTCGTGACCACAACTCTCACTCCACTTACTACCTTCAAATGTGTTAATGTTTGGTAGTGATCTGTGGTTAATATAAATATTCAAATAGTTATATTAGAAATGCATATACTACAAGAAGTATTTCTCATATATACTGAACTAGTCGACCCGTCCCGGCTTCGCCCGGGTGCAATTTAACACGTGTACTTAGCCGTAACCGCTATGTCCCTGCGTTTTAAATCTGTAATATCTTCGGATGCTGTAAAGCACCATATTGATCTATATTAGATGCACAATGTATTTAAGGTACCTAATTGTATAAGGGTTAATGCTGTAATTGCTTGAAATCGTAAATAAGCCATTATTTCTCGTAAAAAGTAAAGGATAAAAAATGGTTATTGTGAGTTATCCTTAAGAGATAGACATATAGCATCGCTGACTTTTTTGTAGTCCTTTTTAAGGTGGACATTACTGTAGTAGATAATTTTGTTCTATATCGTAGGGTTCAGCCAGCGTTTGCAATGTAAGCTGAAAAAATGTGTTGACGACATCACATTAGAAACCTGTAATATTATCAGTGTTTCTCTACTACATTATGTATGTACATATAAACCTTCCTCTTAAAATACTCTATCTAATAAAAAAAAACCGCATCAAAATCCGTTGCGTAGTTTTAAAGATTTAAGCATACATAGGGATATAGGGACAGAGAAAGCGACTTTGTTTTATACTATGCAGTGATAATAAAGAGATATTCATAAAATATAGATTTACCCGTGAGGGGACGGGTTAGAATACAATTTCCCTCTGCCGCTGGAAGAGCATCTCTTAAGAGCCGAGTAACCTAGCACTCCTTGGTGGTAGGGGATCTGTTCCCCGACTGGCTTGCGACCACTAGCATGCGAATCCGACCGCCAAGTGCCTCTAACGCGTACCGGCCGAACCGCATGTGGGCCAGATCTACCCCTCCCTCTCCCATCCCTTTAATGCTGGAATTCCAATGAACACCGGGTTCTTGCTCGGGGTCCATCGAAACTCCCCCTCCTCACTCTATCTTCGAGGCGGTAACGCATCGACAAAACAAGAGACACCCTCTAGTTTGGTCGATGTCCATGGGCGACGGTAGCCACTTTCCATCAGGTGGACCCTATGCTCGTTTGTCCTTTATCTATCATAAAAAAATGAACAATAAATAAAAGCCCCGTATAAAAAGTATATCATCAGCGATTAATTTAAGCTCATTGACGTTCTAAGCAAAAGTTCTTAAAGGATAAGATAAACATTTTTATCCCCTTGTCTCCAATCTCCAAGACAGCTAATTGGCAGATGTCTTAAGGTTTCATGAATTTTTTAACTAAAAGATGTCTGATTTACTTTTATACTTAACTTTATTACTCATTATGATTGTACTATTACAGGCGCTCCAGTTTCATTCGTAGGGAATCTAGAAAATATGGGATAAAATAGTTACACGTTTCCAAGTTTTTTAACTAACATTAGGAATAATTTTTGAGGTATTGTGTTCGCGAGATAGTCGCACAATTGTTACACTTTTGTAGGAAATACTTTTGTTTATACTTCCGTAAGAAAGGACCTTGAATATACCTTCGGTTGTGACATGATTGGTATGTCAAATAACTATTTATAGAAATTGTAAAATATAATGTTCAGTAATACATAAAAAAAATCATGAAAAAGAATTGATTCACATTTACACGCGATTGCTCATGCTGCTCACAATGCGCAACTTTCCCCCACTATTTTTTCAAACCTGAAGTTAGGTGCTGGCTACTATACTACTCATTTTTGTTCAGCTTTAAAGAGTAAATCAGGAGACACAGCTAGTTTGTTAATAAAAATGAAAATTATTATTCAATTTTTCCATCATTATGGCAGCCATTGTCCAATGTACAGTTTCAATGGAATTCTGTATTTCAATATTTTCTGTTTCCAGATTGAATTAAAGCACAAAGGGATGAGGGTTATTTTGCTTTATAACACTTCACGCTAATTTATTATGATGGATTGTAATCATCATTGGAGTATTTTCAGATTGTTTTATTTTATATTTTAACTAGCGACTTGCTCCGACTTTGAAATAAAAACTTATGAAAAGACATGACCACCCTCTATACATAGTTGGCCTACAGATGGAGTAACATGCTATCATAACGAAAATAACTCATTTATTTTTTACATTAAGAATCAATTTTCAGTAACTGATAGACACTCCAGGATTTCGAAAACATACTAATAAGACTATAATAATACCCCCATTGTGCTCATGGCATGCACAATCAAAACGCACTCTGTGTGTTTTGCGCATGAACGAGATTTTCTGAAATATCCATCCGTTTCAGAAAACCCAATTAGGCCAATTATGTATGGAGAGTGGTCATGTCCTTTGCAATGAAAATGTTAAGGACAGTAATCAACACCTATGTCATATTAATCAAACTATCCTATATATCAAGTTGGACCACATTACCCAGCGTACATATTTTATTGAGATCGGTTCAGTTATATCCGAGATTATCGCGGACAAATCCTATTAGGACCCTGACATAGCATTACTAACATTTATTAGTCCTAGTACTCAACCAACCCAACTGATTACCATGTCACGTTAAACTTCTGTTTCTTTTTTTCAGGTATTTTTTCTGATACAAGTCGGTAAACCTGAACCTTTATAGCTCAAATATAGGTAGCAAAACCAAAAAAAAAATCACTTATAAGCATAGCCATTTTAGTAGTGGTAGGAGTAGTAATTGTGAAATTAAAAATAAAATTCCATTGTCAAAACCTGAATACAGTTGAAAGTGAAAGAGAAGTATAGATGAGTGAGATGGTAGTAGTAATTGTAAAATAAAAACTGAGGTTCACAGTCAAAAACTCAGTACACTAGAAGGAGGAAGATTAGAAGGTGGAAGATTAGATATAAGGTTATGCCACTTGCTGCAGATAATATTATTTTTTAACACTTCACCAACAATCTGCAATTACAGTAACAATACCGAAAAGTGACAAATACGGATATGGTGAAGCGGACCGCACGTTTGTAAAAATGTAAATTTTATAGCTGAGACCGACCCCGTGGTATAAATATTTGAACTACCCGCTGCAGGCATGCGCTGTGATACCGCTGCCTCACTACACACTGAATTGAAATCATATTATTATAAAATATAAAATAATATAAAAGTTGACGTATACTAATTACTTGGTTCCTATCCTACTAAATTGACGTAATTAAAAAAATATATAACTGGTTTAATTGAAATATAAGTTGTATATGTAGGGTCTGATAGAGGGAGGTATTATAATACTAAAGGTAGGATTCGAATGTACTCGTAATATACGCATGCTAGATGTATAACGGATGGACCAAGCAGCGGCTTGGACTTGTGACTTAGCGTGTAGGCTTAAGGGTTGCTGTGGAACATATGTGAACACTTACCTCCACTGCTGAGGCTCTTTGTCAAAGCTTAAGATTAGGCTTACATAATGCTAATCAGAAACCAGGCTAATTTAACACTAATCTTTTTTTTTGTTTACCCGGAGGAATCTGTTTACAGATACCTCCCCAAGCGGGGACTTGGGAAGCGTAGTATGCGGGGTTGGAGCTACTGCCCCTGAAGTAGACAATCCAAAATACTACCTCTGTAGGAAGTAGCCCGACCCGCTAAACCATCCGGGGGTTCCTCTCCTCTGCAATAGTAACGGGGCCACGGGATATGTAAAGCGCTCCGCGACCCCGCCAGCAGCAGTCAGACTCTCTTCCTGGGGACTGAGTTGACGAGTTCCCCCTATCTCTCCGCATAGTGTCGTCCCAAAAACGCACCTGCACTGGGCCTCTAAATGGCCAGCAGAATCCCCCGTCTGCCAGTTGGCGACTGAGAGTGCCGGCCCATATGGGCGCAGCGTAGTGTAGTAGTGCCATGTATCGTATCACACTCGAGTATAGGCGCCGGCACGCACCGCCTGGTCCATCAATATTGGCAAGGATTCTACCCAAATTTCCGGCTGCAGCCACCAATCATGGGGCCAAGCGCCGGAAGTGCTCGTGGAACGTCCACTTACTGTCGAGGACAAGACCGAGATACCTCATGCATAACCCGACAGCGATGGCCGTACCATCAACAACTATGCTGCTATCTCGAGGAGGTCCTTTACGAGGGCCATGAAATGTCATGGCTTCTGACTTATGCAGTGCCATCTCTAAACCGAGTGCCCTGATTCGGCGAACCACTTTCGCCACGCCGTTACCGTTGCTAGTAACGCCGCTTCGGGATAGTCAGTGCCTCGGGCCGTCACCAGGGTGTCGTCAGCGTAACAGCTGACACCCAATTTAACACTAATCTAAACCAAGCCTAAGTTACGCTTCCGACATATATTATGTATCAGAATTTTAGAGCTTATATTTATTAGCTTTTGACTCTTAACTACTATATCTTCATCTTCTGAGTTTCTTGGCTTCTAAGTTTGTTGTGCGTTGTGGTTATACTCTTAGCTTTTAGCTTAATTTTTTTATAGATTCTATCTAGCCCCTTTTTGAGTTTCTATCTCGTATCTCATCTTCTAGTTATTATTATTATTATTTGTTATCTTCTAGCTCTTATTACTCTTTAACGTATATAGATTGTAAATATATATTCAAAATAGAGATTAGAATACTAACGGATTCAATAGTTTTATTAACTTTAAAACGAACATAGCTTCTGTCTGCCTCCTTCTTAATCTTCTAAACTTTCTCGTCTTTTCTGTCTTTTGGAGTTGATATGCCTAATTTTGACACTTGATTTAATTTTAATTTATCAAGAGTGTCTAATTATATCAATTATTATCATCTTTAATTTCACTAAAAATACTCATTCAATATTTGTCATTTTTTGCAAAGATGTAGGGACAGAAACTACCTAATATGATTAGATAGCTGATATGATAAACATTTGAATTTAGGCTAATGCTTTGGTATCGTGTATACAAAGTTGTATTTTTCAAATATCAATAAATTATATTTGTGATATTTAGTTAAAAATAACGTAATATTTTAAGATTCTCATCGGTGTAAGAGGCACCATGCGGTTCATGTGCATTTACATCACTGTCCACGAAACGTGCCTCCTTATGCGTCGTTAATCTTCTTTATTATACTATTTATTATCTGCGAACGGTTCCCGGACGCGGCTCCAAGATGAAATTTAAAATTGAACCACTGTTACATCGTGTTGTAGAAGTCGGAAGGTATGGTTATTTTTTAACATTCGTTCAACAGTTAGAATTGGGTATCGAGGATTCGGGTATTATAGTTTTTTATTAATATCTCTCGGATCTATTTTTTCTCTATCAAAGCTATTTTACACAAGCCATCTGCTGCTATGGCTATACCAGTACTGCTGCTACTGCAGCTACTGCTAGCGTTACTACCTCTGTTGTAGCTACTATAGCTGCTGTTTGTAATTTTTATTCTGCTGATGCTACTACTACTACTGCTACTACTACGCCAAAAGCCTATAAAATATTAGTTTATATTAAATATATAAATATTATTCTATTAGTTTCTTCAAAATAAACTAAATTATTTCTGCACAGTCTATGCAAGCTTAACAAATGTAACAATCAATCTAAATAACAAATCTATTTAGCTCTAGCAATTCCACAAAATCATGGATTATTTGTACTAACAGACACATTAATAATATCGATATCTAAATCGAATGTCCCACAGAAACGTATACGAATTAATTAAAATGAAAGCGAATAGGCAATGTTTAGATACCGTCGGTGAAATATAGACTAAACAAATGTTGACCACTGTTGTTTCATTGCAAATATAGGATTTCATTGTACAGACGATTCAAATTCTATTATTTATTATAATTAGCACTGATACAAAGAGTTGTTAAAGCAATAACAACCCATTTTTAAGATATTCAAAATAATTAGCAACTGGAAATTTCGTTTTTAGACTGTTGAAAATTTTCATTCCTTTTCCTTATCCATACGTTATTAGTATAGTAGCCGGTAGCTAACTTTACGTCTGAGAAAAAAATACTTACAGCTAAAAATACTCAAATAGTGACTTCTGCGCATTCAAGGTCTAATCTTCTCTTACTATTAGCCGGTAGCTGTAGTATACAGTAATTTTACATCGACTGAAAAGGTCTAAATTCTGGTTGGAAGGTAACAGGCACAATAATCACAAAATCTTCCCATTCCCTAACTGCTACTTTTAAGTGGTATTCTAATAAAACTTGTTAGGGGATAATCAACATCTCGTATAAATGTGCATGGGGTGGGATGGATAGAAAGGCACTTTGACATAATTAATTCACTTTCATCATCCACTATTCGAAAAAAGGTATTAATAATAAATCTCGTTATCCTCGACAGGGAAGCATCCTCAATAAACACTACACAATGTATGAAATCACTACAATCTGGCTCAGATAATATTATGTCGAGTGTATCAACGTCTTCATTTACTAGGAGGAGTCTTGCCTTAACTACCCAAAGGCTGGGGAGTTAAATTACATAAAATATATCAAGTTACAGCAAAGTTTTCAACACCAATGCTTAGTGTCTACAGGAACAACTTAATTTTTTTTTTAGATACTTTAGGTTGGTGTTTGACCGAGCCTTGCCTTATGGTAAGCAATCACACGGTCTAGGATGGAACACGCCTTCCTAGGAGATACCTGTTTACTCTTGCTTTGAAGACACCCATATTGTACTTATCAGGAAACACAGACTCCGGTAAACCGTTCCACAGTTTCGCGGTGCGAATAAAGAAAGTGGATTCGAAGCGCCGTACCTATGGCGCTTGGGTCGCGTTTGTCTGGCTGTTCGATAGAAGAAGGGGGTTGGCGGAATGAAATCGTACAATTCCTGGGCACACTTACCGAAATGTATCCGATAAAATACCGACAAAGAAGCGACGATGTTCAAGGCTAAAATACAAATACATTAGTGCCAGCGTATATTTATAGCATAATTGGCAGAACAAGTTAACATTAAGCAATGGCGTATTCGAAAAGCAAATCCCACGAGAGTACAACCGCACTCTGCGATATTTAATTCATACTGTGTAATTTATTTAGTGGTGACGGCTACCGACGGTGCTGCCGCCTCGCGCCGCTGGGTCAAAACGAAAATAGATGTGGTATTTTTAAATCCATTAAAACACTTGAACTTTTACCCCTAACTACTTATCTGAATATTATAAAACATTATAATATTAATTACATTCGAGCGCTAGTTGGACTCCCGTACCGAGGGTTCCGTACAATTTACACTAAGGGACAAACTTAACATATCGGTCAGAAAGCTGCTTTTATATATATATGTCGGGGATTTTAAAACGATGTGAAAGGAAATGGAAGGAGGGAGATGGGGAATATTGGGGAACACTACAAGGGGGTGATGGTATTGAATGGAATATTGGGTAAACGCAACGCAGATACTTCTACTGAACCGATAAATGATCAAATATGATCTCTAACAATTACGAGAGAAACCTAAGCAGTGCCTTGGACTTGTGACCAAGGTGTAGGCTTAAGGATATCCTTTAAATGATCATAACACTCTCCTCCACTGCTCAGGCTCTCTGTTTAAACCCAAGGTTAAACGCACATAAACCGAATCTAATACAAGGCTAACCTAACCTAAGGCTAACCTAACCCAACAATGTGTTTACTTAACCACGTGGCAATTACATTTTAAGGACTTACGTGACCTTAGTTGGACAGCACTCCTACACTACACTGCACTTGACACTATCACTATCACTAGCACTACTTAGATGATGTTCATTCATTCAGTTCATTCTTGAGAGACCGCGCACGACTGTCGATCGCATATAAAGGGTCGAGGGTAGATACTGTCAAAACAACGGAAGTGACTACTACCCCACTCCAACGCCATAGACAACGATAACGATTCGATTAATCGATAATCTTTTACTATGCTCCGACATATACATGTTATTTTTTTTATAATAGATTTAAAAAAAAAAAAAAAAAGATTACTAGCAGTATGAATCACATACTACTAGCATTCCCTTTTACTCCTCCAACTAAGCTAAAATACTTGTGCTAGGAGTGGGCCACGCCAGTAGTCCAATGTCCGAGATTTGAACCCACGACTTGTTGATCGTGAATCCAACGCCCGAACCACTGAGCTACTGACGCTTCATATATAAGGTGCAATCAAGCAGATGGTCCACCTGATGGTAAGTGGCCACTTGGATGGTAAGTGGATGGTAAGTATACCACTTACCATCCTCATGGACATCGGCAATACAAGAGAGTGACTCTTGTTTTGCTGATGCATTACATTCTCGAAGATAGAATAAGGAGGGGGAAGGGGGTAGTAAAGAAAAAAATGCTGCTGTTCCAGAGTCCATTATATTCACAGCATTAATGGGATGGGAAAGGGAGGGGGTAAATCTGACCGTCATGTGGCTCGACCGGAACGACTATAAAAAATTATCATATAGCATAGTTTTCAGTTTACCAAATTTCACGATTTTACTTCAACGGGAAGTAGCCACAATATGCATCAATTTATTGCGTTTTTTTAAGAAGTTTCATAATTTCACAGGCACACCAGACCGAATCAAGGAAATCAAAGACCTTCCGACTCATCAAAAATCGGAACAGAAAAATAAATACTTATTTATGCTCGCTTTACTCCAAGATTTTTCACCAATTTTGATTTATATTCCGATCCTATGGGTCGCAGCGTAATGTTATATAGCCTACTGACTGATAAATGGGCTATCCAATATCTAAATAATTTTTAAATTCGAACCAGTACTTCCAGACATTAACGCGTTCAGTCAAACAAAGCTTCTTCAGCTTTATAATATAGATTAATCATGAGTCTTGTGTTCTTAATTTTCTACATTAATAGTAAAATGAACTCCTGCATCATAACTTTATAATTACGCTTCGAATAGTTGACCGTTAATCGACGTTCATTGTGCTGGCGCTGCTCGGTCCCTGGAGCCGCGCGCGGCGACTGACAGGTTAATAACACTAAATCAAGTATACGTGATCATTTGAGAGTTAATAACCTATGAAAGTTTAGTGGGGTACTTTTATTTTATGGATGCATTTTGTATTTTTTTATTTTTATTGGCATCGTATTTGTATATATTTTAGTGTGTAAATATTTCAAATACTACACCGAGGGGTTCGTGAGTTTTGTGAGCCATGTATAACTTTACAAAGCTCTTTCACGCCAAACTTACGTGACGAACAATAGAGATCTTTAAAAAAATCTACTTTACATAATGTATACCTACTTTATAAAATTATTTGCTAGACTGCCTCAGTTTTATCAGGACAAAATTAAGATATTGTCGATCAAGTTGATTACTCTTAAAATATAAACATATTTAAAAAAAACAATTAAAAGACCTTCAGCTACATCACCGATGTCGCTTCATGATCATTCGCTCTCGCTCTGTACATACAAAACAAATTATACGTCTCTCTTACTACTACAATTAAATAAAAAGCTAAAAAAACAAAATAATTTTGCTATATCTTTTTACACTAACAACAATTGATACATTGATTAATTTAATGATTGTCTTCTCAAACACAGACACTGGCTGGTGTGTTACTATTCTATAAGTAATCGGGAAATATCCTATATACACTTATCTAATTAAATAAATATAATCTAGAATTTGCGTTAATTAATGTTTTAACTAAGTATCCTAATTCATAAAACCTAAATCATTGGATTATGTCAGGTATTCAAAATACACAGATCATTAATAAAGTGGTTAGCGGTGGTTTTGTTAATGATGTAGGCTGTTGCAATAAATATTCTGTTTTAGTTTATCAACATCGAAAATTATGGTGAAGTTTTATAATATTTATTATATTATAGAAATATTTATGACACTGCGTATGAGTTAACAAAAAAGATCTAACAGTTTTAGTTTCATTCCCTGGATTCGGCACCAAATTTTGTTTGTACAACTGCGCGGCTAGTGAATAAACGCGACATTTATAATTTTATAATATCTTTCATATTGTTTAAATTTAAAGGTACTTTTACCGACATTTCGTATATGTTTCTAAAAAAATATCAAAAGTTCCCTGGTTCATTCCCGAGTTTCGGCACCATATTTTGTTTATTAGTCGCGATGTATTTAAAGAAGTGTGTTTTAATTTAATAGTGCACAATTTAATTGTGAAGAATGTGTTTGAAAAATACAGCGATGACATGAAGTAAGAGAATGTTGCCAGTATTAAGAGCATTTGGTCCTTGTCAGATCCTTAATTATACCAGATGAGGTTATTTCGATGAACCCTAATTTTAGGTCTATAAAAGTAGACGGGTATTTTTTTATCGCTAGATATCAATAAATGAAGCTTATTATCACTAAAGTTTTATCTACACTATTATACAAAAAGGAAAGATTTGACTGTTTGTATATTTGTATGTTTGTTTGTTGCGAATCTAACTAGCTCGAAAACTACTAAACCGATTTTGAAAATTCTTTCACCGATAGAAAGCTACATCCTTTCCGGGTAACATAGACAATGTGGTGTTGCCATAAATATTATAATTTAAAAGATATGGCCATTTAAGTGGCATGATAAGGCCATTTTGTAAAGTGAATGTTATCTCTGAAAGTACAGATCCGATTTTAAAATTCCTTCACAGATAGATATTCCTGAGTTGACAAAGGTGATGTAGTGTTGCCATATTCCTTTTTTTAATTAATAGAATATTTCCATTTTGTTGCTACTGATCTGATTTTAAAAATTCTTTCACTGAGAGAAATCTATAGTATTCCCGTCTCTCTTACTCTTTTATACTTTCATTCTCTCTCATCCTCAATCTCTTTCTATTCTCTTCTTCAATTTTTATCTTTATCTCTGATCATTCTGTCTCTTTTTACTTTCTCTCTCCTTTATCCATCTCTCTTTCATTTTTATCTTTGCTCTGTACTGCTTGCTTTTTTATTATTTGTCGCTTTTCTCTTTTTTTCTATATTATTTCTTTTAAGGCCCTTTCTCACTCTCTCTTATTCTAAATAATAAAAAGCTACACAATTACAGAATGACAATTTAAAAATCAATTATAATATTCCTTCAAATACCCGGAGCGAAGCGAGGGCAGGCTGCTCGTCATAAATAAGATGGAGACAGATCTTATATGACCCATGGAGCAGATTTAGTAGTGGTTGGGGTCTAGCTTCAACAATATCAGTAACGCTGATGTTAAAGGAAGGTATCTATTTAATTTAAAACTATATGTGCATAAAGAATAAGTTCCTACTGAAGAGATATAACCCATTCGAAAAAGTAATATATTTGACGAAGAAAAGCTTAGTATCTGCAATTGGCAATACTTCGACCAGATAAATGGGGTTGTTCCAACAAAATATTCTCTTCCCGAACTATTGAATGACCCATTGTGGATAAAATGTAACACATTCACAATGTAACACTATTGGATAAATATTCTTATAGAAAACATTATAGTATACTAGACCATCCACCATGGCTTCGCCTGGATTAAATTTCCAAAAAACCTTACTTAGTACTCGTCTACACTGTAAAAGGAACCAGTATGCAATCTTTCAGGGCTTTCCTAGCTTAAAAAATGACGGACTTTATACAAACTTTTAAACCCTCTTTTCCACTTTAGGAGTTGAATTTCAAAAAATTCTTTTTTAGTACTCGTCTAGAACGTAAAAGTAACCAGCATGCAATCTTTCAGGGTCCTAGCTCCTGTAGTTTCAGTTGTATCTTGATTCGTCAGTCAAGTTCTTCTTTTATACCCCTTGCCATGTTTGTCCACAATAAACTCCGAAACTACTTAACTAATGTTTAATTTTTTTCATTGTATATAATTTAACCAATAGATGGCGCTGCATTAAGATATCAAATATTAATGAATTAAAGTACAAAAAAGAAATGTTACTATTTATACGAACCTTGTAATAAAATCATTTAATACATTTACATTCCATTGAAAAAATATATAAAAAGAGATTATTATTTAACCAGCGATGGTGGATGAAAAATTTATTTTTAAGGGGACACCCGGATTTGAACCAGGGACCTATCGATCTGCAGTCGATTGCTCTGCCACTGAGCTATATCCCCAGATACTAACATGACCTAAATAGCCTTCTAGTTCCATAACAAATAAATATTTTTTTTTCAAAAGTATTAAATAAGAAGCGACTTACAATTTTACCTGGGTAGTTACAGCAGGTGGAATCGTAAATTGGCAGACGATGGCCAACGATAGACTGAAGTGGGGGGATTTGCTTGACCAAGCCAAGGCCCACAAAGGGCTGTTGCGCTAATGATGATGATAATGAGTTACTTTATATTTTTTTATATTTCTTAAGCAGTTTTTCCGATGAATACTCAACCAGTTTACGCTAAATCTTAACAAATTATATACCTAAATCTTCCTCGTACATCTCTGTTCTCTATTGATGAAAACAGCATGAAAATCCGTTTAGTTTATCGTGAACAGACAGACAAATACATGATTACTGTTTTACCGATGACTTCATCATTAAATGTACGTCAAGTAAGGTAAGTTATGAATATAGTAACTAAATGCGTGATTTACGACAGTAAAGTGATATAGTAGTTAAATCAATTTCGGGTTAGCCCACCACATTCAAATTCAAGAAAGTACAGTTTTTTCAAATTTATGCATTGCTAACTTTGTATATTGAAAATCCTTATTTTGGTACAGAATCTAAGACATTAGGACTAAGTAAGGATCTATTTATTCGTCTGTAAATTATCTAAGTATCTTACATGCTCATAGATAATCCACGAAAAGTATCTAAAAGGTACTATAATCAGAAAGTAGATAAGTAGTACCTAATAGCATAAATGCTAATAATATAGTTGAAAATACTTCAGTGAATACTTCTGTATTTACCCTTTGATATACTTATTTTATTTTACTCTCTATGAACGATACACAAAACGGCGATACATTGAATAAAACTGCGTAAGAGGATTCAGTCAATCTGCAGCGTATGGTAAACAAAACATTGCTATGCCTTGATATATCGCTAGAATATTCTATTTAAGGCTTTCTGTATACGTACGACAAATTGTCTTTAGACAGGGCTTGGATAGTGGATTAGTTGTTGCTTAAGGCTGCGTTCCCACTAGAGACGAGCGAGGATGTGTTTGTTAAGAACCATAATGGGTTCTTAATGTCATTCACACACATCCTCGCATATCTCTTGTGGTAAAACAGCCTCAATGGGTCAGTTTTATAGAATATTAATATGTACTTTCTAAATACAAGTAGTAAATAAACACCCATAATCTTTATGAGAAGAAAATAGCAGTAAAATACTAATCTAATTTTATAAATGTTTACTAAGTAATGATATTACTTGTTAGACAGCATCAGTTCTGTCGGTTTCCGGATTAAAATTCTTTTTTTTTTCAAGCTTATAGGCTTTACTTTAAACGTTATCCTGAAATATGTCTGAAATTTTGTACGGGTATGTCTAACTTCCCTGACTCGTTAAATGATAAACGTTTTTAACTGACTTCAAACTCTCAAATGTTAGCAACAATGTTTATAAAGCAGTAGTAGCGGGTAGATCATTTTATATTATTACGAGTATACCGACGTGAAGACAATATATAGATTAGTCTCAGTCTCTCTGGTGTTTTCGTGCAGTGAACATGGAAGTTAGTGTTAGTGTCGTGATTAAGGTTACCCTTCTCGAGGTCCATGTAAGTTTGCTTTATTATCTATTGTCGTTAGCGAGGTCGAGTGGTGGAGGTGAGAGTTAATATATTATGAAAGAGCTCTTTAAACCTGCTCCTGGGTCCCAAGCCCCAGGCATCGCTCGCCTCAGTCTAAATTGCATGTGTATACGTATTGCTGTACAGTAATGGGTATCATATATGTCTCTTATATACTTAGCACAAATGCACTAAAAAGTAAGAAATAATTCCGTTATTTATTAACCTCCCTTTATTAGGACAATAAGGGAGGTTAATAAATAACGGAATTATGCAGTGATGGCCCAGTGGTTGAGACTTCAAGTCTTACTCGGGAGGTCCGAGGTTCGATCCTGGGCACACACCTCTGACTCTGAGTTATGTGTGTTTTAAGCAATTAAATATCACTTGCTTTAACGGTGAAGGAAAACATCGTGAGGAAACCTGCACTCCTGAGAGTTACCAAAAAGTTCTTAAAGGTGTGTGAAGTCTGCCAACCCGCACTGGGCCAGCGTGGTGGACTATGGCCTAATACCCTCCTCATTCTGAGGAGGAGACCCGGCTCAGCAGTGGGCCATTGAAGGGTCGTAATGATGATTAGGACAATAATTGATATTTTTGAAGTCAAATCAGAAGTTTACAATTCCATTAAACCCAAACACGACTAGTTTACGTTGTCCCATGCCTGTGTTCCAGTACATACCTTCTGGTGTCCTGGTGTCATCATCAACTAATGGTAGATGAAGCCGGAAGGGTTAAATGAAACCCTGAATATCAAAATTACTATATGTGTGCTTTTAACTTTTGAGGAGTTCACTCAATTCCTCAAAGATCCCATCATCAGAACTGGAGTTTGAAAAAAATGGGACCAATATGTAAGCATTTCCTACCAAATACAAAACGAAATTCCCAATTCGGTTCATAAATGACGGAGTTCTGAGGTAACGAACATAAAAAAATTACAACTGAATTGATTACCTCCTTTTTTAAAATCGGTTGAAAATTATTTGACTTTGTAATTTATTTGAAATTATAATCTTGTCACTAGGGTTAAAATAATTCAAAAAATTAATAACTTTATTAAGACATACAAACATTTATGAAAAATGTTAGCAGCACTGTTTATAAAGTAGTAGTAGCGAGTAGATCATTTTATATTATTTCAAGTATACCGACGTGAAGACAATATATAACCTTTAGTGCGATAGGTTAGTCTCAGTCTCTGGTGCTTTCGTGCAGTGAACATGGAAGTTAGTGTTATAGTGTCGTGGTTTAGGTCACCCTTCTGGAAGTCCACGTAAGTTTACTTTATTACCTATTGTAGTTGGCGAGGTCGAGTGGTGGAGGTGAGAGTTAATATTTTATGAAAGAGCTCTTTAAACCTACTCCTGGGTCTCAAGTCCGAAGTCAAGTATGAAATTATTTTTCAAATAAAACAAGATATATTTAATTGATTTTTTATAAATATTATAATAACATTTAGTTTAGTTTGTGTTTGGATATTTAGATTTCGATGTTTCAAAAATGGCTGAACGGATTTCGATGAAATTTAGCACACAGATACTTTATAATCTGAATTAACAGATATGCTACTTTTTATCCTGGAAACATTCAAAGTTCTTCCCATGCAAAGTCGGTGCGGGTCGACTAATTTTCTTTATAAAACTTGTATTTTATTATAACTGTAAATTAATAACCGTTGTCTAATTAGACAAAGTTCTATCTACAAACTAAATATCCTGCGGCAATTACTTGAAACGTAGTTAATTAACCTTAAACCAAACGGTTTATTACTAAATTGTTTCTAGGAAAATATAATCTTATAATAATAAATTTAGAGTTCTTGATAAAATGATACTGGTATAATCCAGTAGCATAAAACCCCAAGTATTTAAAAAATACTAAAGAATTTTTAATTGGAAAATTGTAATGTATTTAAAAAAGTTTAACACCATAGAAAATATTAGCTATAAAAATTAAAAAAAATTTGAAATAATGATTATGCAGCTCATGAAATCACAAATAATATTTTTCTATATTCAGGGTTTTCGAATTATTTCCTTTGAGTGTGCTGAAATGTTTACTATTCCTAAATGAGTATAAAAATTACATAAACGGTCGTAATTAATTACATCTTTGTATATAAAGGCGTTCATGAGAAAAAGTATCCTGAGATACAAACAGACGGATAAGGAAATGCTCTTATAAAGATTCATTTTTCCTTAAACACACGTTCAAGAGTTTTCTTTAGAAGATTAGCCGTTGATGTGCAATCAGCCTTATCTATATATAACTAGTCAGTCCCCTCGTCGTTGAACGTCACGTTTTTTAAATCATCGCCTACAAAGCCTGCATACAAATTGTCCTTCAACGCACAGACAGTAACGAGAAGGATTAATATACATAAAATAAGCTAGAAAATTTGCTTTATTTAAGGCCCGGTGTAATTTATCGCCGGGTTTAGCATATTCTTGCTCCTATCATTTTTATTTGAGTTGAAAACTTTAATATTATGGAAGTTGCCTGTTCTTTTGTAATTTTGGATTTACAAATGGAAAATAATTATATTAGACCAGTCGATCCCCCCTAGATGCAATTTAACACGTGTATACTTACTTTTAAATTTAACAAAAATATTTCCAATAAAAAATATTCTGGTGTTCAATAAATATTTTATAATTCATCATCATCACGACCCTTCAATGGCCCACTGCTGAGCCGGGTCTCCTCCTCAGAATGTGGAGGGTATTAGGCCATAGTCCACGCTGGCCCAGTGCGGGTTGGCAGACTTCAGACTCACACCTTTGAGAACTTTTTGGGAACTCTCAGGAGTGCAGGTTTATTTATTATTTTATAATTATCCCGCAGGAACTATAATTTTTTCGGGGATAAAAAGCATCTAAGTGTGTTAATCCATGCTATAGGTATCCTTGTGCCAAATTCATCCAGCCGTTTTCATTCTTTCATATCTTTCTAGCCTCGCTCAGAGTGTGAGAAATAAAGGGTTTCTATTGGTTCTTAACAAACATATCTCTCGCAAAGTTTTGTTGAATATTTTGCAGCACGGTTCTAAAATGTCTTACTAACCTTTCTAAAGTGTGTTATTGTAATTTTTCACGTAGTATTGTAGAAGTCGGTTAAATAACTTCTCAATAAAGGTTAAAATTCTACATTTACACTTCTCTAAAGTAGTCAATATTCCCTCTTTAAAATCACTCTTCAAATAACCTCTGATCTATCGGTATACAGATACTGTTTGAGCTTCTTTCCTAATATTTAAAACACATATTTTGTTTAAACATATCGAGCTTTGTTTAGTACAGTGGGATGATTTTCAATTGTACTTTTCTATTATACGTCTAGTATCTTGAAGTCAGGGACTAAGCCCTCGATCAGCATTCCAACTATGACGTCATGTCTAGCCAAGATGTAGAGTTAAATTTAATATTTTTATCACAGATTCACTTAAACTGGATGTACTTTACACTAGCTTTGTGCATTGATGCTTATTATCAGTTTGGACGCCATTTTGTAATTCTTTGACATGATACAGCTATAAAACACAGACGCAGTGCACTACGACTTGCCGCCATTTTGATTTATTGTAGTACCATACATTGTTTGTACTATATACTAAGAAGAACGTAAAGTGTAATATTGGAAAATTAAAAAAAATCTCATTTGAAATCAGTAACTTGATAGCAGATTGTACTTCTCTACTGGTTAACCTATTTATCTTTCTATGATCTGCCAGTCTATTAGCTTCAGTCTATTCTTCTTCAGCATAACATTCACAAAGTTATTCATTATCAAAAAAGAAGAAGAACTAATAAGTTTTCGATATATTATCAAATGTATCGAAAAGCTTCTGCTTTATCTTCTTTGTATTAACTGTTGAATTTTTGAAATTCTTCTTAAGCTCCTTCTTTACCTCTTCTGTGCTGTCTTGATTGTGGTATTATTTTGTTTATTTAGTTTTACAGTTGAACAGAAACGACTAAAAAAAATTCTAGACCTAGAATTTCTAAATCTTATTAAAGTATGCAAATAAAATTTTAAATTTGGTACTACATAGAATGTGAGGATTATGTGAACTTCTGTCAGCATTAGGTTTTCTACAAATTCCTCGAAAAATGTGTACGTGTAAATAAATATTTTTAAGGAAATTAAAACCCAAAATCTATTGTGGTTTACATTTTTATGGCTGATGAGGTACAAACCAGCAGATAGTCCACCTGATTGTAAGTGGCCACCGTCGCTCACGCACATCGCCAATGCGTTGCCACCTCGAAGATAGAGTGAGGAGGAGGAGAGAAGAGAAGAATACTACGGTTCCAGTGGACTTCAAGTAGGAACCTGGAATACTCCAGAACAGAAGCATTAATGAGATGGGAGAGAGTTAGTAGATCTAGCCCACATGTGGCACGATTGGAGCATGTCAATGACACTTGGCGGCCGAATTCGCACGGTGGTCGGTCGGGAAACAGTCCCGGTCCACCAAGGTGTATGTATCTCCTTTGGAGTTTTAGGACAATTTTTGAATCAGATATTTTAAGGCGCTGATAAGGCGCGAGTCCTTTAAAATATTTAAGGTATTTCTAGATTTTGAACGTCTTCGAAAACTATATAAATTTAAATCTACTTAACATCGGCTCTTATCCTCTCTACATAAGATTGAAAATTGTCAGACACAGTAATATATTTAAAAGATTGAAGCCGGCGTGGTATGAAATTGGACGTACTGTGAAATGTAAGATAACAATATGTCATCCTTCTATTTTATTTTGCATGTTGAGATGAGATTGTTTGGAATTATAAGGCAGCGTTTTCACCAGAGATGTTCAAAAGTTCGAGAAATAACTAAAAATACTAACGGACGATGAAAATTTCTCCTGTGAATTGGTCTTATAATAGGAATTTCAGGCCAATGAGTCTCACTACTCACTAGTCGCTGGGATGCTACAAAATTGACTATACAAAGGTTCGGTAAAACTTATCGTATGTTTACATGCTTCAAGTGATGCTTTGAGTGAAGGCCTTCGTAGAATGACGATTGGCTTACGAAAGTTTTATCACAATCAGACGACTAGCTTCTGACCAGGGAGGACAAGTTCATAGTAATAAGATATGCCGATATTTCTCATGTTATCTAAATAGTAATAAAATTAATATTTCTCAATTATAGGAAATGGGAAGAAGTAGTTTCTAACAATAAATATTAAATTTAAGACAATCGATGAATATTCACTTTCTTATGGATGATCAGATAAATAGATTAGAGGAGAAAATGACTACAAATAATTCATACATTTCTTTTAAAGTTCTCTTCTCTAAAGAAGGTTCTCTTGGGAAGAAAAAAGTGCGGCCAAGTGCGAGTCGGACTCGCGCACGAATGGTACCGTAGTAATATTTTGCAAAAAAATCCCGTTTGTTGTATGGGAGCCCCCCATAAATATTTATTTTAATGTGTTTTTAGTATTCGGTATTGTAGGGGCAACAGAAATACATCATTTGTCAAAATTCTAACTGTCTAGCTATCACGGTTTATGAGAGACAGTGTGGTGACAGACAAATGGACAGCGGAGTCTTAGTAATAGGGTCCCGTTTTTACCCTTGGAAGAGTGAATGAATGAAATAGTGAGTGGATTAGTACGTGTTTAAGTTAGTGTTTACAAATGAATGGTTAAATGAATCAGTGAATGTGTGTGTCCTAGTTGGCTAGTTTTCAATGCTTATCAAGACAAAGACTGTCTTTATTATGATTACAAATAATTATAGTCAGTACTTACATTTTTTATCTGTCAGCTAGACTATTTTCCGTAGCTTTATACTGTGTAGACTATCCCTTAGTTTGTTGGCCTGTCGATAAATAATGTTATTGTCGAGACAAGGAATGTGTTAATATTGTATAAGAACGACATCGTTATAAGAGCTTTGTCTTGCAATATTAAAAGATTTTTTAATGATACTCCTATAAAAATAGATTTCATGAAACATGTGTCTGTTTGTCAATACCTTTTATCTTAGGAACTTGTCAAGGTTGGAAGCTGGATTTAATAATTACGCAACTATGCGGTTCCTTAAAATTTAGAATAAAATAACATGTTTCTAAGTCAACGCAATCAAAAGATACTGTTTATTTTGTTACAGGCAAGGGAATCAAAACCTTTATCGTACTTCCCGAGAACCTGGAATGTTGAAATTAAGAAGTAAGGTTGTATAACGCAAAGAAAAAAAAGCCGCATATTCTTAGTTTGTTAGATATATAATATTTATCTTGTATGGGGCAACAGTTTTCCGGCAAAATTAAGTATGTCACATTTACAACTTCTTTAGTTATAATTATTTTTGGTTTCTTCATTTCGCGCAACGCTTATTCAAACTTATTGAAATTGTGTCTTTATATACATTGTCGCGTTTTGGTGCAGCAGCATATGGGCCAGACTTACCCCTCACCCTCCCATCCCGTTAATGCTGCTGTGTGTGTTTTAGTGAACTCATGTTTTCTCATTCAGGGTCTACTGAAACCGTAGCATTCTTCTCTTCATTCCCCTTCCTCACTCTATGTGAGGTAGCAACGCATCGGCAAAACAAGTGTCACTCTTTTGTATGTGCGATGTCCATGGGCGACGGTGACCACTCACCATCAGGTAAGCCTTTTGTTCGTTTGCCTCTAAGCTGCCCTAAAAATACTGGACCGATTTAGGTGATTCTTTTTTTTGGAAGAAGAGTTTACTTTTCCTAGCAATGATTGTGATATTGAGAGGATTATGATAGTTTAAATTTTTTTTAATTAAAAATATATATTATTACTTGATATAAGATAGAATAATAAATATGTAGATGAGAGTACAAAGCGTTGGCAACCGTAGCTGGGTACGAAGTGAACGTCACAACAATTGTAAGCTAATAAGTAAACGAAATGTAACTGTACTGTATTCTCACGAAGAACTGTCTAATTAATTTGTACAATTGAATATTTTGCCTAATTGGAATTGTTAAAATGTCGAGGAATACAAGCACTTTCATGGTTATTATTATAACAACGGTTAAGTTTAATGTGTGTATGTCTGTCTGTGGCATCGTAGCGCACCATATAATGGATCGATTCTGATAAAATTTAATTTGTTTTAAAAGGTAATTTAATCGAGATGGTTCTTAGCTATGTATAGTGAAGATCTGGTCATCCGTTTGAAGACTATCAGCTCATTGCTAACTTGAGAGGTGCATGAAAATATTAATATATTGGTTATTATAACAATCTTGTTACCATGGTAACACACTGACATTGCTTACAATGAGTACAGATAAAACGGTATTACTCGATACCAAGTAGAATCGACATCGAATAGAATCGAGTATCAAGCTTTTTAAAAGTACGTTAAATTATATATCTTGTCTATAAATTCCTTACCATTTCATGAATATTTGTAAAGTCTGTATTGTCTGCTGCTTTTATATTTTGCCTTCAACAATGCAAGAAGTTAATATTGATTCCTCTTAATCGATGTCATGTGGTTATCGATACTTGGTAACTGAATTAAATTAGAGTTTTTGTCGCAGCTAATTTAAATTTTTAATTTTAAATAATTAAAAAGAATATTATGCAAAGAAGCAAACTTTTAGCGCTATTTTCGTAATAACAAAACTTAATACGCTTTAAGCCTATTTCTCTAAAGTATAATATTAAAGTGTTACAGCGTGTAATATCCACTAAATGCAATATAACATTTTCTAGGCAATGTCCTCCATTTTGTGATATAAACGTTTCAGAACTTGCCAGATTTTAGCTTTATTTTAAAGCAGATTTTACAGCAGTTGCGTCTGAAATATTTTAATTTTTTATCATTATTATTTGTATTATCATTTAGTGGAGTCTTGAGTTACCTATTAAAAAACTGTTAGTAACAACGTTTATAAATTATTATTCGCGGGTAGTTCATTTTATTTTATTTCGAGTATACAATATACAAATTTCGTTTGAACATGAGTAATGTACTTTATTATTTTGAATATTTGGTAGCAAGGTCGAATGATGAAGGTGAAATCTGCTCCTACGTCTTACATGAACTGTCGTCGTCTTTCGTCTAGATTATACTATTACTAGTTATTATAGCTATTTTGCTGTTTTAACGACCTTGTTGCCATTTTTAGTTGCTGGTTGACCTGGTTAGGTCAAGTATTAGTATGAGCCGTATTCTGACCTTCAACACATTTTTTTAAATCATGATTTTTAAGTTATAATATCACGTTAGAAATGTAAGAGAAGAGACAGATAGACGAAAACTTAATTAGAAAACAGAGTAAGATAAAATATAGTTAAAATCTCTATGTCTAAAATAGAAGATACCTAACCTCAGAAGTGGGATAAAAACTGGTTTTTATTTCAACTTTGCTTTTTATATAATATTTAAAATATTCCAGTTTTCCCTACATATGCACTTTTGGAAATGCAAACGCTGTCGTAGTGGAATTTTACACACTCCCGAGAGGAATATTGAATCTAAAATTAACCTACTTGCCTAATTTTTTCTCTGTGCTGCTGAAAGTTTTGTAAAAGCTTTCTTGTTGTTTAGTAAAGATTGCATGATGTATTAATTTTATGAGAACTTAATATTACATCACACAAATACTTTTTTCAAATATCTATCAAAAGAGATAATTAGTAAAATGGTAGATTAGATATTTTTTGCTAAGTAACGTAACTTTACATAAGGCATAAGGCATTAGGTACCTAAATACTTCATCAAAATAGAGTTTACTTGAGGCACAATTTTATTATAGTGGATAAGGCGCAAACAAGGAAACAGTCCACCTGATGGTGAATGGCCACCGTCGCCTATGGAGATCGGCAAAACAAGAGATACTCTCTACACTTACCGATGCTTTGGAACCTCGAATATAAAGTGTGGAGGGGGAGAGAAGAGTAAAATGCTGCGATTCCAGTGGACCCAAAACAAGAGTACTAGATCCGCAGCATTAATGGAATCGTAGAGGCGGATTTGCATGCTGGTGGTGGCAAATTAGTCGGGGAACAGAACCCTTACCACCAAGGGATGCTGGGTTACTCGCCTCTTACGAGATACTCTCCCAGCGGCAGAGGGTAATTGTATTTTAACACATCTCCTCACGAGTAAACTGATTTTTAAACGACTCTTAATATTTTTGTTAATAAAAATTGAAGTTTTTAGTATATAAATCAGAATAATTAAGTATCTACGAGGAAAATATAGTATTCTATTTCGACAGGTCCTACGTATACTGATACAAGTGCAAAATCCCGACTTAACATAAGAGTGATTTGAATATTCTAAACTTTATAACTTTGACAAAGTTTGACACAATCTTTGAAATTTTGAAATGTTATACCTAAGTGTTATAGAAAAAGCCGTAATAAGGTTTTAATATTTTTTGATAGCTGCAGTTGTACTTGTGTAGTGTAGTTTTCATTAAGCCTTAAAACGTGAGTAATAGTGCAAATGATTATTTGGGTCACTATACCGGTTCTGATGTTTTTGAAAACTAAGGTAAATGAGAGAATATAACACAATTATATATACATTTCTGTGAATACAGATAAATAACTGTTGCTTATAATATTAACAATATTTTTTCTAACTGTTATCACTTACACAAATACACGACCATTTACATAACAGCAGATTGCTTTCTAGGTTTATTAGAAGACTAAAGTAGTCGCAGTCGAGTATAAGATAACGCGGCAGAAGAAATTATAAATAAAATAAATTATGTCAAGAGGATCACCTCTCTAATTATTTTATTATATGTTAGATATATCGTATTTGAATCAAATTAGAAAAGATGAACACAACAGCAGTTTGCTTTTTCTGTTTATTAGAAGGCTAAAGTAGGCGCGGTCGAGTATAAGATAACGAAGCAGAAGAAAATCCAAAAAAAATCTATGTCTTCATTCTCTCCAATTCTTTTATTCTATGTTAAATATATAGTATACAATCTATTTAGAAAAGCTGAACCGAGCAGCAGTTTGCTTTTTATGTTTAATGGAAGACTAAAGTAGCCGCGGTATGAGATAATGCGACAGATGAAATTCCAAAAAAATATCCTCTCCAAATCTTTAATTATATGTTAGATATATAGAATATCAATCAAATTAGAAAATATGAACACAACAGCAGTTTGTTTTCTAAGTTTATTAGAAGACTAAAATAGTTGCCGTCGAGTATAAGACTACGCGGCAATCCTCAACCCTTGTAGATCCGTAAATATGCGGAAATATTTTATATATGACTAGTCTGTATCTTTGAAACTAATTGGTATTTTGAAGTAAAATTAGCAGGTTTTATTTTAAAGTATCAGTATACGTAGGACCTGTCGATTTATAAATGTATAGTACATCATACTTATACAATTCCCTAAAGTAACTTTAGCAGAACAATTTATCTGGGAACGCCTCGTAAGAGATTAAAATCTGATTGCTTTGTTGTATTCCATGAATACTTTAATATTTTTATTAAAATACAATCGAAATGTTGTAAAATGAAATATTTCGGTAATCTCTTATGATGGAGCAATTAACTCCAATGCTTTTGTATTTATTATGCATGAAAGTATGTCAGAAATAATTATCGAAATAATATGGACGTTGCATTTTCATATAAACAGTGACCGAAACTTGCACTACTTGTAGGTTTAATATGGAATATCCTTAGTTATTAATATAGTTGGGATCAACTTCTTCTGTTGTGGAATTTTGGTGGGTAAATAACTCCTATCATAAGACAAAGTGCTAACAAAGGAAAAAAAAAATTTACAGCTTTAACTACAAAATAAACTCTAATACGTTTACAAATGGATACTTAGACATGGAATTACAATTTGTTTTTTTTTTTGGTTTGGTTATTGCGGGATAGTAAAAAAAAATTTTCTTTGCCTGAATATTTTTATTTATCAAAAATTGACTTTGATAATTCTAAGTATTATACTTGGTAAATAAGACTGGTTTACTCCAAATATTCATCCATAAAAATGAAGATATAGAGCCAAAAATGATATACACTCACTCAATTCCATTAGAGATATCAAAGTGTGAAACACAACACCTTAAAAGAAAAATAAGTATTGAAAGCAATAATCCTAATGAAACTGTACTCGGGATGGCTGATAGGGTGAAAATATCTCTTTGTAAATCGAATCAACGTGTTTACTTGAATATACGAAAATTTTAGTATTCTTTTTATATTTACTTATTGTTATGATATATGAGAATCTATATAATAGGTCTTTATCTATGAAATTGCCGTTCTCCCAATATCAAGTCCAATTTTTTCTTGTTTCTTGTTTTTGAAATATGGAAGTCTTTTTGGAAAATTAGTCATTTGTTTAATAGTTAGTCTTCTGTTTTAATCGCATTTATACGTTTTTCGTAATCATGGATTCGTTAAAAATTCGAGTAATTATGGAGTATGGTTGTGTGAGTGGCAGCAAAGCGGCAGAAGCGGCACGCAACATCAACGACGTATACCTAGCGAACACTATTAACGATCACACCACCCGTTATTGGTTCGCCTGCTTCCGTTCTGGAAATTTCGGCCTAAGAAATGAACCTCTTGGTTGACCGAAAACTTTAGTCGACAATGACGAATTAAAGGCGATTGTAGAAGCTGAAGATTTTCAATCTGCAGCTGAATTAGCAGCAAGACAATATTAATCCATTTGCGTCGAATTGGCAATAGCATTACTGCTGATGTGTACTGTGAAGAAATGAACACAATGATGGAGAAGTTCGTACATCTCCAACCAGATTTGGTCAAATACGGCACACCAGACGGTCTCCAAGTTACAAAAGCTGGGGTTGAAAGTTTTCCGTCATCCACAGTACTTACCAGAACTTGCCCCTATAGACTTCTACTTTTTCCAGAATTTGGATTACTTCTTGGCGCGAAAAAATTCAATAACCGAAAGGCAGTTCAAAATGCCTTTGAAGAATTTGTTGCCTCCCATCCAGCAGGCTTTTTCAAAAAGGGCATCCACCTGGGTAGCAAGCCCCAGGCACTGGTCATCTTCCATCTACATTGTATATTATTGTAGTTTTTTGAGTGTTATTGTGGAGTATATTTGTAACTTAATCACACAAAAACGGTTGAACGGATTTCGATAAAATTTAGCACACAGATACTTTATAACATGCATTAACATATAGGCTGCTTTCTATTTCGAAAATATTCATAGTTTCTGTGGGATAATCATAATAAAATGTTCGTTGAAGAGGCGAGGGTTCACTCTCGTGTTGGATAACGCACGTCACCGGGTTACAATCTAAATATAAAATATTTATTGTAATGAGTTTCTGTCAATCAAATATTAACCTGTGTTACCAATATAAAGTAATTTCCTCAAGAAATATCTTCTATTGTTATCACCATTGTGACAAAGGCTCCACTCTCTTGTCTATTGGTGGCTATCGTGGATGACGCACGTCGCTGGGTAGCAACTTGGGTAGTTGAGTAATACAGTAAAAAGTAACCGTATTAGAGTATAAGCATTGTTGACATCGTGTGAGCGTGGTAATTGTCTTTATCTACTATTGAATGTATGTTGAGTTCAGGTAGAGTGTCTGGGACTTGTGACTTATATGCAGTTTTAAGGACTTAATACTAAGCTACGTTATAATTTTAACTTACACTATGATAGATAATATTCAGTCTCAAATTTGAGGTTAACAAGTAATTGAACAATATGCATGATGAGCTTTTTGCTCAACACGTTGTTTGTATGTAAATGAGGCCACAGATTATACTGTTATCTGCTTATTATATGTAGCGAAGATTTCATCTCATGTTCAAATTACCTTTTTGTATCAAAAATTTGTATTAAGGCTCTTGTGTCGTCTTGTTAAGAAATAGGGTTAATGTATATTACTGGCTGTATAATATTATTATAGTTAAATCCCATTCTCACTGGATTTGAGGTCAAAATATCTAGAAAATATGGTTTTTGAACAGTTACTGTGTCATGATAAAAGTAAACTATTATTTATTCAGACGTAGGCAAGTAAATACGAAACAGATTTTATTAAGACTATCCCGCAAGAAATTTGATTTTTTCCAGGTTAAAAAAATTGAACCTGTTCAGCCATCTTTGAATTAAATACATGTAACAAAAAAAATTAAATTAGCAAAACTTCTTTACTGTTATGTTGCGTTTCTATCAGAGATGTGCGAGGATGCGTAGATAGGAATGTGTTTGATAAGAACCAATAGAATTGCTAATACTCTGTTGGAAACGTAGCCTTAATTTGAAATAAACAAGACATATTCACTATTGATGTATTTTTCTTAGGACTGGGTATTTTCTTTCCAAATAGATAGTAAATTCTTATATGAAAAGTGGGAACGTCTACATGTTTGAGAGCAAACAAACTTCGCATAAAAATGGGAAAAAATAGCTCAGACTTGAAATATATATTGATATATGGATATAACAGATATAAAATTAATTATTAACCATTTAACATCTTGTATGAATTGATCATTTTCCTTAGAGATTTGACGATAAATGCAAGGTTTAAAAAAAAACACTTGCAGCAAGACGAACTAAATTAAATTTTAACTAAGATTTACGGATATAATTATTATATCTATTGGATATTATTAATAAAAATATACCGTATTATTATATTTAAGTTTGAACTACATTTGCATAAAAAATCTTAATCTTTTTTTTTAAATAATTTTTGACATAGTCATAGAGGCCAGCAAAGCCCTAACACCTCTCCCCTTGCTTACGTAAATTTTAATGCACTTTTCTCCCTCCTCACTCTAAGCAGCGATATTCACATTTCCATGTACGTGTTTACTATTTTATGGCTGATGTAATCACCTTGCAGACCCCCCCATCCCGACATGTCATCAATAATAAGAAAAGCAAGAAACCCTGCCTCTCCTCCGGCCTTTTAATGCTCACCTAATATCCAAGCATGGCCCATATACTTCTGATTTCCTATATTTCATAATAAGTATTAGTAATTTTAACAGTTTGTTAAAATGACATAATTCCAGCAAAAATAAGAATTTGAGTGAAATATTCCAAGTTAACACCACTTAAGGTATCCAGAGTATAGTAGCTGATTCAGTAAAGAAGCTTGCGCCTATGAGAATAAGCTCGCCCAACCGATCTGAATTGCTTTGCAAAATTTAAACTGATTTATTGCCTGCCTAAGGATAGTCAACCTTAAAAGTACAGGGATAAAGTATATTTTCTAATGACCGTTGAAAATAGCCGGTATTTTTAGGAAAATAGACGGAAATACGATTCCAAAAAGCCTTTATATAGAGTATAATATTTTGTATATTTTTCTTGTAGTAGTAAAAGTGAATAGATTAATTTAAACATTTATTTACATTACTTTTAACAAAACTAATCAGTACATTATGTAACTTTAATTATAATAAGGTGTAGCTACCGGCACGTAAGTATAGGTTTGACCTTGAATGGGCAGAAGTCACTATTAGGGGCCAGAGCAGCGCATCACACGCGATTGGTTCTTATGCGACGTTTCAGTTCCCGCGCGTCTGTTCCGTCATGGATGAAACTGCCAATACAGGCACGCAGCGCGCTTACAATGCGAAACACAATTTTTCTCAGACCTAAGTTTAGGTGCCGTCTACTATACATTACTAGTAATTAGTATAGGGACATATCAATGACAATTTAACATTAACAAATATTTATGCAAATCCTTAGTTCCATTGAGACTGAGAAGGACAACTGAAGAACAAACACACTTTTGAATATTAACATAGCCATATTATGCAATTTTAATTTAATGTCCTTGCAGTTTGGTTAATTAAAAAAAAATATCTTCTGTTAGCAACACCGTTTATAAATTAAAATTCGCGTATAAATTAAAGTAGTGAGACTAAAAGCGTAGTATTGAGCACGTGAGTAATGTACTTTCATCATCATCATCATCGCGACCCGTCAATGGCCCATTGGTGAGCCGGGTCTCCTCCTCAGAATGAGGAGGGTATTAGGCCATAGTCCACCACGCTGGCCCAGTGCTGGTTGGCAGACTTCACACACCTTTGAGAACTTTTAGGGAACTCTCAGGAGTGCAGGTTTCCTCACGATGTTTTCCTATGGCCTAATACCATCCTCATTCTGAGGAGTAATGTACTTTATTATTTTAATATTCGGTAGAGAGGTCGAACGTTGGAGGTAAGAGTTTAAGCATAGTAGAATACGTCTTTTAACAGTGCTCAGCTTCCGTCTAGATTACATGTTAATTTTGTCGTTTGAGTATTACTGCGCAGTATAGCTCCCATACTCTTACTCTATACTCTATACTATTATATAAAGAGGAAAGATTTGATTGTTTGTATATTTGTATGTTTGTTGCGAATAGGCTCGAAAAGTATTGAACCGATTTTGAAAATTCTTTCACCGATAGAAAGATACATCCTTTCCGGATAACATACGCTATGTGGTGTTGCCATAAATATTCTAATTAAAAAGATATGGCCATTTAAGTGCCATAACCTGGTCATTTTGTAAATTGAAGGGTTTCTCAGGAACTACTAATCCGATTTTAAAAATTCCTTCACCGATAGAAATCTACACTATTCGTGAGTGACAAAGGAGATTTAGTGTTGCCATGTACATTTTTTAATTAATAGAATATGGCCGTTTTGTTTCTACTAACCCGATTTTAAAAATTCCTTCACCGATAGAAATCTACACTATTCGTGAGTGACAAAGGAGATTTAGTGTTGCCATGTACATTTTTTAATTTATAGAATATGGCCGTTTTGTTTCTACTAACCCGATTTTAAAAATTCCTTCACCGATAGAAATCTACACTATTCGTGAGTGACAAAGGAGATTTAGTGTTGCCATGTACATTTTTTAATTTATAGAATATAGCCGTTTTGTTTCTACTAACCCGATTTTAAAAATTCCTTCACCGATAGAAATCTACACTATTCGTGAGTGACAAAGGAGATTTAGTGTTGCCATGTACATTTTTTAATTAATAGAATATGGCCGTTTTGTTGCTACTAACCGGATTTTAAAAATTCTCTCACTGAGAGAAGTCTACAGTATTTCCGTCTCTCTTCCTCTTATATACTATCATTCTCATCTTCTATCTTTTTTCTCTCTTTAATTTTTATCTTATCGACCTGTTTAGAATGATCTGTCACTTTCACTTTCTTTCTTTCGATTATCTCTCTCTCTCTCTCCTTTATCTACTCAATTTTATTTTTGCTCTATCCTCCCTCTTATATTATCGGTCGCTTTTTTTTCTTTTTCTTTCTATAAATATTGCTTTAAATATCCGGAGCGGAGCGAGGGCTGGCCGCTAGTACTTCTATAAAGTGAATGAGCATCACTAACAATAGCTAATATAGCTCAGCTAAAGATATCTATAGTCAATAGTTCGTGCTCGTATCTCACTCGGCTACAGTGTGTGCTTCACGATTTAGCTGTTACGATCCTTTGTTGAAACTTTTCCAAACTTCTTTTTGCTTTTAAAATTCTGTATCACTAAAATGGAAAAGATAGTACGTTACAAGTACATAACATAGCATATAAATTTCATTACACATTATATCTAGCGAGTTACTTTCTCTCTATAATATGCATGTATTGTACATATAAACCTTATGAATCATTTCATCTATTAAAAAAAACCGCACCAAAATCCGTTGCGTAGTCTTAAAGATCTACGCATATATAGAGATAGACAGACGGGAAGCGACTTTGTTTTATACTATGTATTGTTAATTATAATGTTGGCAACACTTATAATTTGAGTAGCATCCTCTTTCTTGAATGTTGGCCAACTGATAAACTCAAATCAAGGAAGTGGGGATTGCAAAATAAATACGCCGTCGCGACAGAATTATGATGGATAACATCGCGAGTATTCTTAGCAGTAACTCTGAAGGTCTGAGTACTGCGGACCAGCCCAGGAGGATTTTATAGTTAAGCCGTCATACTGTTAGTCTGCCTATAGACTACTACACTTCTTCTCTCTCTCTTCACTTATTAACAGTAGTGATAAAAGCGATTTTGTGTCGTAGAGGGCTTTGTATTACAAATAGTCGTACGCTATTTATAAAAAAAAAGGCTTCATACATTATGCCATGATAGCTGATAAATGATATTTCTTGATCTTATGAATTGACAACACACATTGATGATTACATATTTGTGAAAGTTATTACACATGGTTACACACAATAAAAAAAATTGTTGTAAACCTACAAATGTTACAATACCTATACATTTCTAAATCCTCCTTAATTTTGAGTACTTATCTGTTGTAGGCACAGATCATAACTACATAATGCCCGTATTCAGGGCAAAAAAATGTGTCAAACATATGTGATTTGTCACATATCGAGACGGCGCTCGTAAACACCAACTTAGTATCGACCAGTTTTCAGACCTGTGCGGACGCGTCCTGATTAGATTTTCATGTACTTTAACAATTCTGTCTTTGTAGTAAAATTTAAATTAGTACAGTTTAGCAGAGCTCAAGTTATAATGGATTTAATGGTTAACTGTCAGAGGCGAATTGTACGCTCGTTTATGTCTTTTTGGAAAAGTCTCTTTCACTCATCACATTATTTACGTCTTTTTCCATCAAAAATGTTCGCTTATTTTTAAATGAAAAATGCAACTATTTTATAATCTTTTTTTTAATAAAATGTGATGCTTGTAAACACAAAATCACTTTCAACCAGTCATCAGATCTGTGCGGCCGTCCTCGTTAGCTTTTCTTATAGGCACATTATTAAATTTTTATAGAAATCGAGAATTTTTTAAAGATACGAAAATGAGTTCTTGTTCTATAAAATGGTGTGTAAACTCATCGAGAAATTTTATCTTATACGAACTTTTTTTATCAGCAATACATTGTCAAAATTATCGATATCAGTATAAATATTTAACGTTTCTATCCTATCAATACATCATCACGACCCTTCAATGGCCCACTGCTGAGCCGGGTCTCCTCCTCAGAATGAGGAGGGTATTAGGCCATAGTCCACCACGCTGGCCCAGTGCGGGTTGGCAGACTTCACACACCTTTGAGAACTTTTTGGGAACTCTCAGGAGTGCAGGTTTCCTCACGATGTTTTCCTTCACCGTTAAAGCAAGTGATATTTAATTGCTTAAAACACACATAACTCAGAGTCAGAGATGTGTGCCCAGGATCGAACCTCGGACCTCCCGAGTAAGACTTGAAGTCTCAACCACTGGGCCATCACTCCTTATGCATCAATACAGCAAGTATGTAATTCGAATGATTTTTGAAGTGACCAATGAAATCGCATCAGTCCCTCCCCGCACTCCCTCACCTTCCTTAACAAATTTCCACACTTGAGACGGAACAAAATGCTCAACATGCGGAATCTATTATGTAGTTGTGATCTGTGGTTGCAGTTGACTTAAAAGTCAAAACAAATAGAAACCCCGTTTTGAAAAAAAGTCCATGTCGTTTGGATCACAAATAATAGAATCGAATCCTCTTCTTTCTTCTGATGGCAGTTAAAACATATAATATTATATAAAATCAGTTTCTTGTTGCTGACAGTAGTTAGAGGAAGTGTATTTTAAATTGTTAAACTCAGTTAAATTAATATGTAATAACACACAAATTTGCTTATAATTTAATAAAACAGTTAAAATATTCATGAAGTCAAAACAAAGCAATCAGATTTTAATCTCTTACGAGGCGAACCCAAATAAATTGTTCGTCCGAAGTTCCTCGGAGAATTGTCCGTATAACCTATATATTATGTTATTGTTATTTAAGGTTTGTTATGTAAAAGATAACGCCCAACGCCAGAAGATAACCTAAAATTTAGAAGAAGACACTTGTCGAATATGTATATGTAATATGTATACTACTCAATCGCCCCAGCTTTTCACAGATGAAGAAGAAAAATTAGTTATTGATTTTTTTTTATATTGTTCCATCAATTCAAAAAATTCTAAAAAAAGTCCTCAATGTGGAGGAGAATGATACAAAAAAAATATATTTTTTTCTTTTTTAAAGAATCATAACTAAAATATTATTTCACGTCTTTACTTCTAATAAAAAGTTAACGTTCAGTAATTTTGAATTTTACTATGAGAAAAAGAAAATTAAATCAAAAATAGAGTTTTTATTTAAAACCTACATAAATGTTTGATATAAATGGCAGAAAATTGTCAGTTTTAATTTTTTTTGTATCCTAAATGCAAGAACGAGTAGAAAAGTCCTTAAGGGCAGGTATCCGATGATTACGTTTTTTTAGACTCCTATATTGGTCTCCGATCCTTAAAGAAATAGGAGGATTTTTGAGAGTCATTCACCATGAGAGTGTTAAGCACAGTTGAACAACATAGAATATAGAAGTCTACAGGAAACTGTGAACAATATAAAGTTGTGAAAGCCTATCCAAATAATTAGTCTTAACATTTTGGGGTAAACGTAAACTGTAGTGTCTATGAACACATTAACATATCACTTGACCGACACAGACACTAGAATGTCCCTCTTGGCCCACGGCTTTTGCTCGACTGACATGGTATGCATGAGATTGTATATATTACTACCCTCAAATGTCTAAATGTAAATATTAAAATAGATTAATCAGATATGCATATACTACACATATTTGAACCTGCGAGGTCGTTGGTAATAAATTGCGATAGACCATCAATCAAATGATGCAAGTGAAGATGAATTAGGCACAATTTCTGGAGAAATATTGTCTAGTCTTAGAATATTCAAATAAAACGTAATGGAGAAGTTTCATGATGTTGATAATGCTATATTTAACTTAATAGAATTGAAATATAGATCGAAACTAATATACCCGTGAAAAAAATGTTGAAATGCGTCAATAAATTATTGAGAAACACATTATTTAACTTTACGTATTTTAGCGCCGAACGATTCTGGGCCTCTGACGTCATTTCACCTATAGTCGAGATTGTCGCACTAGAGCGCTTGCGCTGCTTGTAGATGTTTTACGTACAGGTGGTTGTTGATTATTCATAAGTAGTGTAGTTTTTATTTTACCATAATGGAAGAAGATTTCGTAAAAAAAAAAAGTGATAATTTACCTAAAATTGATATATATATAGTACGCAGTGATAGAATTTTTTGCTTCAAATCCGTCTCATGTTAGTGCTGTTGACATAAAAATGTATAGATTATATTCAGTAAAAGTCTTGATTATTAATTGATTATATAAAATGTTGTAATTGATTAATAAAAAGTATAAAAGTATAATATAAATCAAATGAGTGATTTATATGAGTCGCGGCGGCTATATGAATGCGAACCGATTTCGCGAGCTAATGATTTGAGTCCCGGTGACTGTTTGAATGTGAATCTATGCGAGAACTAATTCGGGATGTCAACGTATCGTCAAAAGAAGATTCTACTGATTACGTAGGCTGCCGCAGTCAGCGATGACAGCCGGTTGATGAACAAATCGACCCAAATACGCGTCAGCAGAAATGTGCGGTTCAAAGACCGTACAATATTTTTTAGCCTCAGCCATTATTATAATACGCCAATGAACGTATACATTCGAAATGTATACGCGCAGCGTCGACTAGGTGAAGTGATGTCACAGGCTGGTCTGCTGGATGCCGAAACGAAATTATTTCGCAACGCGCAACTTTAAAGTCTCATAACTTTTTCACTTGCAGACATATTTCAATGATTCTTTCAAATTTTTGTTTCATTTTACTTTAATTTTTACAATTAATATTTAAAATAAATAAATTGGAAACTTCTTCATTGTGTCAGACGAAGCAAAGAAAATCAGAAAAATTTGAAATGAGTGGTTCAAAATGGAGAGTCACTGTGGTGGTTCTCTGCTTTATCTAGGAGATATATTATTAGGAATATGGGAGCTATACTGGAAGCCGAGCAGTGCCTGTGGTTTGAGAACCAGGAGCGGGTTACAAGACGTCTTTTATAATTATATCTTCTCGATAACCTAGCACCACGTCACCAAATAACACTACACTATTAGTCTCACTCCTTAAACAAGGATAAAAAGTTATGTATTGTCTACTTGAAAAACGGTGTTGCTAATATATACATGTCTATGGTAGCATTGACCTGTCAACAAACGCTGGCGAACCGATACTGCTATCAGCGCTTCACGGTACAGTTGTTCGCATCTTTTGTTTAAACTTTAAACTTTTACAAACTGCAGCTACAGTTTTTCTATCTAGTTGCGCTCAACTGAACTGTTATATAGTATAAATATACGGGTTAACTATAGATATTTTAGAAGAAAATATCTATAGTTAACCCATTGTAACCGTCCTTGGTGGTAGGGGATCTGTTCCCCGACTGGTTTGCGACCACGAGCATGAGAATCCGATCGTCAAGTATCATAGACGCGTACCAGTCGAGCCGCATGTGGACCAGATTTACCCCCTCCCTCTCCCATCCCATTAATGCTGCATATCTAGTGAACTCTGGGTCCGCTGAAACTGCAGTTATTATTTCATCGGTACCCCTCCCTTCTCTATCTTCAAGGATGCAACGCATCGACAAAACACGACGTCCATGGGCGATAGTGACCACTTACCATCAGGTGGACCATCTGCTCGTTGGCACCTTATCTATAATAAAAAAGTACTTTAGAAATGTGAAAGTCTAATTGACATCTATCATATAAATATATGCTGAAAGTCTGGAATAAACCACCAGGTTATTTATTGTAATAATAAATCTTCTTCTTCACCTAGGTATTTCTTAGATTCTCTTTTGGACTCTTTATCTAGTAGATTAGTATAGTATCAAAGGTATTTAACTGTAACCATGGATCTCTATTCTCTACTGAAAATAATGCATTAAATTAAATTACTTCCGATGCGACTGTGTTCCGACTATGTTAAACTGTCTAGTAGACAAATAAGTTTTAAGACACAAGTGTATAAAACTAAGCAAAATGAAATGTTTAAATTAATTTTCTGGTCTCTCTCTACTTTATATTAAATAAAATTAAGAATATGTATAAATGGATTTCAGCACATACTAGTTTAATGTATAAATATATACTTTAATATTTTATATGTAATTTATTATATTACATACTTAATATTTCAAAAAATAAGATTTATTATATTTATGTATTTTTGTATTTTTGTATGTTAAATCTGTTTTATTTACATAGTTGTTTTGTAGTAATTATTGTTTTGTAAGAATTCTTTTTAAAGTATAATATGTACATAATTACTATATATACTATAACTAATTTTTCACCGGTGAGTGTACGAGTTAGAATACAATTTCCACATGCCGCTGGGAGAGCATCTCGTTGGTGGTAGGGGATCTATTCCCCGACTGGCTCGCGAACACCAGCATGCGAATTCTACCGCCAAGTGTCTCTGACGCGTTCCGGACGAGCCATATGTGGGCCAGGCTTCTCTCTCTCTCATCCCATTAATGCTGCTGTTTCACTGAACACCGGGTTCTTGCTTAGAGTCCACTGAAATTGAAGCATTCTTCTTCTCGCTCCTCCTCCTAACTCTATCTTCGAGGCAGCAACGCATCGACAAAACTAGAGATACTTTCTAGTTTTGTCGATGTCCATGGGCGACGTTGGTCACTTTCCAGGTGGACCAGTGCTCTGAATTTCCTCATCTTTATCGCCAGGAGATGGTGAAAAAAAAGGTTAGTGGTGAACGTTTATCTCGTTTTAGCGTATGCGTAATCGTCATACACCGTACACGCTAAAAAAGTAACAAACTGCTTGCACAGATTGGCGTTGTCTATATTAAGAGGAATGTATGTATTTACATTATGCTTTTAAAAAAAAAAAATATTTGTAATTTTTTCTTTAAAAGAGATAATGCGTGAATATATACATTTAAAATAGTAAAATCAGCTTACAAATAAAGCCAAATAATCAAACAAATACAACATAATAGGAAAATTGTTAAACTACATTATTGCTCATGAAAAATTAATTCATATTTAAATTTACAAATCCTAAAAGGAAGTATCCTTTTGAAAGAAATTTACAAAGTAAAGTTAACTCTATTTTTAGTACATAGAGTATATTTTTAAATAGCAAGTATTTTTAGCGAACTGCTTGAACGACTTTATTCTTATAACGGTATTTCCTTTAGCAAGTAATGTGTTTAACCGCATGGTTACTTTGAAACTACGTGATACTAACTCTTGATACATAGTCTAAAACATTGATTTAACTGTAGCAAGGATTTTACTTTTATTTAAAGTTAAATATTTACTGGAACTGACACTGGCAAAAGTCGCTACTAATGTGTAAAATAACAATTCGGTCAAGTGCGAGTCGGTATCACGCACTGAGGGTTCCGTACAGTGTTTTATAGGGACAAGCTTATTTATTAAAGAGTTATCGTTAGAAAGCAGTTTTTATCAATTTTTGTAAATTTTGCAAACTTTTTTTGTACTAATATCCCAGTAAAGTTGGATTGGCTAATAGTTTCTGTTGATTAACTTTTAAAATATTCCCACTGACTGGTAAGTTTATAAACTTTATTCTGATTGATTAAGGGTAGTTTGACGGGTAGTTTCGTGCAGTGAATATCGACAATCATAGTGAAGTGTTGAGTAACAATTAAGTAGTACTTAAACTAGCCGGCCTTTGCGACTTCGTGCCTGTGATCATCCGCTTTTATTGGTCTTAGCGTGATGATATGTAGCCTATAGGTTTCCTCGATAAATGGGCTATCTGACACTGAAAGAATTTGTCAAATCGAACCTGTCGTTCCTGAGATTAGCGCGTTCAAGCAAACAAATAAACAAACTCTTCGGCTTTATATATTAGTATAGATATACTGAATCTTTTATTGTCTTGTAAATCTGCTTTTGGGTCTCAAGCCCCAGGTTCTACTCTTTGATTTGAGTTTCAATAGTATATGGGGCTAAATGGCTGTCTGCTGTGATTGTGTTTACTTCGATAACTGTTCTTGACAGTAGTGTTATTATAAAGGTTATTTTAGTCTTTCGAAGGTACGCAACCCTAAAAAGGCAAATGAACTGTAATGCTGTTTGTATATTAATGCAAACCACTTAACCGCATAACCAATAACAAAATATATACGTAATTTGAACTCAATTATGTGTTTTCGGTTAATTTTAATATATTTTGTGAACTATCCCAATTTCCAACTTTTCTTGCTTTCCAGCCATATTGCAAATAATCCATTGTAAGCAAAATTTTTGTCAACTTTATATTGACAGGTAGTTCTTAAAGATTTATATATAAAAATACCTCAGTTTCTCTTCAATAACTTGGAGGCACAGTCGCAGATTCTTATTCAGTAATCGAAGACAGAAGAAAAAATATTGTTTTTGAGATGGTCAGTGTAGACGTTACCATATAAAGCTCACCGTTAGCTCGTTTACCCTTTGTTTGACTAACAAAAAAGCTTCTAAAGATTCTTTAGGTTCTTTAGGCAGACGCTACACAAAAGTCTTTCCTAAACCAATCAACACCTTGAAGATTCAAAAGTTACTACCCGTGAGAAGACCGACCGTTCTAGCATACTAGATGAAGAAAAAATTTCTAATCTATACTAATATTACAAAGAGGTAAATTTTCTGTGACTTTCGGGGATAATCTCTGGATCTACGGAACCGATTGGGGAATTGGGTAGTAGTCGGATTTGCAAAGTAAGTCGGAGAAAAAACGGTCGAACGATAAGTGATTATAATTGCGGGTAGAGTATGAATGAGTAAATTAGTGAGTGAATGAACAGTTACACGTTAGCGAAGCGACTAGTATAATATAACAGACAAAGTTATTTTTTTACGGATTTTCATTCTCTTTAAAAAAAAAAATCTTTTTTAAGGGTTAATGTCGAGTTTGTAGGGAAAGGGATACGTTATGTATGATTTCGCTTGCACCAGCAACTCTGGGTTCTTGCTCAGGGTTCACAGTAACACACAGGGTTCTTCCATCTGCAAAACAATATTTCCGATGTCCCTGGGCGACAGTGGTCACTTTCCATCAGGTAGACCGTTTGCTCGTTACTCCTTTATCCAACATAAAAAAAAGATAACTCTGTTTATATATTGAAAATAGTCTTTAGTTTAATATTTAGTTTCAAACTTCCATTAGTAAAGTTGCATATGATCGATATACTCATATTCCCATAACAACAAAGAGTAGCAATACAGAATTAAATGTGAAGAAAATTGTAGCTGAGTATCCGGTTACGAACGACTCTCCAGTGACTCGCTACATAAAAAGCGTTGTCCAAAGTAATATCTAGATTGTGTTGCCGTATGTGGTGTTTAATATTTTTAGTATAATTCAGGTACAGTACCAGTACACTACAGCCTTGCAATGCCTGAGCTTGTGACCTAAGAGGAGGTTTAAGGACGTCTTTAACTTGATCAAGACCTTATTAAAAACAAAGAAGTATATAACTAATATGACTGTCATTACTCTAAACTATACTATTTGCACTACTATAGCTAATGATTAGAAAAGGTATAAAAATGCAAAATTCTAATTGAAGAATACCAAAAAAATAAACAATTAATTTGTATTGGATATGATTATTATAGTAATATGTAGTACAATTAATCCAAACTCTGGTTGCTACTGTAGTTTTAATCTCCTCTTCTTGGTTTATCCTTGGATCAAATATTAATAATATTTCAATATGAGATTAAACAGCTTAAAATCTACTTCCTCAATTGACAACATTTCATATTTTTAACATTTATTTTATTTTTTCAAAATATGAGCTCGGTAATGGTCAAAATTTTGAAATTTAATTTATTTTAAAAAGACGTAAACGTAAAATGAATGAGACGTAAACGTCGTATATACGGTTGAATAGCGATATGTCTGCTTTAACAAATAAGGCAGACCTTATCTTTTTCCGTCGTATATGTGACGTCATCACAAATGTTTTAGTTTTAACTGTTTTTCTTCGAAACGAATGATCAAAAAAATCAAAGGTATTTTTTAAACTCAGGGAAGATAAATAAAGAAACGTTATTTTTGATTTAAGTGCTTAATATTTTTGAATTGTTATCAATTTGCTACAAGTATAGTTAATGTAAACGTGATAGAAAATTTACATAAAAGAATGGATGTTTAAATGCCCTACTTATCTCAAAGCTTATTTATGTTGTAAAAGCATTACATCTGACTTGACCCTTTGATTCTCAACCTATTCTGAGCCTTTTAATACTTTTTAATGCTTTGAAACTGCTTTATACGTGAGCATTTAAATTTTTTAAATAAACCATGTTTAACCATTTAACTGCTTCAAAATAACCCTATTTAATATTTCGGTAATATCGATCATCCCCATCTACTTTCTTACTCCTACTAAAATAGTTAGAATTTGTTTTAAAATAAATTCATAATTTAAAGGATTGTTTTTATGTTTTTATAAATAATCAAAGTGAAAATATTAATTCTTGTAAAAGATAAACAAACCACAAAGCTAGCCTCTTCATAATATTAATATAAATAAAAATTTCAGTGAAATATAAAAAATACTTTCAGTAAACGTTGGCTCTACTTCGTAAACCTTTCGCGGGATTCCCGGGATTTAACAGTTTATATTATGCTTTTCCGTGAATCTGATAATGCTTTTATTATATTGAAAACCGAGTGGTGATTATTGTAATTTCTCTTTATTTAATATTGATGTAATAACAAACAATCTACGTTAATTCTCTACGAAAGAAAAAACTGTTTATATCGGCGCCTCGTCTTTTCACTGTTATGTAATATTTACGTAGAAATTACAAATATTTTAAAAATAATTTTTATATTACTAATATTTATCTTAAAATACTCCTGTTTTTCTCTTCTTTTTTCATCTAAAAATTTCAGATACACACAATTTTATTTACGTTTTTTAAACACTTCGAAATTTTTACCCAAAGATATTTTTTACTTCAAGTAACATCGCTTTTCCGACAAGACGAAAGTTCAATATTTATTTAATCTTCTTTTTTTTATTTTCTCTCAATTGAAAAACACTTTTTCAGATAAAAAATCATATTAAACTTACATATAATAAAAATGTTCACAACAATAACAACATAAAAAAGAATGAATTTGAACTGAAAGATACTCATTCATTAACCCTTCGACTGACAGACTCACTCAGTTACACATGTACTCTATGAAATTAACACTTTTAAACTAACGACACGACTTTTCAAGGATAAAAAGTAACTTATATTATGTTATTTCACTATATAAAGTAACTATATGCAATATTTCACTCAAACCCATTTAGCCGTTTTGAGTGAAGGGTAACAAACATACAAACTTTCATACATTAATATTATCAGTACGTTAGGTTATTATAGATAACTAGATTTATAATATAATCAATCATAATATAATTGAAATGTTTCTAAACCGACGGCTTCGTAATGACGCCATTGTGTACAACAATACATCATTAGGATATTGGTTTCAGATTATCACCAGCAACCATAAGCAATATGTAGTTTATGTTATTAAACTTAATGTACTTGTCTTTCACCCCCTCCTTCAAAATTTGGGGTGTTTTACTAGAAAGTATCCAATTGATTGCGCTTAGCTATTTCGAGCCATTCAAGAATACAATACTTTAATAAAATCTTTGTTAAAACGGAATGCCAAAAAAAAATGACGTTTTTACTACAAAGAAATAATTTAAAGAAATTTTTATTATTTTCTCCAAATTTGGGGACTCACCCGTTTAACAAAAAAGAAGCAGTAAGATGAAATAGAAGGAAACTAAGACGAAAAGACAATAAGACACATATTGTAAAATACAAAGAGCTTATATTCATGAAATATTACTCAATAATTATATTAAGTAATTGCTATAGTTTTCCTCTTTCTTCAAAAATAAACCTAGCAAGGGTCCCCAAAACCTAAATCCTCTTTTCTACTTATCCTTTTTCGTATTAGGAGCCAGTATTTAACTAAAATGTTTTTATCTGATTTCTTAGTCTAAAATCTTTTTAATCCAATAATAAATTGATTTTAAACCAAAAAAAAATATTTTTTGAAGAGAATTTATGCTAGCAACACAGTTCAAATTTTTAACTGGTCTTTGCTCTGTTCCAATAGATCTATATTTAGAGAGAGATTTTATGAGTCTTAGATATTGTTACTGGCTTTAATTAAGTATTACGCAATGTCATCAAGTAGCTAAGGCGAAAGTTTATGTATTCTGAAAAAAGATCTGCACATAGGTTCCAAACCCAAGAAATATTCGGCTTCCTGTCGAAAATAGATCTATTTTTTGTCCTTTTAGGATTTATTTCTATCTGTGAAAATGTATATTAATATTTGATTCATTCTATTTCTGTCAGATGTTGTGATAATGCAAACAAAGTGTGGGTGTATTCAAGATATGAAGTTGAATTACATCCAATAAGTTAGGTTTGTGCAAAGCGTTGCACAAAATTTATATCTATAGAGACTCCATCGTTACTAACTTTCTTAAATATAATTCTGTTTACTTATTTGACATTTTTTTCTTCTCTATCCTGCCACTCTACTTCAAGTGTTTCATGTTTCTATACCAATATGGTAGTCCTATCTTCGTTTTTCTCCGTCTGTTTCCCCCAGAGTTATCCCCATCCCGTTAATGCTGCGATTCTAGTGAACTCTGGTTACTCGTTCAGGGTCCATTAAAACCGTAGCATTCTTCTCTTTATTCCCCTTTCTGTTTCTCACAGGTTATCAGGTGGGCTATCTGCTCGTTTGCCACATAACTGTCATAAAAAAGGAGAATATACGAAGAACTATTTTTTAGTCCTAGAAACCTATGCAGGTATACGATGGTACCTTATTTTTTTTTATTTTGACAGTATTAACCGGTGGTTAGAAAAACATAAAATCGATTCATAAAGATAGTCTATGTCTAATTTACAAAATCGTTCAAGATACCTATGTCCCAGACGTATTATTTTTGATGTTATTTCTCTTTTCTTACATTTCTATATACTTGGCATATTTTTGTAGATATTTTAAAATATAAATAATGCTTCAAGACAATAATCATTTTTTCAATTCAATGAACTTCATGTTCATTGAATTTTATCGGATTTTGTCCAATCGGTTTCACTCGACACAGTTCAATTAGATATAGTAATCATTAGATATTCTGTTAAATAAAAAACCGAAATAAATACAAATTATTTAATAGTACACATTATCCAAAAGTGAAATGGTTACCCTATCGAAGATAGCAAAGCTTAAGTTTTAATTGAAAACCGCTTGGATTCGCTTGGATGCGACTATGAAATTTTATTGACCATTAAGTTGAGCGTTATCGGTAACTCGTATGAGTATGAGTACGAGTACAGTTCCAACTGTGTAGGTTATATTTGTTTTATCTTGGCCCTCGCATCGCTAAGGTATATTGCAATTGCTCACTCACTTTCTCACTCCTCCCTCTCATTGGACACCAAATATTGTATCGCAAAAGGGATTATCGTCAGATTTCAACCAATTTACACAAAACCTTAAAAAAATTACACACCTGAACCTTCCTCATTAATCACTCTCTTTATTACTGAAAGCCACATACAAATTTGCTTAGTAGTTTTTTAGTTTATCACGAATAGATAGACGCGGATAAGGCTTTGATTTCTTATTTGTAACGATGCATTAGTACAACTAACTTTGAGTTTCTTAACTTTATTGATTAGTAAAGTTTGATTGAATTTACTCATCACTTTCGGTTAAAACATTACTTACATTCTTTACCAAGTTTGGAACGAAGTTTAATGCTGTAACCAATGAAATCACAAAATTCTTAAACGAAAGAGATTTCCAGTTTAGTTAATAAATAGTAATAATATACTAATATCTGAACTTGCGAACGACCAACCAAAAATGTAATAATACTATACAATATGATCTATATTACAGGAACTGTGTTTTCTTCTAGGATGAAAGCTATCCTGTGTGTAACATATTTCGATGCAGCATATAGTAATTCGATACTATAGATGTATGTTATAGAGTATCTTTTTCCCAAAGTGCAATTAAAATTCATATAGCCGTTTTTGAGTCATTGAGGATTTGATATATTTTTTGAGAGATGAAATAATTAACTCACTCTATACTAGATTACAGGAACTACGCTTCATACTGGGGTAAGAAGGTACACTATACGTTATACTAATTAAAATACAGTGTCCCTGCATATTGTTTCTTGAGTAACAAACGTCCACAAATAAAAACTTTCACATCTATATTATTAGCGGGATATGTAGATAAATTATACTTAGTATTCCTGGATAAAGGTTTCGTAGTCAAATAAGAAGAAACGTCTAGCATAGCCCGCCATCCTATTTCTTATTTCCCTTTGAATTCTTTGCAGAAAATACGCAGTAAATTTGTAAAGTCGACAAGCGTCTCTCGCGTTATTCAGAAAGCTCCGTTAGACATAAAGGTGTGGATTTGCATGCCACACTGGATTCGTTAAAATTATGCGTTTAATATGAGAACTCATTTGAAAGGGCACGAAATATAAAAAGGGACTCTGCTTCCTTTATACTAGCATCTACCAGCAACTTCGTCTATGAAAACTTCTTTCGTATAACTCATTTACTGAATCACCCTTACACTAACATTATCATTATCATACACACTATGCTTGTTTTCAGGATTAATAGTAGTCTATATTTAATGTCAGCATTACAAGTATCTGTATGCAAAAATTCACTCAAAACCATTGAACCGATTTTGAGTGATTGAGTAACAAATATCCAAAAATACGAATTTTCAGATTCAAAATATTATTAAGTCTAGAAATTGTTGATATGCTACACAATATTATAATATTTCTGAGTAAAGATTTCAAACTCATTTGAAAGGGCCTAAAATATAAAAAGGGACTATACTTCCTACTACTAGCCTCTGCACGACACTTCGTCTGTGAAAATTACGGAATTGTGTCCAGAATTAATTGACAAACACTCAATCACACGTTTACTACTAAATCTATAAAACACATATTTTTAAACAACAGTGACTACTCATTTTTGATATTTCTTTCCGAGATAAATTAGTTTCCACTAGCATATAAAGTGGCTTTGTGCAATATTTCACTCAAATCTGTTGAGCTGTTTTTGTGTCAACAACAATCTATCCGACAAGGTATTCGCTATTTTTGGGATAAAAAGAAGCCTCTGTACTCTAACTTTAGAGAAATTGTAGTCTTCCAAGAAGCTTAGCTAATCCTGGGTAATAAAGTTAAGCAGTATAGGCTAGAGTGTGAATAATAAGTGGTTTAGTTATAAAATGTTTAATCTTTTTAATCATAGTAATCTAATTTCTTGATAGTAAAGTACATTTTCCGCAAACGCCTAACTTGATTATTATTCATTACTAAAAATATTTTATAACTTCGTTAGCCATTCTGTGTCAAGCAAAAGATCCTTTTGGTATAAAAGATAAAAAGACTAGTTTATCTTTTCGACTTTTAACGGGTTTTTAAATGTATCCTACTATTATGTATCCTCCTACTATGTAGATGTTTGTTTCTCAATCACTCAAAAACGGCTGAACGAAATATTGCATACAGATACTTTACAAGTTGCAATAACATATGTGGTATAGAAATTAGTATCATAAAATATTTATAGAGTGAGTGAGTCGGTGTATCTAATGGAACGGATTGTGAATTTAAACCAGAAATTCTTGAGAGATAAAAAAAATCTGTAATAATCTCCTTAAATCCCTAAAAAAAACTATTGTTATTGTATACTAACTTATAACACTGCCTATCTTAAAGAAAGTGCAAATGTAATAAATAGTAACTGGTTCCAGGTTATCCTAACCTACACCCGGTTCACATGCTCCAGTACAAGTTAAGATGTTGATTTATATACAAACTGTAAATACATATTTAAAGTATTAGTTAAATGAATTAAATTTTTCTTTTAACCTTTTCACTTCATTGTAAGTTATGACCATTATTAACCGACCCTTCGCACTTCTAACTCTCCTTTAGACATTTAATAAACGTCAGGGGTCAAGGAAATTGGTTGGTTCGTTTGCTTTAAAATATAGTGTTTTCCTCTAACAAGGCGCTTTTACTGTTTGTAATGGCTTAGCTCAGTAAAGTATTGAATGCTAGAAGTATCCTTTTCTCCGTTTTCTATTGCCCTTTGCTACCTTGTTTTGCTGAATGACTTATATTTTAAATTTGAACTTATTTAAAAACTACATCGATGTACAGTGTCGCCTGGTTAAGCGCGGCAAACCGGCGGCACTGTAGTCGGGTATCTAATACCCGACGGTTATTAAAATAACCGCGACTTACCCGTTTGAAGCTTACAATAAGAGAGAGAGAGAAGAAGCTGTAAAAGATATTTAGACTGTTCATTTGGCAAAGACAAGAAATAAGACTAACTATAAGAAATGCGATCAACTAACCCTGCAGGTCAAAGTTGCGTTTATTTCGATCACGATTATACAGACTTATATTTAAAAAATAGATTTTTGGCCAAAACTTCGTTTTATATTAACCGTTTAATTACTAAAAATTACTATTTCAATATTATTTAGATAAATTTAGACGAGACAAAAAAAAATTAATATTGTGCAGTTAATATACTAAAATGCAACCGATTTTTATCTTATTTTAACAAATTTAATAACTTACAATTAAATAGTGTTACCAGAAAAATTTTTTTTTATGAAAACAATAATGAAGCAGAAAATAAATTAAACATCTGTCACCTTCAAGTGACACTGGAAATAAATAAGTTAAATAATTTTCATAAATGTTGCTTACGATTACTTAATTCCTTAATACAGAATTCTAATATAGACAACAAATAAATTTAAGGTGTAATTATGTACTTGGGTGAAATTTACCCAGCCACAACGGCCGTGTTGTTTTCATTGGCCACAACAGTGATAGGTTAAAAGTATTCCAGAGAGAATCAATTCCACTTGTAGTGTAAGCCAGATTGTTGGCGTAACAATTTCCCTTTTTTTATTCCTACCTATGTAAGGTAATCCAATAGTTAGTTATACAAAATAATTTTATTCTTTTGTAGGTTAAAATTTAAATTTAAATGACACAACACAAATGTAAGTAAAATTAACCAGATTAAATACGAAAGCGAGTAAAGTTTTTGTTTAAGCTCGCAATTATTGTTAACTCTACTGTTATACTAATTTAGCTTTTAAGTATTTAAACTATAGCTACGGTGCTTTGTCTTCATAAGTAAAAGGGTGTAATTGTTAAATACGTAAAAGTTAATTGAGAAAATAACTTTTAAAAAAAGTTTCCAGTATTGACAGACGGTATTGGATAATTATTATAACTTAATATTACTTGACTTTTTTTGAAGATCGTTTAATTTTCTACGAGAATATCTATGGATTTTTAAAACACTTCATTTGGTTACAACGCAATAAAATTCTAAATAAAGTTTATATTTATACCGTAAATCACGATGCGCCTCTTAATTAATAATATTAAAAGCGCTAATTTTACTACAATTTTTTTCACCATCGTGAACTATATTTATGGTAAGAAAAAATATAAAATCATTTTTTTTTATAACTCATTTTGGCAAAAAAAGTTAGCTACGCTCTTTCTCCGTATCGCTGTGCTACGATACTATGATGCTACGGAGCTACACCGTAGCTTCGCGCTACGAGATAAACAGTATAAACTATTTTTAATTAAGTTTTTCAATGAATATTAATTAGGTTGATGAATAATATTAAACTTAATTTGTATTCTACTTTCATATAGATTCTTTGAAATAGATATAGTTTTAGATTTTTTATGTAAAATTATTAAAAAACATCGAACAATTTTAATTATTTAGCAATTCTCCGAAATTTACTAAGTAGACCTGTAAGTTTATGTATCACCAAAAGTTTCACTCTACGTTTCTTACTACGTTCACTACGACACCAGAGCATTCTCAGACGTATTGACTCTAAGAATGTATTTTGCAGGATTTCATGATATCATTTATATTTTTTATTTGTAATTATTTATTTAATGATAGAAAATATTTACAACAAGTTGAAAGAAGAAACAAAAACATTTATTTTAAAAATTGGTTTCGAATGGTAATTATAATATTTTGATTTTAATTTGGAAATTTTAATAACCTAAAAAGTTAATAAATATAACTTTGAAATTTTCTCTATTAACTTGGAGTTGACATTATTTTTTATATTAAAAGGATGTGTAAGAAAGAAATATCATTTATAAGTGAATAAATAGAATTTTAAAACCTACACTTATTTAGTATTTCCTTAAACAAAGCTACTAATACCAGTTAAATAACGTAAATAAACGCTCATGTATTTCTCTTAACTTAAAGCGATTTCCGTTTCCAGCCGTTGAATTATTGCCGATTGGGATACGTCGTGGAAAATATAAGCGGATTGTTTTTGTGAAACGCTTAAGAATTCTTCTTTGGAGCCGCTTTTATTGTAAATAAGGGATTTGAATTAATATTAGCTCAAATGTACAATATTTAAGGTTCAGATGAAATATATCATATGTAGAAGAATCGAGGTGGTATCAAGATACTAGAAGGGAGGTTCGAATTTACAATCGGTTATACGTGTTCTAGTTGCCCAACGGGTAACATAAGGCTAACCTAAAGTTAAGTTGTATTAACCTAACCTTGTGGAAACCACATTCACTATCACTACTCCAGATAATATCCATGAGACCACAACTAAGCTCTAGTGCCTCGGTAAGGAGAATATAAAGGGACATGACAATGGTTAGAACACCCTCCCCACGTGGGGTAGAAATTAACGATCAATACAAGCAATCTCATCAAAGATAATATTTTTCTTTCAAATTACGAGTACTGTCTGTCTGTTTAAAATTTTAAAAATACTGAGTTTATTTTCATGCGGTGTTCACCTAAAGACAGAGTGACTTATAAGGAAGGATCAAGTCTATAAATTAGTAAGGTTTTGTGTAAATTAGTTGAAATATGAGGATAACTGATACAAATATGTAAAATTTTATTAAAATTTTATATTCAGAGAAGAACAAATCTATATTATTATATAATTTGGTTGATGCGCAAAAAACACAGTGTAATTATTGCCGGTTCATGTCACAATAAAATGGGGAGTATTATTACATCCTTGGCAATATTGATGATAATTATATTAGACTTAAATGGAGTCTGGCTTAGAGGAAATTATAATTTGTCGTTAAAATATGTGCGAAATCCTGGAGTGTCCGTCAGTCTTAAGTTTAAAATTAATTACTTTTTGCAATTATATAAATAATTGCTTTTTACACAAATTACTTTTGCATTATTTTTCAGTACGTCCAACTCTTGAACTAGCTTTTAAAAGACTCATAATTAATATTTTTAAAAACAAAGTAAAACAGCATTTACTTGTACAAATTTATATTTCATAATCATCGAATATGTAAATATACAGAGTTTCAAAATAGTGTAGGTGAATTTTTGTATTTAAAAAAAAAATCCTCACAGTATCAATTTAATTTTTTTATTGCTCCTACCTATACCGCCCAAATTTTTTCAAGAGCGTTTATTTTGACACCTGATTAATAGTTTTTATGTTTATCACGAACAGATTGACAGAATTTGTTTTATAATATATGTAAATATAGCGATTATAATATCCCACTATTTTTAACACTAATTATTTTAGCATTTCCCAAGTAATTCTAAGTTTAAGCAACATCTATAAGTTATGTAATGTAATGAGAATATAGAAATGCTGAAAGTTAGTTCGCTTCAACTGTTTTGAGCTCTCGATAACTTTTTAATAGGTTTATGGCATTATGCTATAATAGTTTCTAAGTAGGCTATAACTTACGAGAACTTTGACTTTAACACTTATAAAATAAGCCTAATTTCAAATACAGTTGTTTAATGACCTCAAAGGAAAGTGTGTTTTAAATATTTTTCTATTTCTACTTAGGGGCCATTCATTAATTACATAAGACGATTTAGGGGGGGAGGGGGTTCGACCATGTCTTATTTTTACTTAGAAGTGGGTGGGAGGGAGTCGATAGTTCTTACCAAAGATTCCAAAAATGCTCAAAGTTAAAATTATACTTTGAAAAAGCGTTATTTGAAATATTCATTTTTTCCTTTGGATTTTTACGTAATAAATATTAAACAGGGGGAGGGAAGGGGTCAAAAACTAGCGAAAATCGACTTACGTAATAAATGAATGGCCCCTTAGATCATATTTTAGACTTATGTTTAAAGAAACTTAAACAAATTCATTAAATAAATTATTAGTTACAACATAATAATTTCAATTTATATTTATTAAGCTTATTCTCGCCTAAAAATGACAATTATATTTTGTTAGTAAAGTGACTTAGATTTGAAATTGATTTTACTTAAACTTTCAATAATAAATAATAAAAAAATTGCACAAGTCTTTAAATATATATGTCTCATAGATTTTTAGGTCAGATTAAAAAATCTTACTAAATGTTTTAAAAAGGATGTTAAGTAATATTTAAAAAAAATTTAAATTAAAAGCAAAATATACACGTTGCTTTAATAAATCGATCTATTTAGGAAAGGTACAGACTCTATACCTAATTAAGATCATTATGTGATTAACACCACGGTCGAGGAATCGTATCGTATCGTTTTGTAGCTTTTCATTCTATTCTATACATTACAATATCATTGACGTGTTCCGGCTGAGCTGCATGTGGGCCAGATCTACCCCTCCTTCTCCCAACCCATTATTGCTGCGGTTCCCATGAATACCGGGTTCTTGTTCGGGGTCTACTGAAACCGCAGCATTCGTGTCTTCGCTCCGTTTCCCCACTTCACACATTTCGATGCGGAAACACATCGGCAAAACGAGATACCCTCTAGTTTTATATTTACCTACTTGTTTTCATCAGTAAATCCTATGATTTCTAGTAACGCTTTTGTTCATGTTTCTATTCCATGAGTTACTCAATACTGTATAAATATTTTTGTATCTAGATTTTATAATGTTTTTTATTAAAAATGCTTGTAATCAAAGTTCGTTCATAACTCATTAGAGTATGTTTTCGGTCGATATCGTATGTGTTGTGGTGTAAGTGAAGAATCGCATTTACCTTAGATATATTCAGATATACGTAATGCTGTTATAGTATATTGTGATTTTATTTTTTATTTATTTAATTGCACTGAATTTTACATTAATTCAACCATTTCTGGCATATAAAGTCTTAAAACTAAATTAAATACATATGTCAGGAATATAATGATAATCTATAATATAATGATAATCTAGAAAATAATGATTTAAGAATATTTATAATCAATCATTTCTTTGGCCCCATTTGTAAAAATTCATTTATTGAGTAAAATGCGTAATCTGTAAGCCAGGTTTTTAGAGTTATTTTAAATTTTTGCCCAGAAAGCTCTTTAATTTTTGTCGGTAAGGAGTTGAATATTTTTAACACACATTGCATTATTATACGTATGCTAAGTTGCTACTAGTCTACTATTATATGTCAAAATAATAAGAGAGCCGTGAAACGCCGTGGATTGAACTATCTATATATGTGTCGAGAAACTTCAAACACAGGTAAATCCACTTTTTTTGATTTCGAGATATAGGCCAAAAACTGATTGCAAATATAATAAATGGTTTTATATTAAAATTAAATCTTTATTATAACAAATATACAGTAAATTATGGAATAAAATATGCAAAATATAAATCATACTGTCTTTAACGCGTTAAAAATGCGTTTTAATTTTGGATTTACACAGGTTTGATGTAACATAGCAGGTTTTATCCATTATTGATAAAATAATATGTGGATTTATCTTGGTTTGAAAAAATTGTGTTGGATTTACCAAGTTTTGATAAGAACAATCTTAATCGAATAACGCCTAGGGTTGTCACATGAATTTATTTTTGAAAATAATAAACAAATTTTACACAACTAATTTTTTTATTAAAGAATTTAAAAAAAAATTTTAAGCATTTTTAAACAAAATTTAAAATCTCCTCGGAATCGTCGATATCGGGTTCTTCAAAAGGACGACCGGCTACATTTTCGCTATTGACCACTTTTCTATAGTATTGTAGTTCCTCCAAAGATGACCAGTTTGTACCAAAATGAGTTTCGAGCAATTTTCGAACATCGACCAACTTAGCTTCCTGAATAGGGACACCTATCGGTATTTCATGAGGATTGAATGCTGAAAAATTCTGTCCGCGTTTATTAATAGATTTATTTGTTCCTGTATCAGAATAATAAGATATTTCACCACGAATATTTACTTGATGTCTTTCGATAGTAACTATGAATCTTTTACATTTAGTGATCTGGAAGTGAAAATGTTGAGTCGCCTTCAAAATATTCCTGGATTGAGTTTTATAATCAAGTATCGGTACATCGGTCCCTAGACGATATACCGTTGCATGTTCTTGTACCACATCAATATACTCCTCAGGCTTAAGAATTGTTTCCTTTTTTCTTATTTGCTTTTCTGTTAGTGCAAATAACCTGTCAGATGGAAGAAATGAGTGTCCTGTTACAGGGAAAATAATCTCCACTCGTTTGACCGTTGTATTTTTATTTAAATAAAGCCAATGCATGAGGGCACCTAACAAAATCGAATTTTTATTTTGACCACCACAACCGTCCGCCATGAGGCGTATGCTCTCAATATTAGTGGTGTCGAGATTGTTCAGACAATGAATGACTGCTGAACAGATTTCATTAGAACCTTTGTGTGCGGTTTCTTCAGTCCATGTGTATGCAAATACATTTTCTTTGTGAAGAGTGTTACGAGAGGTACCTTTAACGATTGTACAATTATAAAAATACAACTGCCGGGAATAATAGGTAGACTGATCTGGTAATTTTGGCAGGGGTAGGTTCTTTTGACAATCAAAAGATAGAAGGATCTCATGGTCTTCTTCTTTTTGAAGGAGTTTAAAAAAAGCTTTGGCACGACGTTTATGTACTATTAACTCTGTCATAAGTTTTACTTTTTCTGAAGAGTTATTTTCTATTTTTATCCTTTCCCTTAATTGAAGACAAGTTGAACAGGCATCTTGTCTAGGACTGCCAAATCCGATGTTAAATTTTTTAACGAAAATGTTTCGGAAGAAACTAAAACTTACTCCAAAGCCTGGAAGTGACTGGTCTAAGTACATTTTCCAGATTTTTTTAATATTGAGTTCCGGGTGCAAATATTGACGTTCTCTTACTTTTTCACGAGCGTAGTGTATTTCCAAAGGTTGTAGTGTCATAATATATTGTATTACTGCTTCTCTACGAGAGCGGAATTCAAAATCTTTTTTATTACCACCTCGATTTTCAACTGGCATAGTACCCGTTTGGTAATAACGACGCAGAACACCTTGAACCCTTCCTTTTTTTAAGTTTAAAATACCTAGGAAGGCGTTCTTGCACACTGGAATAATTTCCCTTGTTTTATTTTGGCGAATGAAATACTTGATACTCATATTTCTTGATACATTGCCAGTTACGGAGCGCCTCCTCTGTATTTTCGTTAATGTTGTAAATTTTAAAATAAAGTTGTCTTGTTCAATTTTATTGTTTGAATTATAAAATGATCTATGGAACAAAAGAACATCATTTGAATTTAGTGTTGCACATCGGTATGCTTTACTGTTGTGGCCACAAGTGGGTTTTTTTGGTGGTTGGTTGCCAGAATACCTGAAAAATATATTTTACATGAATACATGAGAGAAAAGTTTTACATTACAAGTTAATGAAATCATTCAACCACCTACGCTAAATCAAGCACAAATAGAGCCCCACATGCTATTAACACATTTATTTCTAGGATTTTTATTGGGATGCATATCTATAACACATATGTATAATTATTATTGCTATAATTTTATTTTAAGTACACCCTATCTATAAAAGTTTTCCATGTCCTTAATATAAATCGGTTGCCTGGAAGAGATTGCTTTTAGCGATAAGGCCGCCAATTGTATATTAAAATTAATTTTAGTTTTGTTTTATTTTACAATTTAACTTGGTGTACAATAAAGAATATATTTATTCATTTACCTATTGTCTTGTTATAGAATTCATAGGGAATTCATGCGGAAAACTAATAGCCTGGCAAAAAGAGTATGAATAAAATAGGGAGGCGCCAATGTTTATTTATGAACTAGACAAGAAACAAAAAACTGATTAAAAATAAAATACTAATCACTATTGAACTTTAATGTATACAGTTAAATTACTTAGAAATTGACAACTTTATCGTAGCTTTCAGGATATTTTTTGTTCCTATTGTAATCACTTCAAACTCTTTTGTGCCATGTTATATGCAACTTAACTGAACATGGTATAAACATGTGTACATAACTAATAAACATAACTTATAAAGCTTTAGATGCATGTGATAGATTAATTAATTAAAATATCATACTTCGTAAATAAAAAAAAGTAGTACATAAATTAGTGCAAAACATAACAAAGTGCGGTTAATATAACGCAAAACATAACAAAGTGCGGTTAATATAACGCAAAACATAACAAAGTGCGGTTAATGTAACGTAAAGCATAACAAAGTGCGGTTAATGTAACGCAAAACATAACAAAGTGCGGTTAATATAACAAAAACCGTAAATTTCAAATTTGCACCATAGTTACCATAAATTTATGATTTCACTTTCACGTACATATATCATTCTTATATATCTGTAAAATTTTCATAAATTATTAAAAATCATAATTACATACGTAAGTTAAAACGAGCGTTCGACCGTACACATCCCTAGGGTATAAGTATAACGGTCAAAACCTATATCTATAGAAAACAAAGGTGATTAATACTTACAGCTTTTTTACTTTTTCTTGCCTTCTTTTTGCTGTTTTTACATTAGGTCGCTTTCGGGCTTTAGTTGGGGATACAATTTTTACTGACTGATTCATTGGGTATTAATTAAAATTAAAGAAAACACAAAAAAACCGAGAGTCACTTGTAAGTCCTTCACTGTGTTAAAGGCAACTGGTGGCCATATTGAATAAATGCTGCTATCCTATTGGTTCAAATAGATGTGTCTTCATATAAGCTGCTTGCTCATTGGTCCGAATGGATTTGTCTACGTTAGTTAAAAAATGCTCAATGGATTTGGCATGGTTTGATAAAATTACTAAACTTTATTCGCATATTTATTAAGATACGGATGGATTTACCTATGTTTGTTAAGACAGCTCAAAAGATTTTTTTATCAGCTATTCAGTGGTACCAAAAAGTTAAAAATTTCAAATTATGGATTTAACTCCGTTTGAAGTTACGCGACACATATATGTTTGTTTGTAAGGTTGATTTTTACATGTGTGAAAATTTATAAATTTTATTAATACACTGCGATACATTTGCGAAAAAAAAACATTATTTATTATTCATTCATTCGCTTTTAAATATGTTAAAAAAATATATGTCGGAGAATAATAAAGGATTATCGAATAATCGTATCGTCATCGATGTCTATGGGGTTGGAGTACGGTAATAGTCACTTCCGTCGTTTTGACAGTCTCGACCCTTTATATGCCATTGACAGTCTGACTGTAGTCTTAGTCGTGCGCGGTTTCTCAAGGAGTGAAGTAGTCTCTGGACAGTGCTCGTAAAGTGTTAAGTACAATGTTGTTTTAGTGCCGGGAGTGTTGTCTAATTAAGGTCACGTGAGTACCTTATAATATAGTTGTTACGTCTTGTATTTGGTTATGTTTATGTGAGTTTAACCTTGGGTTTAAACAGAGAGCCTGAGCAGTAAAGGTGAGTGTCTCGATCGAATAAAGGGATTCCTTAAGCCTACACCTTGGTCACAAGTCCAAGGCACTGCTTAGGTTTCTCTCGTAATTGTTAGAGATCATATTTGATTATTTATAGCTTCAGTAGAAGTGTCTACGTTGCGTTTACCCAATAGTTCATTAAATATCATCACCCCTTTTAGTGTTCTCCAATATTCCCTTCTCCTCCTTACCATTAAAATCTCTGAGATATATATGAAAGGTAAACTTACGAAAACAAATACAATCTAAAAAAACAATATGTCAATATAAACTAAACCATACGTTATCTTACGAAACCATAACAAAAGTTATATCAATATTAGTGGTACTCCTATGGCTTTCATAGTAACTGATTAAATAAATACTAATAATGTTTTGAGGAAACCTTAAGTAAGTATTTTTGTAAAATCGCTATATCTTATGAGTTGAGTCTGTTTCGTTAATGGGGCGACTCGTTAGCCTGAGTTGAAGATTATCGAGAAATCTTTAATATATTTACAAGTTGCGTTTACCACAGGAAGCTCGTGTTGTGTTAGATAAATCTCGACTCGAGCTTTCTTTACATTTTATAATAGATCATTAATATAATTAAAATATTATTAAATAAAAATATATTTAGGAATGGATGTCTCTTTCTTTCTCTCACTGTGTAGGATAACTGAAACATCTTTTTTTTTCTAAAAAAAACTCTATCGTATTTCCTTTTTTAATACGCTTTTATTAACTTCATACGTATCTTAGTATGTAGGTATGTAACGGAATTTTTGAACATGATTTTGACCCCCTTCAAAACGTCGGATTATCTCGAAATTTGGCATACTTATTAAGGATCCGTGTCTTTACTAGGATAATCAGGACTAGCAATTTTTTGTTTTCTTGAGACCCGGAGTGTCAGCGTCAAGACACTTTATATTTATGTTCTATACTTTCCCTGTCTTATACGTACATCATCCCCTTATATTCTAAAGTAGTTTTCACCCCCGTTTTATAGTAAAAATTATCGAAATTTTCAGTAAAATTGTTAAATTTTAACAAAATTTTGTAAGGGGCGTACTAATAATTTATGTAAATATTGCGTTACTTTCGCCAAATACTTATAATAGTAAAACACGCCACAATATTGACAATCAGTTTTATAATAAGCGGGAATATGAAGGGCATTTTAAATGTAATACACATAAAACTTCAGCCAACTTATATCAATAATACAATTGATCAATATAATTTACACAAAAAGGATTGATGAAATAATACAACTTACAGAGTTTATAGCCGGCTTCCAGCCGTATGGTCTCGTCCTTAAATACCTTTCAGGAGCTCTTGTCGCTCTGACACCAGAGTTTATAGCCGGCTTTCAGCCGTATGGTCTAGTCCTTAAATACCTTTCGGGAGCTCTTGTCGCTCTGACACCAGAGTTTATAGCCGGCTTCCAGCCGTATGGTCTCGTCCTTAAATGCCTTTCGGGAGCTCTTGTCGCTCTGACACCAGAGTTTATAGCCGGCTTCCAGCCGTATGGTCTCGTCCTTAAATACCTTTCGGGAGCTCTTGTCGCTCTGACAACAGAGTTTATAGCCGGCTTCCAGCCGTATAGTCTCGTCCTTAAATACCTTTCGGGAGCTCTAGTCGCTCTGACACCAGAGTTTATAGCCGGCTTCCAGCCGTATGGTCTAGTCCTTAAATACCTTTCGGGAGCTCTTGTCGCTCTGACACCAGAGTTTATAGCCGGCTTCCAGCCGTATGGTCTCGTCCTTAAATGCCTTTCGGGAGCTCTTGTCGCTCTGACACCAGAGTTTATAGCCGGCTTCCAGCCGTATGGTCTAGTCCTTAAATACCTTTCGGGAGCTCTTGTCGCTCTGACACTAGAGTTTATAGCCGGCTTCCAGCCGTATGGTCTCGTCCTTAAATGCCTTTCGGGAGCTCTTGTCGCTCTGACACCAGAGTTTATAGCCGGCTTCCAGCCGTATGGTCTCGTCCTTAAATACCTTTCGGGAGCTCTTGTCGCTCTGACACCAGAGTTTATAGCCGGCTTCCAGCCGTATGGTCTCGTCCTTAAATACCTTTCGGGAGCTCTTGTCGCTCTGACACCAGAATTTATAGCCGGCTTCCAGCCGTATGGTCTCGTCCTTAAATACCTTTCGGGAGCTGTTGTCGCTCTGACACCCAAGTACCGAATGACTCGAAATCACGATAGTCTAAATAAGAAGACTAAATTAAGACAACCGGATATTATTGACCGGATATTCATAATATTTTGAAATTCAAAATATGTTCTAACAATTGAGAAATATAAAAATAAAGGAAATCATATGTGTGTTATAACAACCGGATGTTACACACCGGATATTCGCAAAATTATATTTTAAAATAAATTTAAAATACGTAAAGGAAGTCAAATTATATTGTAACAGCCCGGATACTAATATAAAATATATTGAATTAAATGTGTATTCTAACAATTTGGTTCAAAAATAAAGTTTTTAGTAGACAATAGTAATATTAGTTTATCCGATTTCGCTCGTTTATATATCGTTGAATAGCGATTTTATCACCTATTCAACGACACCACTCTTGTTAAGATATCTTTCAGGAGGAACGAATAATTAAATAATTCATTGATATTTTCCACACCGAGCCTACCTTATAGGTTCGATATCTTATCATAAACATATACAACGTTTCAAAATTTAACTTAGTGTCCGACTCGTTTTTGTTGTCAAATTTTATACCGTCTCAAAACATCCCCCTGCATATTGTTAAATATAATTTATCAAATTTTAATTATTTAAAAAATTATAGTTTAAAAAAACTTAAAAATACACATTTATAGAAAATTCAACTAAAAATGAAAAATAAATAATAGTTTAAAAAAACTAAAAAAATACGCTTTTATAGAAAATCCAACTAAAAAATAGAAAATAAATTTTAATAAATTTGAATTAAAAATAGTGTAAGAAAAAAATATTTTGTTGTAAAAAAAGCGTGGGGTGCTTGTTATCAATAGTTATAAATATTTTATAAACAGATATGAGTAGAAGGGTTATTTTGATAATATCCTGAAAAGAAATTTTTTCTTACACTGTTCTTGCCGTTAGACAGTTATAGTACATAAAAATACACCTTTTAATCCTACATTTCTTAGCAAAAGAAGAATATAGCGGTAGCACAAATACCTCACACTAAAACTGTCTTTGCTAGCCATCAATATTTAACGTTATGTTACCTGTATAACAAAATCAACGCGATTCTAAACATACACCCTATAAACAAATATGAAGTAAAAATAGTTTTAAATACATGGCTAAAAGGTTTAAACTATAATGAAACAGAAAGACTACTACCACAATACTTAACACACATACATACACAAGCTCTCTCACATATATACATCCATATACACACACATACACACACGCACATTGTATTGTTAGCAAATAATTTAAATTTAAATCATTGTCTTAGTATTAAGTTTCCATAGACAAACAACTGTAAGTACTGGAGGACCGAGGTCTCCTGTCACAGGTATTTTTACACTTGTCGGAAACTAAAAGAAAGGGATGGAAAGGATGGCCTATAATATAAGCTACAGGCGCAATACGGTCAGGATATAACTAACATTACGATCACGTACTATTCTAACAGGAACTCAAGCAGTGCCTTGTGACCAAGGTGTAGGCTTAAGGAATTCCTTTATTCGATCGAGACACTCACCTCCACGCCTAGACTAACATAAACCTAACCTAACACAAGGCTAACCTAACCTAAAGCTAACTTACACTTCTCAGAAATGTAATTTGGAATCAAATAAAGAATTATTATTACTGTAATAGTAAAAGTAGAAATGTAATAAAGTGTAGTTCAATATACGTGGTTCACTATATTATTCAAACTGTTTACTCACTCACTCATTTATGCATTCATACTCTACGCGCAACTATGAATCATATATCTCTCATCGTTAAGGCAGAGTTCGTAACAACGTTTTCGTTCAACCGTTTTTTCTCCGACTTACTTTGCAAATCCGACTACCACGAAACAGTCTATTAATTTTTTTTTAATTTTTATTATATAGCCTATGACATTCACAAATAGTGTGTAATTCAAAATAGGTTTAGTAGATCCAGATATTACCCCCTACTATCTCACAAACTTTACCTTTTTATAATATTAGCATAGTATTTAGGAAGCTTCATAACAGGTGATCAATCCTGATAAATGGATACACAGTGTTTAGTATAAGCTAAATAAACTCCAAGTAAAGGGTAATATTATAGCCATTTCGCACAAAACCCGTTCTGGTTATCTCTAGTTACTCAGATACGAAGTTCAAAGGCTTTTGAGCCACTTCGTACATCCGAAACGAACTTAACCTTACCATCGATGTTGTAGTCCAACTTCGTAATTCTACTTGACTGGTATTTGAGAACAGTTTTACTATCTCTATTTACATTACTAACGACCTGTTCTAACTTTGCTTTATCTGTGGACGTGTTAAATTTTTATATTGTAGAAATAGACATAATTTCCTAATTATTGATTTTAGCTAACCTTGCTTCTATGTTGGAGATGAGGTAAAACTTTACATTTCTCTTGAATACATTACACATTCTCACAAACATACACATCAACTCACTCATCATCATACTCAAGCATTCAATTACCCATTTCCTACTATATCTGTGCTAATCCCTTATATATATTATTATGAGATTTAAGATGAGAAGGAGAGAGAGAATATTCCCTATATTGAAGAACACAATAAGGGGTGATGATACTGAATGGACTATTGGGTAATTGCAACGTAGACACTGCCACTGAACCGATAAATAACCAAACAGTGATCCCTCACAATTACTAGGGGATCCTAAGCAATGCCTTAGATTTTAATTAATTACAACAACTCGCCTCCACTACGCAGGCTCTCTGTTAAAACATAAAGTTAGGTTAACTTAAGGATAACTTACGCGCCGACATATATACCATTTTATAGAATATTCTTAATATATAAAAATCTCGTGTCACGATGTTTGTCGTTGAACTCCTCTGAAACTTCGTAACTGATTTTAGATTTTTAATTACGTATAGATTGTATGTATGACTGTTGTATAGATTGTATGTTAGTGGATGCATTTTTAAATATATTATTTAATTTTAATAGGCTTGGGTTAAAACAAAATTATTCATTAGTCATTTTATTTTGGCTATATTATTATAGGGTTCATACTTGCTGCTTTATATTTTGATGGAATATTTTATTTTTGAAAAATATTTTAAATCAATTTACATATAACAATGAGTAATGATTTCAATATGAATACAAAAATGCCTAGTAACTCCTAAACTTGACGAAATTCAATATTTACAAACAACAATGATGTGAACGAAACTGGAGACGATAACATCCTCAATGTAACACGAACCATTCCAGTATAGCTCAAGAATATTTTGTATCAGCTTTTTACTATAACTTTGACTACTTAGTATAAATCCTTCTTATATTAATTTAAATAAAAAAATCGAATTTATTTAAACACTAGTTGACTCGCCTCGGCTTCGCCCGGGTGCAATTTACCTTCTTCTGTATATTCTACATTCTCAAGGACATAACGGCCGCACAGCTCGACATGAACTTCATTTCCACGTCGATAGATGGCGTAATTGCATATTCATTTTTTTATGTATTCTTAAGTAATTTTTCTAAAAAAAAAACGTAGCCTATGTCATTCCTCAACCTGTACTTTATCTCTGCATCTTATTTCATCAAAATCAGATCAGTAATTAAACGTGATTGTGAAACAGACAGACAGACGCCATTTATTCATCAATAGATGGCGTAAGTAGTATATTAAATCGCACCTGTTTTATTTAGTTAGTATGCTCTTGTTTTAATAATTGTAATATTAGGATTATCCCGCAGGAACTCTGATTTTTTCTGAGATAAAAAGTGCCCTATTTTTTTGTTTTTACTTAAATTAGATCAGCCGTTTTTGCGTGATTGAGTAACAAACATCTAAACGTTCAAATATCCAAATTAATACTGTTAATTAAATATGAGAGAAGTGTTGTAATCTATACGCAGACTAACAGTATGACGGCTTGACTATAATATCCTCCTGGGAGTTATCCTTTAGACGCTGTCCTTCAGCGTTACTGACGGCGTATTTATTTTGCAATACCCACTTCTTTGATTTGTGTTTATTAGATGTCCAACATTCAAGAAAGTAGAAACGCTACTCATCATAATTAACAATACAAACTTACGTTTTACAATACTGACGTTTTTGATGGATTTTATTCAAAATACCATCCTGTGGACATAGACTTCATAGTTTTATACAAAGATATATTTTCCGTAATCTCAAGTTTCAGAAACGCCGGCGTGCGATAAAAACATGGTATAACATGTTCATAAATATTCTGGGTCTTGATGCAAAGAGGTTGAGGAATAATGTATCGCGTTTATTTCACCTTCACATTTTCTTACTTGAGCACTTTCACAAATATTATTTACTAGTCGACCCGCCCTGGCTTTGCACGGGTCATACAGAAAACATTTAATTTTCAGTATATTTCTATATAAAATTGTTCAGGCAGTCAATTCAAATTTTAGTAGTATTCCGCAGGAATTATGATTTTTTCCGTCATAAGATGTAGCCTATGTGTTATTCCAGATTATTAAGTATCTGTGTAGAAAATTTTATCGAAATCCGTTCAGCCGTTTTTGTAAATAATTCGTCTACTCTTATCGTTTCTGTCGTGAATATAAGATCATACTGTCTTGGTGTAACTTGTCTTAATAGCATACTATTCTATATTCTATCATACATACTAAATTGTAGGTTACTAGATTGTAACCTATGAAACTATTAATCCGATTTTAAAAGATAAAAGTTACACAGATACAAGTTACACTATTTTCAGTACCAACAGTTTATGGACCAAGAATTTAATGTGAAACTTGTGATTCAATATTTCTTCTGGCATCGCACTGGTGTAATTTTTTACGTGTACTGTTAGATTTTCAATACATAATTTCAATTCATAATTTAGTAAGGTTATCCCGGAGGCTTTTACGGGATAAAAAGTAGCCTATGTGTTAGAAAGTATGTGCATGCCAAATTTTATTGAAATCCTTTCAACTATTTTTGCGTGATTGAATAATCTGATTGATGATCTGATCTGATTTTATCCTTTGAAGCATTTCTAAAACTTTGCATAACTTTTAGCCTCGTCACTAAATTGTTATATATATTCTCTCCTAAGAAAAAAAGTAGAATTTCTTAAGTTTTCCTCTAACGCTTATAAAATCCTTGTGTAGTCACAATTTTTATTGACGTATAAAAGAGGCCTCCGCGTGCAATTTGCTGAATAAATGAGATGAACACGCGAGCAGATGACGTTCTTAGTTTTAAAAAATCTTGACTGTGATGTTATCTTACTAGTTATATCCTACACTCGTGATTACAGATTAAAAATAAACTAAAATGTAAATATGTTGGTGTTTTTTTTACAGTTTTAGATATTATATAATATGTCGGAGGTGTGAGTTAGATTTAGGTTAACCTAGTATTAGGTTAGGTTTGTGTTAGCCTAATCTTAGGCTTAAACAGTGAAACTAAGCAGTGGAGGCGGGTGTTGTAATTACTTAAAGGGATCCCTTAAGCCTACACCTTGGTCACAAGGCCAAGGCACTGCTTGGGTTCCTGACATAATAGTAAGAGATCGTAACGTTTAGTTATATCCTGACCGTATTGCGCCCTCATAGCTTTTGAGATAGGCCATCCATCCATTTCCTTATTTTAGTTTCCGACATATATATTGTATCTGCTATAAATTCATACAAGCTTTTTTATTCAAAACGCATTTAATATGATTATGACTTTCGATGAATTTTTTTTTTATATATACCTGGAGTTAAGTAATCACCGCTGCCCACGTAATCCTGCTATACTTGGGGAGTTACAAAAGCCTTGCCGGCCTTAAAGGTGGATATATACGCGCGTTTTGAAGGTCCCCATGTCGTAATGATCCGGATATACCGCCGAAGGTAGATCACTCCATAAGTTGAAGGTACGTGGAATAAAAGTTCTAAAAAACGCACTTTTTTTTAAATTTATTTAGAAACTTTTACAAGACATTCTTACAATTTGTTCCAAATAGTTTACAAAAATTTTAAGTTTACAGTTTTAACTAAAATTTAAATTTAAAATACTCGTATCTGTGAGTGTGTGTGTGTGTGTGTGTGTGTGTGTGTGATTGATTGTGTATATGTGTGTTGTGTGTGTATATATGCGTTGTGTGTGTGTGTGACTGATTGTGTATATGTGAGTTGTGTGTGTGTGTTGTGTGTGTGTGTGTGTGTGTGTGTTGTGTGTGTGTGTTGTGTGTGTGTGTGTGTGTGTGTGTGTGTGTGTGTGTGTGTGTGTGTGTGTTTGTGATTGACTGTGTATATGTGTGTTGTGTGTGAATATGTGTGTTGTGTGTGTATATGTGTGTTGTGTGTGAATATGTGTGTTGTGTGTGTATATATGCGTTGTGTGTGTGTGTGACTGATTGTGTATATGTGAGTTGTGTGTGTGTGTGTGTATGTGTTTGTGATTGACTGTGCATATGTGTGGTGTGTGTGAATATGTGTGTTGTGTGTGTATATGTGCATTGTGTGTGTATATGTGTGTTGTGTGTGTATATGTGCGTTGTGTGTGTATATGTGTGTTGTGTGTGTATATGTGTGCTTTATGTGTGTTTGTATGTCTGCTTGAGTTATTTTTTTTCATTTTAGCTTTAATTATTATCAAAAGATCCTCTGTCTCCACATAGGATAAGGTCTTTAGCCATGCTATGCATTTGCGTTTGCACTGTTGAAGGACGCCACACATCCAGATGATGATGATGATATTTAACCTGTGACAAGTAATTTCACATATATGGTAGGGATTCCTTAAACCTACTTACTATCTACTTATTACCTTGTTCACAAATCCAAGGCACTGTTTAGGTTCTTGTTATAATCGTAAGAGAACTATTTTGAGTTTGAGTTGTGTATAGATTAATATTTATAGATTAATTATTATACTTTATTTGTTCTTTTAAACAAATTCTTGTCCTACTTTTAAAATTGTAATACGTTTTACCTGTAAAGTGGGTAATAGGACAGATTCCACATGCCTTGTCGGAGCGGTACTACTTCATTGGGTGAAAAATATTCTTTCAACGTTGTTCTCTCTACGTGCAGAATACGTAATGTCTACTGCGCTATGTACTTTATTTACTAGAACACGAGTATATTATAAGGAATTTGAGTTTAAATCTCTTTGTCTGTGTTGGTATTTAATAAACTAGGCTAATAGTTTATGTTTGTTAGCAACACTAACTTTATCTTATTTAGTGTGTATTAAGTGATATCGGGCAGTACATATATATTATAGCTTCCATATACTTAATATATTTATATTAAAGTGAGAAGAAAACTGAGAAACACCACCTGACGAATGTAAAATGAAAAGATTAATTATTTTTTTATTAGAAATGTTGTTTGTATAGTGTAAAAATCTAGTAAAACAATTTGGATTTAAATAAAGAAAAATATTTTGTTAAACATAAATATATTAAAATAGTTAAAATATTTCATGTATTTTTAACGATAGTAATAATATTTAGGGTTCCGTAACTTAAAAGGAAAAAAGGAACCATGATAGGGTCACTCCGTTGTCCGTCGAGTATATTCTTGGTCTTAGTGCAATTCTACTCATCACTACAATCAAAAGGTAATTTTTTTAGTGCAATTAACACTTAAAAAAGATAAAAAAGAGGATACCTAGAAAATTTTCTGGGAGTTCTGAAAATTGGTAATTTAATACTTGCTTTATCCAAATTTCAAATTGGTTAACTCTCGCATCTTTGCCGCTATCCACCATATTAAAAATTTTGCCTACTAACTGTTTTATCAACAATATCTCTTATCCAATTCATTTTGCGATAAAAACATCTAAATACGAAACAATTACGACACAATTTTCTACTCAATGTCAAAACATACGTATAGTTTAAAAACTCCCGAAATACTTTCGGGATAAAACTACCAAGTGAGTTTACTAATTTAATAGCAATTTTACATTTTTAAGAAGTCACAGATATTAAAAATATACAGTAAAATATCAAAAGATAAATATGTATGTTTCATAATGATCTTTGAGTTCATTCAAGCGCTCTTATTAAACCTCTTGGGAAAAATTGTTCTGAAGTCGTGTAACTTTCACGCGTCACATATTACTTTATTTTATATGTTATACTTATATATTGATACATAATTTTATTTCATTTGCCTTATAGGATCACTTTGTTGTCCGTTTGTCTGTCTGAATGTGTATTTGCCTTAATTAATTTCTGTATTTCGGCCCCCGGTTTCACCCACTATATTTTGGATAATTCACACTATATCGTTATAAATTATAGCCTATGTATCATTCTGATGTGTGAACTATATTATTGTAAAGTTTCTACAAAATCCATTCAGTAGTTTTTGCGTGAAAGAGTAACAGACATACATCCACACATCCACAGATCCATACATCCATACATCCATACATCCACAGATCCATACATCCATACATCCATACATCCATACATCCATACATCCATACATCCATACATCCATACATCCATACATCCATACATCCATACATCCATACATCCATACATCCATACATCCATACATCCATACATCCATACATCCATACATCCATACATCCATACATCCATACATCCATACATCCATACATCCATACATCCATACATCCATACATCCATACATCCATACATCCATACATCCATACATCCATACATCCATACATCCATACATCCATACATCCATACATCCATACATCCATACATCCATACATCCATACATCCATACATCCATACATCCATACATCCATACATCCATACATCCATACATCCATACATCCATACATCCATACATCCATACATCCATACATCCATACATCCATACATCCATACATCCATACATCCATACATCCATACATCCATACATCCATACATCCATACATCCATACATCCATACATCCATACATCCATACATCCATACATCCATACATCCATACATCCATACATCCATACATCCATACATCCATACATCCATACATCCATACATCCATACATCCATACATCCATACATCCATACATCCATACATCCATACATCCATACATCCATACATCCATACATCCATACATCCATACATCCATACATCCATACATCCATACATTCTTACAAACTTTCGCGTTTATAATATTAGTAGATATTTCGATTTTTTTTTATTGCAATAAAATCTTTAAAATATTTGTAGTAATATAAACACGAGAATACTTATAATACGAGTATTGGTAATGCGTAAATCCCAAAACTTGGAAAAGTCAGTTGATAAAAAACTGTCCCTTCGAGTATTGTCCGTGAACTGTCGCAGTCCCTTGTCGAGTTGTACCACAATTTGTTTTGTACATTCTGACAGCAGAAATTTTCCTTATACTAAATACAAATAAGGTTATTTTAAATATATTTTATATCATAAATTAGCTTCGAAAATCTTTCTAAACTTCGGAGCGAAATATTGTATCAATGTATTTTTAAAAATCAATTTTTGCGACTTTGAAATATATTACTTTTTGGTGCAATTTTCAGTTTAAAGTCGGTTAAATCTTTTTGTTAAAAATGTGTTTTCATGTGTTCCTAATTTCATTTCGTAAGTAAAGTAAAAAAATGAAATATTTTATCAGAGAGGCTATTTTGAGGGGTTCATGATTTCATAAACCTATACCAAAAAATCTGCTTGTCTAGACGTCTTAGTTTCTGCATAACTTAATTTCACATAAATTGCTTTGATAAAGCAGACTATAATTTAAAACGTGTTATAAAGTGTAATCGTTTTATGGAGTGCATTTACCCTGACACGCCATTAAAGTTTGGGAATGATCTATAAAATTTATCATTTCATCAAATTTAATACCATATTTATCTCTGGCGACCCAACCCAGCTTCACACGGTTTCCCTAACATAATATTTATTTCAATTAATACTTATGACACGTCAGTATTGGTGAGTGAGTCAATTTGCCTGAAGTTCTGATGAGAAGAACTGGCAAGAAACTCAACAGTTTCTTTTCAAACTGTCATTGTTTACATCAGTCTATTTTACAAAGGTATAAACATTCACCTGAGCATCAACGTCATTTTAATTCTAAGCTTTATCATCGTTCAAGTACCTAATTAAAATCCGACTTTGTATTATATTATATATAGATTACTTTTATATGTTAGCAACATTTGATAACCATAATTTTACATATCATTTCTTTGATTGGATGTGTGTTGAACGGCTGAACGCATTTTAACATTTTGGTTCCCGCATTTTAGCCCGCTCTATCGTTGCGTTGCTCACTGCGCTGCGTGGCGCACCACACCGGCCCGTCGGAGTGTATTTTTTGTTTATATTGATATTTTTAGTTTCGCAATATCTTTTGAATGGAATGTCCGATTTCAATAATTCAAAAAGTAATCAATAGTTTTTGAAACAGTCTTGAATACAAAATAATTTATTTGAATAAGAATTAATACAAAGATATGGAAAACATGGTCTTATTTTGATAGGCATTTTTATCAACTTTTAAAATGTAAAAAAGTAGTTATAGTGGCATAACTACAATAGTTGGACATATGGTCTCGAGGAGTTTTTTGTAGATATACGTTCTGTAATATTGTAGAATATTTTTTTGTTCTACCATAATACTATCTGCAGCACATGCGATGAAAAATATTTTATGGTTAATTTTTTTGCGCCTTGGGTTGGTTTTAGTGAGAATTTCTAAGGATCTCTAATGTTTTCTTATAATAGATAACCCAATGTTACTCAGGGATAATGTAGTAGTAGTTAGGATAGTAGTCACTTCCGTCGTTTTGACAGTCTCGACTCTTAATATGCCATCGATAGTCTGACTGTAGTCTTAGTTGTGCGAAGTCTCTCACAGAGTGAAGTAGTCTCTGGATAGTGTTAGTGTTGTGAGTGCTGTCCGATTAAGGTCACGTGAGTACCTTACAATGTAGTTGCCACGTCTTTTGTGAGGTTAGGTTTATGTTAGCCTAACCTCAGCTTTACAGTGATTCCCTTATTTTGGGCCGACAGTGAAGTCGGGGGCAGGTCAATTAATTATATTACGTATAAAATAAAACATAGGTCCCCCTTTTTTTTTTTTTTTACCCGGAGGAATCTGCTCGACAGATACCTTCCCAAGCGGGGACTTAGGAAGGTTATGCGAGGTTGGTGCGACTGCCTCTAAAGGAGATAGTTCAAAACTACCTCAGAAGGAGGCAGCCCGACCCGCTAAACCATCCGGGGTGTTCCTGCTCAGCGCCAGGCAGTGGCAAGCCATGGGACCGTAACGCACCACAGCCTGCCGGCGCTTTTCCGCATCCGGACCCTACTCTCGGGGGAACAATAACAAACCCCCTTTTCTCCGCAGAGTGTCGCCCCCGAAACACAAGGGTGCGTGCACCTGCACTGGGCCCTCCCATGAGTGACAGAAACTCCCGTCCGTCACCCATAAGCCCTAGTCGCTCAGCGCAAATACGCTACGGCGGCATTGCCGCAAGGTAAGCGCGACGCCGGCGACCAGCTCGCGTTCTGCGCAGTGGTGGAGCCTCAGGGTTAGTTTCCCGGGCTCTCTCCGCCGCCTCCTTCGCAGACATAACGGCCTCGGCGAAATCCGCTACTGCCTGCCATCCCTGCTCGCTACCAACCATTGCTCTCACCAAGGCCGGCAGCGAGAGGTCTCCTCCGATAAAACATAGGTCCCCCTAGCTAGCAAATTCCTTGCTAAGTAAGTTGTATAGATAATATTTTTTTTTAATTCACGAAAATAAACTTAATCGTACCTGAAAATGGTAAGAAACAGTAATTTGAACGTCAGGCAACATGGCAGGTGCCAAGCATTTCTAGAATGTTGAAACAATTTGGTAATGTAAAATTTTATTTATTCATTTATACCTTTTAATTCGTTCATGTGTAGTCGGAAATTTTTATTTTACATTCACAAATAGACCGGGTTCGGTTAAGAAGGTAATGTTTAATACACCATATCAAACATATGGGTCACAAAGCCCGAGCACAACGAATTCCTGACATAACATTTCGATTTTTAACGACGACGTATAGTGTTGTTTTGGTGGCGTGGTTATGGAGTAGCACATGAGTAATGTACTTTATTATTTAAATATTTGGTAGGTAGAGGGGTAAAGGTGAGAGTTTACGGTTACACAAGACGTCTTTAAATCTGCTCCCAAGTCTCTAGTCCCAAGCACTGAGCGACTTCCATCTAGATTACATGTCAATATTGTGGTTTCAGTATAACTGCACAATACTCTTAATATAATTCAATAACTGTCAGTTAATATACTAAGTGACGTCATTCTGAATCCAACATGGCAGACTGCTCAAGATCAAGACAGTCTTGTTATTGCAGCCACTTCCTGGTTATGCTAATAGGCTAAATCTATTCGTACGGAAGATATTAGTATCAATAGTAAATGCTTATATATTTTTTAATATTACTGAATTTCATTTGCAATCTCATTTGCAAATCATGGTTCGGAAGATACCTTTGAATGTTAAACTAATAAGATCTTTGATCTTCATTGAATATGATTATCAATAGGTATAAACGCTTTGATGTAATAATTACTAATTTAGTTATTGCTTCACCTGAATGTTTCCTTAAATAGTAACAAAGGGAAGTGACGTCATGAGCAATTAGATTTTACTATAGTGAAATATGATTATCTCAGTCTTATAATATATTAGCCAACCCACGCGATTTCATATGTTTGATGCTCCTCTCCTATGGATCATATTATGATGGTATATATAGTTTTCCTCTTTCCTTATATCAAAGGCCGTTCAAGTATTACAGCCCCCCATATCAGCATACGTAAGAAAAGTCTCCCTCCCCTACTTACATAAACAATTATTGATGCATGCATTTTTCTCCTTTTCGATCGATTCACGTTTCGATGTGATGATCGATCACAACGTCCAAATAACTGTAAATAATTTTATTTGATAAGATTAGAGATTTATTAGTGGAAGTGAATGTTTATGCAGCGGATGCTCAACGTTCCGCTACAAATTAATTTTAGTTTCAATTTAATTATAAATATAAAAAAAATCAATATCAATCATCAATCAATAAAAAATATGTATATAAAATATTTAAATAAAATTTAGGATAATTATTGAAGTTTATTGTTAAGACTTACAAATAATAATAACTCAACCTCTTGAAACTATTGCTTTATAAATCAATTAAAGTCTGAATTATTTTCGTTAGACCTCAAAACGCTCAATAATACATTGCACTTGGGTTAACAATTGTAACGCTCGCGAAGAAATGGAACGGGATAAACCGTGGTCGTGAGCGTGGTCGTCGTACTTATTTTAATTTGATCACGTGATATATCGTTGTCATTCCCATACATTTTAAGGTTTTCTATATGCGTTAACAATTGTAGAAAGTCAACATGGCTAAGCCCGCAGCACGTCATTCCCGGTGCACGGATGTCACTCGACTGATTTGTTGTGTACGAGATTGCATTTGTCTGTATACTACCCTCAAATGTGAAAATGTAAATATTCAAATAGTTTTATCAGACATGCATATACTACACTGATCATCTTTGATCGATTAACATCATTATTTTTTATTGCATATAAAAATATCAAATGTTATAGTTTCTAATAGATGGCGTTGTAAGTTACTTTATTGATACAACTCTTCAAAAACTTAAATTTTATAGATCTAAACATCCAATAGATGGCGATACGAGTATGTTAAGAATATTAAAAAGGCACCCTAAAATACCAAAATATTGTTGTTTCTTGTAGTAAATTAAGTATTAAAAATAAAAACCAAGTCTTCAACTACTTGTAGTTTTGAAATAAATAATCTTGGAGATTTGGTTTAAGGTTCACGACTATAGATTACATTATAAAATTTTTGAATATTGACTCTTTCGTGATATTAATAATGTTAGCAACACCGTTTATAAACTGGTACTTGTGGAAAGCTCGTCTTTGGTGTTATGATAATATTCCATACTCTTACTAATAAACATTTTTAATATTACAGTAATTATTATTTTATAGCAAAATAGTATTAAACACATATCGATATATAATGTCGTACTGCGCCATCTATTAGTAAACCTAAGAAATAAATTATACACATTATGTATGAAACTTTTGATTAAAGTATCCATATGATTTCTAAAACATCATTTTATTTTGATCTCACAAACTTAGATTTCTGTTCTAAAGGAATGTTCATTATCACCTAAAAGACATAAAAAGGACTAAATTGGATGAAGTCTTCAACGCAAACACAAAAAGTTTATAATACAGATTACACAGAACCATAAAATTGAAGGAGCGTATTTTTGGTTTTTATTACAATCATTTTTTTCAGTAGATTAGGCTCAGTGTGTCGGATATTACACATTTTATCACCACTAAAACTACGGATAGGATTTTAATGACTTTCCAAAGAAAATCAATAGCGTATGACGAAAGGTTAACATTATTTCCAGTTAAAAGAAATGCTTTTTAAATTCCAAAAACCACTATTTTGAAAAACAAAAAAGTTATAATAAAATATATACTGTCACGTACTTTTAAAGAGCTTCAATACTTGATATCGAAAGAAAGGTATCGAGAAATACCGTTTCATCTGTACTCAGTGTAAGCAATGTGAGTGTGTTGCCATGGTTACGAGATCGTTATAATTGTCAATATATTTATATTATTAATCTTAAGTTAGCAATAAGCTGATAGTCTTCAAACGGGTGACCAGATCTTCACAATACATAGCTAAGAAACATCCCAATTAAATTACCTTTCAAATAAAAAAAACTTCTCAAAATTGGTCCATTATTTTGGGCGCTACAATGCCATAGACGGACATACAAAAAACTTATTAAAAATAACTTCGAAAATACAGTGAAGTTATGCCGTGTGAAACACTAGTTTTTGAATGGAAATCGTCGCAATATATTTTTTCATAACTATGATAGTTTTTGCGATTGGCAAGGCGTGACGTCATATTATGTTTCACATCACATTATATAATTTATTATTATACTATATTTAAATAAATATTTTAGTACTAGAAACAGTTTGTCTGGAAATTTCCTGGTTGTGAAAAAGCCCAGAACTTTATTTTTATACTCTTGTTGTAAAAATTAGCTTAAAAGCCATCAGGGTTGCCATATAAACATCCGGCGAACCTTTTGTTATACGTTAATAAGGCTTGTCGTTGGAAGCCTTTACAATAGTCCGTTACAAATCGTATCAAATGTGGATGTAGGGTGTCTGTGGTTTTTGAATATAGTGGGTAAAGAAAATCTATTACTTCTTTTTCCATAACTTGGCAAGAGATATGGTAAAATGTGTTATGTATATTTAAAACACATTTTCATTATTTAGATTAATGACAGAGCCAATTTTGTTGCAGCAGTGTCTCCGCTAAATCGAGAAAACAAACAAACAAACACTTTCAACGGTATATCTCACCTATCCGATCTTAGACAGTCTGTTAAGTCGTGGTAACAGATCTTTATAAACCAGGTGAGCCAAAGAAATATTTATTATTTTAGTTGGATAACGAGGTCCCTCATACGGTGAAAGTTGTGTGATTTGAAAACTCCTCTCTCTGTGTCTCTAGCCTCAGGTGATAATAATAATTACTTCATCTTGTTACAAATCTTGTTAAAATTCATGTACCTTCAGCTCACGTCGTATATTGTGCTTTCAGCTGTCACGACTGAGTACAACAAACAGCTACAAAACAAGCAAAACCATACCTTATTGCTTTACCTCAAATACACATTGTTAATACTTGCGGTGTGTTACTATTGGTTTTTTACGTTTCGATAGGGATTGCTTACTTTACTAGGTAAGTAATGACGAAGATTGTTTGAAAGTCATAACACAAAAAAAACAGTCTCTTATCGGCAGTATGGAAGAAGTTATTGACAAAAGACAAAAATACACCTAAACTGATTTGAATAAGAAGCATACAGATTTTTATACAATGAAAACAGTCCCTCTTTCGCAGGATGAAGGAAGTTATTGGCAGAAATACAGCTAAATGGATTTGAATAGGAAGTACATAAGTTTTTACACAAAAAAATAGTCCCTCATGCGCAGGATGGAAGAAGTTGTTTATAGAAATACACCTAAAGTAATCCGAATAAAATTTATATTTTATATTATTTAATCATTCGTAAATACAGAATAGCGTGGCGGATAGTTAAATAATAAAAATGTAATCAAAAACTAACAACTTTTAACGACTGTTTAATAGGTATTATAATCTAGTACATATAGTAAGAGCTAACTACACACAGCGCTTCCTAAACAGTTGTCCAAAGAACATTATTTACACATAGTTTGCGGGACAAGATAGTTGTTTACTCCGACTTTGTCAACGCTCCAGGCAAATTCCCTTCACAAAAACATAAACTTGCTAAAACGAAGTTGGCCAGTGCCAGTTTCGATACTAACTTTATAACAGTTTAAAGCGCAAATGTTGAATTAGTTTACAGTAACTAGTACTTCTACTGACAAGCTTATTAAGGCTTAATTTTTGAACTTAATAATTTAAAGACCATAGAATACGATTTTCAATCAATATTAAAACATTCTTATCCATATTTTGAGTTTCGGAGGAAACAAATGGATATGAATTTATTTTTTATTCTCTTCTTAAATTCTTAAAAAAACACAATAAAGAATCTACGGATCAATTTTGGTAACCTCTGATTTATTAGAAATAATTTTTTTAGCTAATCTACTAATATTATAAATTTAAAATTGGGAATGACACACAGATATAACCCATAGGATACGTATACGTTTTATCCTGTATAAATCAGTTCTCGTGGGATAGAAGGGAATTATTATTACAAAAATGGTTGAACGAGTTTGGTTTTAATACTTTTTATCCCTGTTGGATTGAAATAAATTAATGATTAAGTCAGGAAAAGATTGAGTGAGTAAATTAGTCGTTGGTCGATTGAGAGAGTGAGTTAATACGACATTGCGTAGGTGAGTTAAAAAGTTGGATGAGTGGGTCGATGGGTGAGTTAGGGATCACTTTAAACGTTGACAATAACACAATTATTACTCAATTTAGTTAAGTAAGACGTACAAAGCACAGATTTCGACGTCATCAAATCTATTTTGCACGACGTGACGTGAAATGTGGTTTTGTATGACGACGTATTCTCAGAGGGACTACGACGGGATTCTAATTATATATTATAGAATAGATAGATATAATAGAAAGTGGGAGAAAACTCTTTTTATTGTATGCTACTATTTATACTAACTTTTTCATATCTGTTTTTGACCCAGATTTCACAGACATTTAACAATGTAAGAATGCCGTCTAGTTTCAGTATGTGTCAACTAGAATTATATTTGTTAATTGTTGCTGCACCTGGAATATATATCTTGGAGAATTTAAAAAGAAGAGAAATCTCTAATATATTGGAAATTAATGTATCCATATTGTCCTTCATCTTTCATTAGATGTTACGATTGTCGGTGGTTCCTGAAACTTCGATGGTTCGATCGCTCACTTGACCTCTATCCCAATGGATCTGAGGCAATCATCTAGTGATTATGAAGACAATTAACACCGTCCGAAATTGACCAAGTGGTGTTGTCCTGTGTTGTGGTTCTAAAATGTATAACTTATAAAAAAATTATGTAGTTGAAACACTGCATTGTATAGCGTAGTGTGAACACAATTCATCATCGTATCCAGTACCAGTACCCACAGAGCTGTGGTCACCCTACACAAATCGCTGAGTAGGTAAATTGAAGAGGATAATCCCGTAGAAGCGTCCATGACTAATGATCAGATTTAATGTCGCTATCGATTCTCCATGTTGTTGGTTTATATGTAGATTGTGTGGATAACTATTAATTTTATATTGTTTTAAACATATCAATAATATGCTTGACGGCAAATACCTATTTTTGAAAACTATTTTTTTAAATCCTCCTTACGTATTTCTTCTTTTAATAGGACGATAACCATAGCTCTATTATTATAAATATAAAAAACTAGGGGCCCGTCCCGGCTTCGCACGGGTGGATAATTTTTTTTTAACATTTTGGCTCCCGCATTCTGTCGCTCCCTCTATAGCCGCGTTACTCGCTGCGCTGCGAGGCACTCCACACCGCGCCGGCGGCCCGTCTGGGATTATTTTTTATTTATCTTGATATCTTTATTTCGTAATATCTTTTGACTGAATGTCCGATTTCAATAATTCAAAAAGTAATTAACAAGTACTGAAACAGTCTTCATTACGAAATAATTTATTTGGATAAGAATTAATACAAAGTTATGGAAAACATGGTCTGATTTTGATAGGCATTTTTATCAACTTTTAAAATGTAAAACAGTAGTTATAGTGACTTAACTACAATAGTTGGACATATGGTCTCGCGGAGTTTTTTGTAGATATTGATACGTTCTATAATATTGTAGAACATTTTTTTGTTCTATCATCAATACTTTTCGCAGCGCATGCGATGAAAGATATTTTATGGCTAATTTTTTTGCACCTTGTGTTGGTTTTAGTGAGAATTTCTGGGGATCTCTAATTTTTTCTTGTAATAAATATAGCCTATGTTACTCAGGGGTAATATAGCTTTCTAATGGTGAAAGAATTTTTAAAATCGGTCCAGTAGTTTTTATTTTTATTCGTTACATACAAAAATACAAATCTTTCCTCTTTATAATATTAGTATAGATTAATTATGATACAATACATAGATTACTTTTTATCCCGAAAACCGTATACTGTGGGATAGAATAATAAAATAATAAAACTATTTATTTCAGTGCAATAATTTATGAGTTGAAAAAAATATATGTCGAAGAATAGTAAAATATTATCGAATCTAAAGAATATCGAATAATCGAATTGTTATCGTCATCTATGGCGATGGAGTAGGGTAGTAGTCATTTCCGCTATTTTGACAATCTCGACCCTCTACATGCCATCACAGTCTGACTAGTCTTAGTCGTGCGCGGTCTCTCAAGGAGTGAAGTAGTCTCTAGATACTGTCGGTGAGTTAGTGCTGGGAGTGCTGTCCGGTTAAGGTCACGTGAGTACCTCACAATCTAGTTGCCACGTCTTTTGTTAGGTTAGGTTTATGTGAGTTTAACCGTGGTTTTAAACAGAGAGCCTGAGAAGTGGAGGCGAGTGTCGCTATCGAATAAAGGAATTCTTTAAGCCTACACCTTGGTCACAAGTCCAAGGCACTGCTTAGATTTCTCTCGTAATTATTAGAGATAATATTTGATTATTTAACGGTTCAGTGGAAGTATCTACGTTGCGTTTACCCAATAGTCCATTCAATATCATCACTCCTTTTAGTGTTCCCCAATATTCCCCACTCCTCCTTCTTTCTCATCATTAAAATCCCCGATATATATAATTCGCCATTTTATGGAGGCGTCCATCTTGGTATTTAAATTTGTCATAGTGTGTAATATTCTATTAGTCTCGACTCTCGACCCTCTATATGCCATCACAGTCTGACTAGTCTTAGTCGTGCGTGGTCTCTCAAGGAGTGAAGTAGTCTCTAGATAGTGTCAGTGACTGTTAAGTGCAGTGGTGTGTTAGTTCCGGGAGTGCTGTCCGGTTAAGGTCACGTGAGTACCTTACAATCTAGTTGCCACGTCTTGTATTAGGTTAGGTTTATGTGAGTTTAACCGTGGGTTTAAACAGAGAGCCTGAGAAGTGGAGGCGAGTGTCGCGATCGAATAAAGGAATTCCTTAAGCCTACACCTTGATCACAAGTCAATATTTGATTATTTCTCGGTTCAGTAGAATTATCTACGTTGCGTTTACCCAGTATTCCATTCAATATCATCACCCCTTTTAGTGTTCCCCAATATTCCCCTCTCCTGCTTCGTTGTCATCATTAAAATCTCCGACATATATAATTCGCCATTTTATGGTGGAGGCCATCTTGGTAATTAAATTTGTCATAGTGTGTTTGAAAAAATATGTAGTCCACCATTTTGGCAACACTCCCGACGAATTCACCTTTCGAACAAAAATCAAAATCGGTTCATCCGTTCGGGAGTCTCGGTTATAATTTAGTATTTATTGTATCTTTTCTACTTACATTTATTATATTAAATACTAGCGGCCCATCCCGGCTTCGCGCGGGTGGAATATTATTTTTAAAAATATATTGGCCCTCCCGCATTTCGGTGCCCACTCTCTTGCCGCTTTACTCGCTGCGCTGCGTCGCTATACTGGCCCGTCGCGTCGTCGTGTATTTTTTGTTTATATTGATATTTTTAATTTCGTAATATCTTTTGAATGGAAAGTCCGATTTTAATAATTCAAAAAGTAATTTACAGGTATTGAAATAGTATTGAATACGAAATAATTTATTTGGATAAGGATTAATACAAAGTTATAGAAAACATGGTCTGATTTTGATAGGCATTTTTATCAACTTTTAAAATGTAAAAAAGTAGTTATAGTGACGTAACTATAATAGTTGGACATATGGTCTCGCGGACTTTTTTGTAGATATTGATACGTTCTATAATATTGTAGAACATTTTTTTGTTCTATCATCAATACTTTTTGCAGCGCATGCGATGAAAGATATTTTATGGCAAATTTTTTGGCACCTTGGGTTGGTTTTCGTGAGATTTCCTAAGGATCTCTAATTTTTTCTTGTAATAAATATAGCCTATGTTACTCAGGGATAATGTAGCTTCCTAATGGTGAAAGAATTTTTGAAATCGGTCCAGTAGTTTTTATGTTTATTCGTTACATACAAAAATACAAAAATACAAATCTTACTTCTATATAATATTAGTATAGACTAAAATTACATTTAAAAAACCGGGTAATTAATTTTTTTTTCAAGCGACTTCAAAAAACATCTATTTTTTTAAATTATAAATTGATAATTATTTTTCTCGAATGTTTATCTTTAACTCTCTACTAATATTGAATGATAACAAAAGTTTTAAAAATATTTGTTTATTTTTTTTGGATTGACAACTATTTCCTTCTAGAGAAATTAAAAGGTATTATTTATTGAGTAGACTTTATCACATACTAGCGACTTGCTACGGCTTCGCACCGTTTCTCTATCATAATATGCATATAAACCTTCCTTGTTTGTTTATGACTTTGTTTTATACTATGTAAAGATTTTAGTTACATATTAGGTAGCGAGGTCGAGCAGTATAGGTGAGAGTTAGTAATATAGATTAAATTTCTTAAATAATAGGTCTATAATTAATAATTCTAGTATGAGACTAGTTAGCGGTTAGTTAGAATTCAATGAACACAATTATTACATTCAATAGATAGAGTTTGCAACAAGCGCTATTTCATAATGAATTCTAGATTTATTACGTGAATAGTAATTTAAGCCAGTGGTGCTCAAACTGTTTATTTTATTATTAGCTTTATTGTTTTTGCTAATACATTTAATAATTTTTAAAATTATGAAAAATTACTAAATAAGTGCTATTTTCTAAAAATCTGTACTAACGTTATAAAGCTGACGAGTTTGTTTGTTTGCTTGAGTATGATATTCTCGGGAATGTCTGATTCGGAATTAAAAATTATTTTAGTGTTATATAGCCTATTTATCGAAGAAGGCTTTATGCTACATAACACTACGCTATGGTCCATAGGAGTAGAGCATCAATGACGACGACGACTAAAGTAAGTTGTAGCTCCTTTAGAATTGTATTATTGGTGCCTACGTCACACTCTCTATCCCCCTCCGCACCCCTCTTATGCAATACAGACAAAGTCGCGCCCGTAAAAAATAGAGTTACAAACAAATCTCCATGCACAGTTTATTAAGTGCTAATATTGTTTGATTTTTTAAGAGTTCTAAAGGACTACCTGAGACCTGAGACCTGAGTATTTTGTATTAATTTTAACGAGACAACAAAGTGAATTAAATTTTTAAGATTTGGAATCATAATAATAACTAAAATAATATGGTTATCGCTTAGTTTTAAATAAACATACATTTTCATTCATACTCTACCCAACTATGACTCATATATATCTCACCGCTTAGGCAGCGTTCGTAAGAAACGTTTTCATTCAACCGTTTTTTCTGAGACTTAATTTGCAAATCCGACTACCACGAAAAAGTGTTTTCATTTTTCGGGTTAATATATAGTCTATGGCACTCACAAATAATGTGGCTTTCTAAATTAAATTAAATAATTTTCTAAATCGGTTTAGTAGATCCAGAGATTGCAATTTCTACTACCACTCGCTAATTGTGTAACTTGCGAAGCCCTGAAATAAACGTTAGTGGTAGTATCAGTGTGTACCTGAAAATGTTACATAGTAAACTAATATACTTATATTAGTCAAGTGATATCGCATATTAAAGTAGTGTTCTAATAGTGTAGTGCTGTTTGGTGGCGTGATGCTAGGCCTTCGTTATCGAGGCCGAGGGGACGGGTTAGAATACTATTCCCCTCTGCCACTGGGAGAGCATCTCGTATGAGCCGAGTAACCCAGTACCCCCTTGGTGGTAGGGGATCTGTTCCCCGACTGGCTTGCGACCACCAGCATACGAATCCGACCGCCAAGTGTCATAGACGAGTTCCGGTCGAGCCGCATGTGGGCCAGACTTACTTCCTCCCTCTCCCATCCCATTAATGCTGAGTATCTAGTGGACTCTCGGCTCTTGCTCAAGGTTCGTTAAAACCGCAGCATTTTTTTTCTTCACTCCCCCTACCCACTCTCTATCTTCGAGGATGCAACGCATTGACAAAGGGTACCTCTTGTTTTGCCGATGTCCATGGGCGATGGTGGCCACTTACCATCAGGTGGACCATCTGCTCGTTTGCACCTTATCTACCATAAAAAAAAAATCGAGGAGCATGTGATTAATGTGCTTTAATATTCGGTAGCGAGGTCGAGCGGTGGAGGTGAAAGTGCATAGTGGAAGACGTTTTAAACCTGATCATGAGTCTCAAGCCCCAGGCACTGCTCGGATTTTATCTAAATTACATGTTAATATTATCTTTTGAGAGTTACTGCGCATATAGCTCCCATAATCTTAATAATAACGGTTCATTAATAGATCAATAACATAGACTAATTTTTATTACATGAATTTGTTTTTTGTTGTTATAAAATGACTAAGGCTTAGTCAAGTAGAGTCAGATAGTTCAACTATGGTTTAGTTATAAAGTTGGTTTAATTTAGCTTTATTTCCTGGCATCGCTTTTCTGAAAGTATTGACTAGTTCAGCTTTACAATACGCATACTAATATATCGGTGTAATAAATATTCAAATTGTTCTCGGCCTATCCTATAGAGAAGGGTTGAAATGCATGCATGATAATCTAGGCTAGAACGTTGAGGTAGCTTTGGACTACTATGTCACTAACCTTGCGCCCTGGCTTTGTTTCTTTTCTAATATTATCCATTTAAGAGATCATATAGTTTTAAATCAAGACGGAAGCCGATTAGTGCCTGGGGCCTGAGACCTAAGAGGTTTAAATAGCTTTTCCATTACATATAAACTCTCGCCTTAACCACTCGACCTTGATTTCTAAAACTTAAACCAAGCTAGTAACAATATCAAAAACTCACGTCATTCTAATTAAATACACATTTCACAGTCGTTAATATTTAATTATCGGTAGTCTAGAAATAAATGAGCATATAACTTTTTTTTTGTATAAACAACTGGTATCAATAGTGTAGTGTATAATAAAAATAGATGCAAAATGGAAAAATCAAAATTGTTATAGCTGTGCTTAGTAGATGAGATCTGTGAGCAGTGTCTATGTAGGTAGTTAGATAAATAAGTAAGTCACCACAGAGCGTTACCATACAAATTGTATTTTAATGTCATGTCATGCCCATTATTAAAAAATCTTGAAAGTATATGTCGGCGCGTAAGTTAGGTTAAGGTAATATTAAATATCACTTTCGTTGTTACATTATAACTCTGCCGACGATTGAAATTGCTTTCACTATTATTTCTACTAGTGGAGGGAAGTTCCTGATCTTTATATTCCCTATCTTGTTGGACTTAAGTTTAGTCCTCTGAGTAATTTCTTAGAGTGAACATTATCTAAAGTTGTTTTAGTGGAAGTGTAAGAATAGCGTTGTGTTGCAGGTGCTAGGCATCTCAAAGTCACGTAAGACCATTAAATTGTATATTGCCAAGTACTTATGATGACGTAACCTTGGGTTACATTTGTATTAAATTAGTTTTATTTCAATCTAATGTTAAGTTAAAACAGTCAGCCTGAGGAGTGGAAGTAAGTGTTGCAAATGAGTTGAAGAACTCTTCAGGCTTAGGTTTCGAAATAATTTGGAGAAGAGATAGTGTTATTTATTTTTAATACCATTATAAAAAATAATATGTTTACCTAAAACTCGTAACAAAATAAAGAAATACACGCGCTGTCCGAAGCAAGTCGCCAGAGAGCGTTATCATACATCATGCGGTCAGGCGCGTCAGCCGATGGTCGAATAAATCCTGCTTTAGCACCCCTAACGATCAAGCATTTGTTTGTTTTCGACTAAATTTCTACATTTTCACTTTAATTTATGGATATATGAATTAAGTTGGTAAGCTGTTTAATGGGGATGTGATCTTGTAGGTAAATATGTTTTGTCATGTGTGTGAATTTAAAAATCCGTTATTTTCAGGATCATGTATGGAATTTTGTGCTAAATTTTTAAACCTACTAAACACAAAAGATGTTCAGCACTTTAAAAGTTAATTATAGTGTTATCCTATCTATAGAGGGTAGTCTCTGGTTCTACTAACTGATTTTGAAAATCTTATTTTACTAGTCACATTATTTGTAAGCGTCATAGGCTATATATTAATCCGAAAAAAAAAGATTTTTTTGTGGTAGTCGGATTTACAAAATAAGTCGTATAATTTTTTTTTACGAACGCTGCCTCAACGATGAAAGATATATGATCAGCTTGAATACACCTCAGCGAAGCGAGTGTGTCAGCTAGTATGTAGTAGTTCCACCACTGTATAAAATAGATGAAATTTTGTTATCATAAATCGAAAGAGATCACCTTGAACTTGACACAGCCATGAAGTAAAACACAATGTGACGTCACGTCTTGTGGAACCCTTTTGCATGACACGACTATCAGGCGACGCGATGTCACTTAGTATTTTGAAGTTAAACATCTGAGAGATAAAAATCAACGAAAAGAAGGAAACCCATAACTATCTCTTTCTATTCGATTTTATACTTTATACCTAGGTATGGCTAGCCTCTGGATAATTGTTTTGTTCAACCAGCTCTACGTATATATAATTATGTATATATGTATGTATTACGATAATTATGGCTCGGAAATTAACGACCGAATATTTTGGGCGACTCAATTCAAGTTGGAAATTCGAGTGGTCTCGTAATATTAAACGAAATCGTGTGTGAAAAATTGGATTTCATAATTATTTGGTGATATTTTAAATTTTATTATATTTCTGGGTTAAATGTTTAACCGTATATAAATAATATAAATATTAATATAATTATTAATGTGAAAGTTTGTATGTTTGGATGTTTGTTACTCAATCATGCCAAAACATTGACATTCATGAAATTTAGCTCACAGACACTTTACAACCTGGATTCACATATAGTTCACATAAAGGCTACTTTTTATGGCAAACAATTAAGGATAAAATATTCTTACTATCGTAAAGGGTTCGACTAATATTAATATGATGACGAATAAACTGTGTTTAATTAAAAAGGAATTACTTTGCTAAACAAAGGTACGGGAGCCAGATTCAAATTCAGTCAATCATTTCCTCTCGAGTGAAAATTCGTATACTGCATAAGGAATATATGTTATGTTTACTCGTGACCGTCAACTGTGATTCTGTGGGTGGGGCGAGCAGTGGCAGTCTGCCAAACATAAAAAAATTTTTACAGTAATTTCCTCCCATTTGAAAATTTGATTATAGTTTACCTAGTATTATTGAAGGAAATGTAAAGTCAGCTGATCATAACGTGGTGGAATATACGTCAGTCATTGAAGATCTTTTGCATTAAACCACTGGATCTTCGTCTGACCGCTTAATAATAATACAATGTATGTATATCGTTTGAAAAACATTACACAATTACAGCTGTATTAGGTTTTTTAATGAGTTTGTTTCTAAAGTATCGTAAAGTAGGAGTGTTAGCCCATTAGTGTTCCGGAGAGTCTTCTCGTAATGAGGGGGTTGTTAGGAAGAGAGGCCTTTTAAGTAGAGTTTATGTCTTTATAAAAACTTTACGTATATTTAAATCTTTATGTGCAGTGAATAAGTTTCGCTGAATTTAGCTAGCAGAAATCGAATTCTTTAAAGAAAGGGATTTTATGAAGTTTCTTCAATTTTTTGTAATAATTAATAAATTGTTGTAGAATAATACTACGTACTCACTATCTTGTCTCTCTCGTAAAAACCGGCAATAACTCAAATTATGGATAAACCTAAGCAAGTGGTCTATAAGGCCATCCAAGCTAACAATATATTCTACAATCATATCCCTAACAAATCTACACTAAAATTTAAAGCTGAAGAGTTTATTTGTTTGTTTGAATTCTCTAGATAGGCCATTTATCAAAGAAGGCTATAGGCTATATATCATCACGCTACGACCAATAGGAGCGGGGCAAGTCACGCGGGTCGACTAGTAAATAGATATTTTACTTATATCATACCTTAACATGGGTGGATTTAAGAGGTGTATCAGATCGTCTATCCTAATAATCTATCGTACTATCTATACCGAATAAATAGCCATTTCACGCAGTTTTTATCAAATCTAGAGAAAATGCTACAATATTAATTAAATCCATTTTATTGTATCCATAACTTAATGTGTAACAATTTTTCTTCCCTCTTGTAGATCAAAAGTTTTCTAGACAATGTTTATTGTTCACATATGACCTGGGTCACCTTTTCTACGTAATTTTATTCTAGTTTGAGCACAGTATGACAAAGTTAATAAAAACTTTTTTAATAATAAGGCAGTATGAGCAGACTAATAAATCTGATGTAATCGTCCAGTGGTCAACGTTCCGCTTGTTTGTTGCTTTAGAAACTTCCTTTTTTATGTATTGTTGTTCTGGTTTGTATTTATTTTCGTTTAGTTGTTCTCATAAAATAAATAAAAGAATAGAATGTTAAGAACAAAATATCATTCATATTCTATATACCATTTAGTATCAAATTAAATCACAATTTTAAAACTATGATCTAGGCTAAAATCCTTTCAGCTCCTTAAATCCATAAATCCTCTTAAATACCAAACTTCATACTTTACAAACATGTAATAATCACAACAAATAATTAGATTAAAAAATTGCAGCTCTTCTATAAAATGTTAATATGCGCTAGATTTTAGTAAAAAGAGAGAATAAATCTTACCAACAATGTTATACCGTTTTCTAAGCCCTAGTCTTGAAAACACACCACGTTCTCATCATAGATCTTAGCTTTACTGGAAATCCTTTTACAGCGTACACCTTCGTATAATTCTTTAAAATGAGATACCTAACAAGTTTAAATTTAACAATTTATTTTATGTGTTGTACATCATTGAACTCGTAAAACAATCTCGATTTCCACCTTTGCCTGTTTCTTCGCCTATTTTTCCTAAATCGTTCCAAGGATTTTGATATTTTTTTACTAACATATAGGCTAAGAAACGAGGCATATTTACGAATATAATATGTCGATATATTTTCCAATATTATAATCTTTTAAATTAAAATTAACTCTAACACTCTGAACGTCTATAATAAGCAAAGCACAGGATTTAAAATTAAAGTGTTATTCAAACACCAACAACACATCGAAACACTGTGAAATGATTTTTGTGTGCTTGTTATTGCTACCAGCACGTATGTATAGGTTTGACCTTCAATTCGCGCGGGGCGAGAGCAGCGCGTCATATGCGATTGGTTCTAATGCCACGTTTCAATTCCCACGCGTCTGCTACGTCACGGATGGAATTTCCAATACCGCACAACTTTCCACACTAATTTTTCTCAGACCTAAAGTTATCTGCCGGTTACTATACCAATAAAAATATAGGAAAATTGACAAATGATTACTAATTTTATATTTTCTCCGTGTCTAACTTATGCATTCGCTTTTCATGGCGCAGTCAGTAGGGGTTGATTTATATCTACTTTAGTAACTTTTTTTATACATATTCTATGATTATGTATGCATCTACAAGTAGCTCTATACATCAGTAAGTAAATAAAAATTATTAAAAAAAATTGTACTAATGTGCAAACATAAATATTTTTAAAGTCTATTAAAAGCAACGTTAGTCTTCACGGTAGTTCCGGTCTTAACAAACTACACCAGCATGCATGCATACGAGTACCATAGAAAAGTCTCAGAAAGTACGTACTGCTAAAAATGGTTTCATATAATAAATGGGTTTTAGAGGCAAGGTAATGTATCTTAATATTTATAATTTATGGTCCAAAATAGAACACATTTTGTTTCTTTCAACATTACTTTTTTATGTATGTAATGTTTTAATAGATCCTCGACTAAAGCATAGGTGTATCATAATTATATTTTAGGGTACTGTACTGTATGATGTTTTACTGAAATCATTTTACTGTGTATGTTTGTTTATCTGTCATGTTTAAATGTTAAAGTGTGTATTTTTAGATGTTTGTAACTCAAAAACTTAAAAATTGTTTCAAAGGTCCTGTATTAAATCGACGATTATACGAATGATTTAATGAATAGATGAGCTAATGAATAATGGACGATAAATGGGTGAAAGAACGAATGCTAGTTATTTATTACTATTGTACATACAACAGGTAATAACTAATAAAACTTACAACTAATCAATATCGAAGACTTTTTGATAAGGTAAGATTGAAGACAATAGAAAAAAGACAATATAGATGATGGTTGATCAATAAATAGTTGGACGAACGAAATCATGGATGATTGATGATGTATGAGAGATGTTCAATGTATGATGCATGTATGATGAGGGTGATGTATGAATGAATAAGATAACTAAAGGATAGATATCAATATAAAATGAAGATAATTTAAGGAATGAGAGAATGAATTGAAGAATGGACGAACTTACAAATGAAAATTTACGAATTAATTTTATTAAATTCTCTCTTTATCTAATAGTGAAGTCAATAGAGACGAAGTTTCAGGTAGATGTTATTTATATACTAAAATTTGCTAAGAAAGTTTTGCTCATGTGATACAGAACCATTAATATATAACTGACTCGCGCTTAACTCTATTTTTCTACTTTTAATGAGATACATTTGAAATGACAGTTCCTGAAGTCTGAGACTCGTATTTTACTTTTGAAATATCTCGACTCTAATTAAAACTCTGTTTTTTCTGTTAATTAATATTAACATCTTATTACGTATGCATAATGTTTTTTCCTTTACCGAATGTGCTTTTTGAAAATAAATAATGTTTAGATTCTAATATTAGCTATATAGTATTTAAAGAAAAAACTTTAGTTTTTAACTTTAGTTTAGGAATCGTATACAAAAATTTTTGCCTTGTCAATTTTTGACATACTCCCTGGATGCTCTATTATCTAGGTCAAATATACGGAAACTCGAAATGATGGCAACCCTGAATAAATGATAGTAGCTTTTTGGATAGAATTAGGAATGACGAAATATAGAAAAAAAAATAACTAACATCATAAATAGAATAAGACTCTTGAAGTGGAAATGGGCCATATATGCAGAATGAACGAAGACAGATGGACTAAGAAATGCTTAGATTGGATACCCCGGGAGGGAGAAAGAAAGAAAGGTAGACCACGTCTAAGATGGGAAGATATCCTTAAAGGGAGACATAACTGAAAGAAACAAGCCAGAGATAGGACGTACATACAGTACATACTTGCAGAAGAATGACAAGGCAAAATTTTTTAATTTTATCCCACGGAACCGGTACTTTTTTCGGGATAAAAAGTACCCTATGTGTCAATCCACCTTCTAAAGTATCTGTGTACCAAATTAATTTAAAATCGGTGCAGCCGTTTATACGTGATGCGTGGACAAATATACCAATGCTACGGTTTTATTATATGTACGAGACTTATGTACAAGATTATAATACATCTCACGATATTGTAAACTGTCGAAAGACTGTTACAATTTAACGCATTATGTAATTTTTTACTATTTTCTTTATGCCCGCTGTTATAGTCTTATTTATTCATCCTGATTATAATCTACCAAAAATAATGCTCTAATCTCTCTCTCAAGTTATGGGAGAAGAGTGGTGGACTCTGGTAATGGATTGAAATGATGATGATAGACGATAATGATAACGATGAAGTATGGGATAGAAAATAGCTAGGTACGAATATTATACGAGAGGGTTGTCTAATAGTTATTTACATCTAGAACATACTTGTTATGGAATTATATCATACAGAGCATCGTGTCTTTAGTGTCTTATTATTAAATGCACTAAGAGCTCAATTAAGACATGTCTGGTTTATTGTTATAAAGTAAATATTAATACTCGTATAATTGCTTATCTATACACTAGTACAGTTCAGTTGTTTGTGCAAGTATTACGTTATTATTACATCTTATATTTTGTTATTTACTTACACTAAAATAAAATTGACATAAATAAGTAGCTGGTTTTATAATTTTTTAATTTATAATAATTGTTTAAATTATACTAGTAAATATCTTTTATCTTGTATCGTCATGAAATATTACATTTGATTTTGATTTTCTCAGTGTAAGGAGATTCAATTTATACTTGTGTTACTTGAATGTGTTCACTGAACATAAAGTTTAAAACTTTCAAGCACGTCATCCCTTCCACCATTGACTTCACATCACTTCTCCACAAAAGGTAAAGTTTGTTCAGACGATGATGAGCCCGGAATTAAATATGCTTTTAAAATTATCAGTCATATTCTTTTAATTCACTATAGGAAATACAATTTTGTAATTATTAGTGATTTTCGTGTAAAATAATAAACTAAAAAATACTTTTCAGCTGTCATATGTGATGTGTGTGGCGTCTAGGGCTTATGTCCAAGAAGCAGGTTTCAAGGCTTCTTTAGATTGGTATACAAATGTTGGATATTTTTAATCTGTGACTTATCATGGTATCTATGTAGTATCAGAAAAATAAATGACTAATGAAACCTGTTGGCTCTTAAATAATAATTAAGCTATTTAAGGGCCCATTTACTAGAGACAATTTCAGCATCTAAGAGATGGTTCTTTCACCAGTAATATATAAATCAATGAAAATTGTTTTCTTTCGAACAAGTGGTTTTAAAGCTAAGAGTAACAAGGATAGTTTGCAATGGTAGGAAACGACCTTATACCCTGGCAACACACGATAATTTTAGGAAAATCGATCTTCTATCCTGGCAACACAATAGACTGGTGGGATCGACGACAGAGAGGTGGTTATACTCACTTTTTGACTACTTGCGTTTGGAGGCTCGGGATGTTATCTAAGGTGCAGTGTGTTTGTGAAAATAAATAATTTTGACCCGAGGTGCCCTTTAACAAGTATATTCGTATGAACGAGGAACTTCCAAGTTCACCGCAAAAGTAACTGCGAACAAATGAGTTAGAAAAGAGTCAGATATACGCACACGGCATCGACACAACCAGTATCATTTACATAAGAGCGACGCGACGTAAAGGAGGATCGTGATCTGGGACTAAAGTGTACACCTGATCAAATTTCAAATCAGCCTGTCCTTTACCATTGTGGGGAATTGTTCACTGAAGTCATATATTTTTGGGACATCTACGTAAAACGGACAGATAAAAAATGTCGTGTCTTTCGATATTTTTCACCATTATTTAGGTATTACAGTCAAAGACAGAAGTTACTATTGGGCCCTTTTTAATAAGGAAACCGGGGCGATTGGAGCTGCTCTTACGCGCCTGCAATTTGTCGAAATATGAGATGTAGTGGTTTGAACTACCTATCGCAGCACGTTCAAAATCCTCACTACTATGAAGAAATGAGACTAACATAAATATGGACTTTTTTTATGGTAGATCATCATCATAGTGGACCATCTGTTCGTACGCACCCTGCGTACGAACAGATGGTCCACCTGATGGTAAGTGGCCACCATCGCCCATGGAGTTCGACAAAACTAGAGATATCCTCTTGTTTGATAGAATGGGGAGGGGGAGTGAAGAAATAATGCTGCGGTATCAGGGGACCCTGAATAAGAGCCTAGAGTCCACTAGATCCGCAGCACAAATGGGTTGGGAGAGGGAGGGGGGTCGCAAGCCAGGAGGGGAACAGATCCCCTACCACCAAGGGGAAACTGTCGCAATTAAGTTTTTTCACTTTCACAAGACCAAGTCAGTTATTTTAAAATGGAAGTCGTGTCCTGTAATTATTTATAATAATAGTAAGGTAGTATACATTTAATCAAGGAATCAAAAACACGTAAAAGATTCTATTAGATACAATTTATCAAACTGTAATGAAGTTTTGATAAAATTTTTGATTAGTAGTGTCGTAGATTTCAGTAAATTGTTATCAGTTAACAAACTATTCGTCCATTTTGAAATTTTCGCTCAATAAAGCGCACATCTGTCTACCAAGTACGAAATAAACCTATAAAGTGTCTAGAAGCCAATATTCATTGACTATTCATGAGTTACCTTACTTCGATATTGCGTAATCAAGAAATTCTCAGAGTTCTAGTTATCTCTGTTATTTATACCTTTGTAATATACTGTATAAATACTTATCATTGAATTATTTATACGAATGTACTTAAAATAAGTATCATCATCAACAACATCACAATCCATTAATGGCCCAATGCTGAGCCGGGTCTCCGCCTCAGAGTGAGGAAGGTATCAGACCATAGTCCACCATACTGGGCCAGTGCGGGTTGGCAAACTCCACACACCTTTGAAGAACTCTCAGGAGTGCAGGTTTCCTCACGATGTTTTCCTTCACCATTATAGGAAGTGATATTTAATTGCTTAAAACACACATAACTCAGAAAACTCAGAGGAGTGTGCCAAAGATCAAACCTCTAGAATAAGACACCCATGTCTGAACCATTAGGCTATCACTGCAGAAAATAAATAACCTTGGTTTCAATTGTTCGTTTCTACCTCACCTTATCAACACATTCACGACTATCATCATTGTTGATTAGAAGCTAATTTTTTTAAAGATGTTTTAGCCCCTTTTTTATTTCTTGAAATCCACTGAAATCGCAACATTACTTTTCTTTAGATTATTATCAAAATAACAAATCTATCCTTGAGGCTTTGTCGGTTGGCTCAAAAGAATATATATACTAAAGAATATACATAATAATATGTAATTTAGTCTGGAAGCCAAGCAGTGTCTGGGATCTGTGATTTAAAACGCTAATCTCGTTAAAGCCGAATAGTACAATATCCAGTTATTTTACAGGATTACACTACACCTTAAATCAATAATAACATAATCTACAGTGATTCTAACACATAATAGAACGAAAAATCAAAAAAAGGAGGTTATCAATTCGGTTGTATTTTTTTTATGTTTGATGATACATCAGAACTCCGTATTTTCAAAAATCCTTCAGGAATTAAGAGAACTCCTCAAAATTTATAGGTACACATGTAGTGATTTTTATATTTTGTGAAGGGTTTCAAGCATTTGCATTCAGAATTTATCATTTGGTGAAGTGGAACTGATAATATAGACTACAAATAGCCTTAATATGGTTAAGAAAGTTAAGTGACTATTAGGTACGATAATTTTTTTAAATACTTATATCATGTTAATTTTTATCATGTTGATGACTTCAAAAATAACAATTATTGTATTTTATTGTCCTAATACAGTAAGGCAATTTTTGGAGTTATTTGGTTAACATTTTTGTTAATAATGTTTTATTATAATTCATATTTACTAAATTTTAAAGTTGGTAGCTTTAAGATGTCAAAAGCCAGTAATTAAGAAAAAATGTATATAAAAAATGTTACGAATTTAAGAGTAAATAACCGGAAATTATGACACATCATATAGATAACATAACTTCAAACGAATAAACACAAAAAACACCGAAGTAAAAACTTCGGTTTTATAGGTTGTAAATCGTTTATATTCTGACAAGGAAATGAAAATCTTCGTTCGATAACAATAAAAAGTGTTTGATAAGATTTCAGAAGTAAAGTAGTATTTGGGTGAGCTATAAACCAACGGAAAATGGCCGCCGGGTGATAGATCAGTTCGAGATGAATATTGAGATCGTTTCTGCCCTTGAATAATCTAAGTGCGGGTAGTCGATATACATTAGGTGCTTTATGGCTCTTATAAAAGCGGTGAATTTTAATACATAAATTTGAGCTAGTAATACTAAAAAAATTAAAAGATAAATGCAGTCAATGGGTGCGTTTATTTCTAGTGCTTGTAACATTGTTGATACGACTTGGCCAATAGTTTCCATTATTTTAATTTTAAATGTACACTCCCACCTGTTTGGCAATCTTAAAGCATATTTTATAGATCCGTGGCAATTTGACGAGAATTTTTTTTTTAAATTTCATGTCATTGTTTTTTTACGCGTTATACCTAATACTAAAATATTCGTCGCTATCCTAAATATCTCGTTACATGGAATCTCAGAATAGAATCATTCTTTGGTGACAACACGAGCTCTAATTATATATCTATCACTAACAACATCATAATCAGAAAGTCTAAAGGCTATTACTATAGTTTTATAGATATTTAGTGTAATAGTAGTCACGTTTGCCGGATGTCTGATAGACGTTGGAGCAGATGAATCCTTGGTTCCAATTATTCGTTTCTACCTCACCAGATTAACACATTCACGACTATCATCATTGTTGATTAGAAGCAAATTTATTTAAAGAATCCACTGAAATCGCAATATTCCTTTTCTTTAGATTATTATCAAAATAACAAATCTATCCTTGAGGCTTTGTCGGTAGGCTCAATAGAATATATATACTAAAGAATATACATAATAATATGTAATTTAGTCTGGAAGCCAAGCAGTGTCTGGGATCTGTGATTTAAAACGCTAATCTCGTTAAAGCTGAATAGTACAATAACCAGTTATTTTACAGGATTACACTACATTTTAAATCAATAACAACTTAATCTACAGTGATTCTAACACATAATAGAACGAAAAATCAAAAAAAGGAGGTTATCAATTCGGTTGTATTTTTTTTATGTTTGATGATACATCAGAACTTCGTAATATTTTTTTTTAAATCCAGCTCTAATTGAATCCTTCAGGAATTAAGAGAACTCCTCAAAATTTATAGGTACACATATAGTGATTTTTATATTTTGTGAAGGGTTTCAAGCATTTGAATTCAGAATTTATCAATTGGTGAAGTGGAACTGATAATATAGACTACAAATAGCCTTAATATGGTTAAGAAAGTTAAGTGACTATTAGGTACGATAATTTTTTTTAATACTTATATCATGTTAATTTTTATCATGTTGATGACTTCAAAAATAACAATTATTGTATTTTATTGTCCTAATATAGTAACGCAATTTTTGGAGTTAGTCGGTTAACATTTTTGTTAATAATGTTTTATTATAATTCATATTTACTAAATTTTAAAGTTAGCTGGTGGCTTTAAGATGTCAAAAGCCAGTAATTAAGAAAAAATGTATATAAAAAATGTTACGAATTTAAGAGTAAATAACCGGAAATTATGACACATCATATAGATAACATAACTTCAAACGAATAAACACAAAAAACACCGAAGTAAAAACTTCGGTTTTATAGGTTGTAAATCGTTTATATTCTGACAAGGAAATGAAAATCTTCGTTCGATAACAATAAAAAGTGTTTGATAAGATTTCAGAAGTAAAGTAGTATTTGGGTGAGCTATAAACCAACGGAAAATGGCCGCCGGGTGATAGATCAGTTCGAGATGAATATTGAGATCGTTTCTGCCCTTGAATAATCTAAGTGCGGGTAGTCGATATACATTAGGTGCTTTATGGCTCTTATAAAAGCGGTGAATTTTAATACATAAATTTGAGCTAGTAATACTAAAAAAATTAAAAGATAAATGCAGTCAATGGGTGCGTTTATTTCTAGTGCTTGTAACATTGTTGATACGACTTGGCCAATAGTTTCCATTATTTTAATTTTAAATGTACACTCCCACCTGTTTGGCAATCTTAAAGCATATTTTATAGATCCGTGGCAATTTGACGAGAATTTTTTTTTTAAATTTCATGTCATTGTTTTTTTACGCGTTATACCTAATACTAAAATATTCGTCGCTATCCTAAATATCTCGTTACATGGAATCTCAGAATAGAATCATTCTTTGGTGACAACACGAGCTCTAATTATATATCTATCACTAACAACATCATAATCAGAAAGTCTAAAGGCTATTACTATAGTTTTATAGATATTTAGTGTAATAGTAGTCACGTTTGCCGGATGTCTGATAGACGTTGGAGCAGATGAATTGAAGAAGAGAGGACCCCTTCTGCGTTTAAATTGTCTTCTAAACTAGAATTTACAAGCAGACAATAAAGTGTCTAAATTACAAGTAAGCTGCAGAACAGACAACATCGTAATATTGATTGTTATATATATATATTATATTGAGTTCCAAATTCACAATTTAAATGTCAAAGTAACAAACAGCAAAACGTTAGTATAACGATATTAAATAATATTTATGACATTCAAGAATTGTAATTCAACGACAACAATAAAAGATTGTCAGGTACACAATAAATTTCTTAAAGCACCTGTGATCAGACCTCGTTAAAACCTTTTATAACTATACTAACCTTCGTTCCCTACAGACGCTATAATATGCCTTTCTACCTAAACATTTCAAATATATTTTTGCTTACAAACAAACACTAGCGCCATCTGTAAGGTCTCGTAAGAACACAACGCAATGCCCGTCGCCTCTTTGAAAATTATCATTTTAGTAAAAACTTTCGTATCATCATTTTTTCTAATTGTTTGGCTGTACATTTTATTGAATGAAAGATAGCAAAGTTTAATCTGATACTTTTAAGCTTTCCTCTACTTTTTTAGGCCATCTCCCCGAGGAGGTCTGATTATTATGTGCCTCCTGGTTCTGCTGGATTAATTTCTATTTCTCATGTAATGCTGTGTAGGGAGACAATATTAAATATTCTTTTATATAAGTAAAAATGGAAGATCTTGAGAGTAGATGTTTAAGGATTTGCGTAATGTTTCTTTGTATTGTTGCCACAGTTGTTTAGACTAAGCTGTAACTCTTTCGGAAGTACATAAGAATCACATACAATCTAATGTAACTAGTACTAGCCACTACATAGTATAAGCGTCTAATATGTTCATAAATCCAAGTTAATTACATTCAGCTCCAACCGAATTGCGCTGTTCACACTTGTCGGCTCGGACGCGAACATTACGTGGTAAACTGTTTTACCTAAATTACTATTTGCTATCTTTCTGAACAAATATTATATGGAAGCTGGAAAGCTTTTAATGGGTTTTAAATGCGATTTATTATAATGTACACGTTAAAAACTTTTTTCGAGAGAAAATGCATACCAATAGCGAGCTTTTCAAAAAAGTACTTAATTTTGGAATCCTTGCCGGGAAATCAAACAAGAAAAATATTTTGTACTAGTATAAACTAGTTAACCGTCCCGACTTTTCCCGGGTGCTATTTAATTTTGTATTTAAGGTTTAGTTACACGTTTCATTAAAGACACAACGGCCACACAGCTCGACATGCACTTCCTCCGCACGTCGATAGATGGCGTACGATTACACTCATTTCTTTACTAAGTATTCTCAAGTATTTTTTTCGCGATAAAACATAACCTATGACCATTCTCAAGCTCTACTTCAACTTTGTATCATATATATCATCAAATCGGTTCTGTGTTTTAATCCTGATTGTGTAACAAACAAACAGATGCCATCTATTCGTTCTACCTTTCTTGTTACTTTCGATATTATAATATTAGTTAGGATTATGTATTTTAGTAAATTAAAATATGATTCCTGTTACCCTGGAGAAGCTTAAAAATACTCGTGTGCTGCAAATTAAAATTGTAAATCTGCTTTAAAATTTTTAAATATTTTGTAATATATATATGTCGGAGAATAGTATAAGGTTATCGATTAAATCGAATCATCATCGCTGTCTGTGGCGTTGTAGTAGGGTAGTAGCCACTTCCGTTGTTTTGACAGTCTCGACCCTCGACCCTTTATATGCATCCATGCCATCGACAGTCTGACTGAAGTCTTAGTCGTGCGCGGTCTCTCAAGAAGTGAAGTAGTGTCTAAATAGTGATAGTGTTTTGTTAGTGCTAGAAGTGCTGTCCGATCAAGGTCACGTGGGTACCTTACAATGTAATTACCTCGTTTAACCTTGGGTTTAAATAGAGAGCCTAGCGGTGGTGGAGCCTAGTGGAGGCGAGTGTTATAATTACTTAAAGGAGCTCCTTAAGCCTACACCTTGGTCACAAGTCCAAGGCACTGCTTAGGTTTCTCTCGTAATTGTTAGAGATCATATTTGATAATTTATAGGTTCAGTAGAAGTATCTGCGTCGCGTTTACCCAATATTCCATTCGATACCATCCCCCTTGTTAGTGTTCCCCAATATTCCCCATCTGCTTCCTTCCATTCCCTTCGCATCGTTTAAAATCCCCGACATATACATAAAGGAAATACAGGTCAAAACTAAACTATAAATCAATTATTATGATCTATTTTGTTGTGTTATTTATATTTGAATAAATGCTATAATTATATAAACTTAGTGTTCATAATTAAAATGACTACAATGAGCTATGACCAACACTTACAATTTTTTTTATACCTATGCAATATTATAATGTAGTTAGTTTGTATGTAGAGCGTAAGTACCTATTGGAAATGTGACATAATGATATTTTTTTCATCAATCAAGGATTCATATTCTACTCTATCCTATAGCGAGCGCTATAATACATAGGGTAACTATAAATATGATTAATACTGAAGACAAGCGAGGGCGTGTCACTAGAAAAGGAAAATAATATTCTCTGTCACAAACAAAAATCCACTTCAACTATTTCCTTCTTAAGTGTAATCATTTTTGACGTCACTGTATTTCGAACAAACAAAGCTGGATTTGAAAAGTTTATTTCAATAGAAAATAACAACTTGCGACGTATTTATTCCTCTACAATATGAAAATCTTTTTGAAGAGATCTTTTTTTTAATTTTTTGTAGTCATAAATAATTTGCTTAAACAAAAATAGAAAATCACATAAAGTATGATATACTTCAACCTCTCACAAAAAATAAGTCGTAAATCAATCCCCAAACTCTCTTTTAACAAAAAGTATGATATATTTCAATCTCTAAGCTATCTTAACCAAATAAAAAAATGCACTAAAAAGTAAAAAGTAATTCCGTTATTTATTAACCTCCCTCTAGTAGGAGAATAATATACAATAATTGATATTTTATGCTCACGAAGAAAAATTACGTAAATCGGATCATAAATCTCATCGTAATCGGTGTAAATACAAAAAAAAACAATCGAATTGAGAACCTCCTCCATTTTGAAGTCGGTTAAAAAGTATCTCAAAAGTATACTATAAACTCTAAATTCTCTTTACAAAAAAAGTATGTCATACTTCAATCTCTAAACCGTCTTTACACAAAAATTATATTACACCCCAATCCCCAAAAAACTCTTTAAGATGAGCCATTTTTTTGTTTTTTATTTACACCAGCTGTAATAACAAATTTAATATAATATATTGCCTTTATTTGTTTCGCTCCATCATCAAACGACAGTTAGTGATAGATTGCCCTTCTAAAATGACTTCGACATCCAACAAATGAAAAAATATTAGATCGAATAGAAAGCTTTAAAATGGATATTTTTTTCCATTTTAGTTTCGAAGACCAATAAGTATTCAATTAATTTTTTTTTTTTATAAAGATTACTAGCAGTATGGATCACATACTACTAGTATTCCCTTTACCCCTCCTACTAAGCTTGCATGCTTGTGTCAGGAGTGGGCCACGCCAGTAGTCCAATGTCCGGGATTTGGACCCACCACTTATCATGAATCCAACGCCCGAACCACTGAGCTACTGACGCTTCAATATTATTACAGTTATATATATTTAAAGTATTAATCGTTTTGTTTATTGATGTTCTGTATGACAATGTATCTATAGTTACTATTAGGATCAAAGTGAAATATTAAATTGTAATGTAACAGTTGTTGACCGCGATTCAAAAATGTATTTAAAAGTGAAGTCTTATAGGACTTTTAATATAAAATTAAAAAAAATGTAATTTTTTTACGTAACCAATGGTTTCCGAAGATTACTTTATATTTAACTGCCTTCAAAAAGGAGGAGGTTCTCAATTCGATTGGTATATTTTTTTTATTCTTACGTATGAATATTAATTACGCTGAGATTTATGATCCGATGAATAGTTGTTTTTTAGTCCCATAAAAATTTTACATAGTATGGCTTAGTCTTAATTTTATAAACCTTCAAAAAGGTGAGGGTTCTCAATTAGATTGAGAATTATATAGAATTGAAATGTCTACCTAATGGTATCTAGAAAAATCCTACTGTAGTTTACAGAAAAACCTATTACAGACATTAAAAAGTAAGAAATTAAAAAAACCGACTTCAAAAACTAAAAAAATGGACTAAAAAGATTATTAACCTTCCTTTATTAGGACAAAAATATACAATAATTGTTATTTCTGTAGTCGGTGCCTGACCCGTATTTCACTGAATTTATATTATAAATGTGAAGGTTTGTGTGTTTGAATGTATGAATGCATTTTTCACGCAATAACGGCTGAACGGATTTCATTGAAATTTGGCTCATAGATACTTTATATCCAGACTTCCTTAGGGATAACATTAAAATATGTTTACCATCGTAAGCCCCTCAATATTTTAATTTAACAAAAATCTATCGAAAAATATGCATTTATTTTTGATACATTGTTAAAAAATAATTATAAAGAAAACTAATATAATATACATTATATAAAAATCTAGATAACATGATTATTTCGCAATTATTATTTTTGTTTACAATCACAACTTACACAATATTTGTAAATTATAAAAAAAGCAGTTAGCAGTAAAACAATCTTTAGAAATTTCGCTTTTATAATATTAGTAAGTTACTCAACGCTTTCCAGCTTTCAACACTTAAAGTACCTGGATTTTTAGAATAAAAATCTAATATTTCACAATTCTTTGAAGAGTTAGACTATAAAAATCCAGTTTTTTTGTAACGACCTTAATTGCTGATTTAGAATTTAAATATGGGCTTTGTTCGTAAAATAAGTGTCTTAAAAACATCTCGACCTATTTTAAGAGATATTAACAGAGCTATAGGTACTCGTACAGACTAATATACTTTAAATGAGAAGCTTGGATTTTAGTTAGTCCTACTACAATAGAAATGTAAAACATTGGCTTTATAAAAAAATTAAAAAACGAGCAGACGGTGATGCGTTGCAAACTAGAAGATAGAGTTGTAAGGGGAACTGATGAGGATGAATTCCTGAGCAAGAGCATAGAGTGCACTAGATCCGCAGAATGAATGAGATGGGAGAGGGAGCGGGTAAGTTTGGTCCACAAGGAACGCGACCGGAACGCGTCAGACACTTGGCGGTACGATTCGTATGCTGGTGGTCGAAAAAAAACCCAGTCAGTGAACAGATTCCCTACCACCAAGGGATGCTAGGCTCTTACTTAGCTCTTACAAGATGCTTTCCCAGCGGCAGAAGGGAATTATATTCTAACCCGTCTGTTTAAAGGCTGTTAAGTTCTGGGATCTTTGACCGAGAGCAAAGAAATGATACGGTTTATTCTTCAACGGGTATCCAATCTATAATGTATTTCTAGTTAATTAGAATTTGGTAAGATTAGTTTATTAAAACTTTTTTGCTGTTGGAAAACTGATAGTGACCTATGTCGATATATGGGAACAACTGTTTACTTTCGGCAAAATTAAGTTTGTCCCTCTGTTGGTAGATATTATTTAATGTACAACTGGCAACCCTGTATCTTGTACTCTCTGGATTAAATGAAGTAACTTAACCAATGTTATATAGCTATCAGTGCTTGACGAATTAAATAATATGTAACATAATTATTAATTGGTTATGTAAGTTAAGCATCATGGTGGAGAGTGAGTGATGTCGTGTTCAAATTTTGTAGTTTCCCTCGCTGTGTTCCATGAAATTTTTTACTGCATTGGTTGCTTCTAAATAGTTATAACACCTGACACCATATTGGTGTTGGTGGTCGGGATTTATCCTACTTTATTATAAAAATAAAATATCAGCTCACAGTCTAGATTCACACTTGCTCAGTGCTGCAGGGCGAAATATATTTATAAAATTTTGCTGTTTTAAAGGTAGGGGCTTATGACCTCATACTCACAACCCATTAATGGCCCACTGCTGAGTCGGGTCTCCTCCTCAGAATGAGGAGGGGGTAGGCCATAGTCCACCATGCTGGCCCAGTGCGGATTGGTAGACTTCACACACCTTTGAGAACTCTTTTAAGGAACGCTCAGGAGTGCAGGTTTCCTCACGATGTTTTCCTTCACCGCTAAAACAAGTGATATTTAATTGTTTATAACACACAAAACTCAGAAATGTCAGAGGTGTGTGCCCAAGATCGAACACGGACCTCCCGAATAAGACACCGATGTCTTAACCACTGGGCCATCACTGCTTATGTCTTATATCTGCTTAGCTTATCACATAATGGAATCAAAAGGTGCAGCCGTGTAACTTCAAGGGGAAACAAAATCTATAGTATATATCTAGTTAACTAGAATTTGATAAGAAATAATATCATACAGAACAGGTAAAGGTTAGCTATACTAAAACTTTTGTTTAATTTGTATTCTTAAGTATCTTTTTTTGTGATAAAACCTTTGTACTTCCTCAAGCTCTACTTTATCGTTTAATTTTATTTCATCAAAATCGATTCAGTTATTTAAGCAACAGTGTGTAACATAGAGGCAGATGTCATCTAATCGTCAAGAGATGGTGTAAGTAGCATATTAAATCGCTCTTTCGTTTCTTAAGTGTTACTTTCGAAATTATAATATTAGTTAGGATTAGGATTAAGGCACTAAATCTTTGAAAATATAAATAAATTAAGATGACGAATAAAAATAGTTTGATTGTCATTCATAATGAATACGTGACTGCCATGAAGCCAAAGCGACATCTGCCAACTGCAGTTTTGCGGTTTGAATTAACTCTGAAACAATATTGCAACGAAGCTTACCGTTCATTATGTTAATTTTAATGAGTTTCTATATTATATTTTACATTATGTAACCGCATTCACCTCACTCAGACTCAACTTGTTAACTATGTTCATACGTAGTTTATACTCTGATGTTCATATGGACGACGACCTTCATACAAATATAAATAATGTTATTAATTTAACTTTGAATATAAAATTATATTTTAATTTTACTTGTAACAAATAAAAAAAAATTGATAGCTTTAAATACCAGATGCAAGCTATCTAGTGGCATTAAAAGGATTGTAATATTTTTATTTTTTGTGCTATTTATAAAATACTTTAAAATAATAAAATAATTCCTAAATGTCTACTAGTCTACTAGTGTATTTAGTGTATACTATATCGCTATCCTTACTGATATACATACATACATTATATACGTGTAGCTTTAAGGCACAGCAGCAGCGCACGCCAGAATACTTGTACTTGACACTTATCGGTATATTTTGGACAATTCACACAATATCTTTATAAATTTTAGCCTATGCGTTATTCTGATTATTGTAAAGCTATATTATTGTAAAGTTTCATAAAAATCCATTCATAATTTTCTGCGTGAAAGGCTAACAAACATCCATACATACAAACGTTCTGTCAAATTTCTCCCGCTAGCAAAGTTTCATGTTTTATAGTGAAATTGTGAATATTTTCACATCATGGAATTTTTCTACTGTGCCTGTGTGAGTCTATAGTAATATAGGTTATTATTAATGAACAAACGTTTTTAAAAAACTCTCTTTTCTAATGGAATTACAACAAACAAGAAAAATTATGAATGAACATCAGTAATTTGATGTCAGAAATTAGTCATTTCCTAATATAACAGAACTTAGTATAGAAATATATTTAAAATTTCCAAATATTATCTACAACATATTTTCAGTATTTAAAATACCCTAAAAGTCACATTGAACAAACATAAAAAATTTACCAACAGAGATAAAAAATCCATACATCGCGAGTTAAGCCGAGCAAAGTCATTACAAATTTATATTACTCGTTGAAATACGAGGGGCTATTACTGGCTGTTCTCACTCGTAAATATATCCTCCTCCGAGGCTCAGGCTGGACCGGAATTAATGTGATTTGATAATTAAAATAGGCTTTTTATTGACCTTTAAATAACTTTGATTATCCAACGGTTATTAACAGCTTCATGTGAGTCTTGAGTCCTAAATATCTCTGTCTCTATTATTTTTGCTATTAAGTATTTTATATAAGCTATCCTATATTGTAATATAAACAAACTATAAACAATATGGACTTCAAATGAAAATCCGATAAGCGCCCGAGGCTTGAGACCCAACAGCGGGTTTACAGTTTAATATTAAATCTAATACAGAATGATAAATCAAAAAAACACTATTATTATAATAGTATAAATTAACATGGATATGGAAAATGATTTTAAATAGTAATATATAAAATTTCTAACTGCTTCCTGATAATTAATATAACCAAATCTCTCACAATTTTACAAAGTAAACAAAAATAACTAGAGACTATTGTAAAATAAAATTCATGAAAAAATCAGCTTAATATTATTTTACGGTTAAATTAATTGACAAATGTATACAGATAATATAATTGACCACATACAGAATTTCAGGGGGTAAAGGGGTATTCACACTCGTAAATATATCAAATACGGGGTCGTTATTAATTTGATTAGGTACGCCCCTCGTGAATAATTTAATTGCTATTCAATTATACTCGTGTTTCATTTAATATCGTTAGCCTTAAATTGTTTAGAATTATACTAAAATATTATTTTACCATTAAACATCTAATTTAATACAATCATCAATGACTTAATCAAAAAAACCCACACGAGATCGATTTAGAAGAATCGATATTAATTTGTTTGTAATGTTGGAGACAAAATATACAAACGGCAGTCAATACAGACCTATACTTTGTCTAATCTAGGATGATAATTTTGACAACTCACAATAGGGATGGTATAGTAAATAATCGTTAGTGAATCTATTCAATTATCGATTATTATTCCCATAGAACTTGGAATCGATAGTTACAAGGTCATCACACAGCATAATAATATATGTCGGGGTATAGTTGGGGTAGGATAATATGACCCCGACTGACGCAGTAAACTTTAGTCTCTCGACGTTTTATTTATTATGAGTCTCTACATTGTATTGAGATGTGTTACACAACCTTAGGTTAGGTTTATGTTAGGTTAGCCTTAGGTTAGGTTTATGTTAGGTTAGGTTAGCCTTATGTTAACCTAACCTAAGACAAACAGTAACACCTGGCAGTGGAGGCGAGTGTCGTGATCACTTAAAGGAGCTCCTTAAGCCTACACCTTGGTCACAAGTCCAAGGCACTGCCTGGGTTCCTGTCCAAAAACTACGGAATCATAAGGTTCGGTTCATCAATTCATCCAAATTCTCTCTGTTCTGACATCAGAAGTGGGATGGACCTAAGCTTCTCTTTGGGTCCATCAGCTAAATTAAATGTCCCTCTCTTCAGGTCCGTTTTGAGTAAATGTAGATTCCTGTTCCTTGCTGGGTAATCAAAATTGACAAACGCAAAGACTGACGTGTTACATTACATGTCCCACCCGGTAACAGTAACGACGATTGAGGACTGACTTCCAACATTGACTAATCATCTTACTTCACGAATCAGTTTGACATCTGAAGAGTGGTACCTCTGAGCTAAACCTTGTGTTACTCTTGTGGAACCATCGGTAGACATGTACACACCGCAGATTCTAAATTGATAAGGCCTTAAAGATGTCTTTGAGTACTGACCTTACAACAATATCTGGAGAGTGATACCTCTGAGCTAAACCATGTCTTACCCTTGTGCTAACCACGGGTCTTTGATGCATCCATATGAGAACCCTGAGATACCGATGGGAGGCCGTGAGGAACCGGGAGTAGACACGTACAGACCACAGATTTTAAATTAATGGGACGGTGCCTCGGAGATGTCTTTGAGTACTGTTCTCATAACAATAATCCTTTCAAAATAAGCGAAATGGGTTGCTAACGTAAAGACTGACGAAATACACCGGCGAAACTTCATAGTCTTGAAATGTCAAATTATCATGAAAAACAAAAACAAACGATAGATAAAATATATACTGTTACGTACATACTTGAAAAAATTCAAACTCATAGATTCGATACTTAATATCGAAAGAAAGGTATCGAATAACCGTTTCATCTCTACTCAGTGTAAGCAATGTCAGTGTGTTGCCATGGTTACAAGATTATGTTAATGGTGAATGTATTAATATTGTCACGCAGCTCTCAAGTTAGAAACGAGCTGACAGTAAGAACCATCTTAATTAATTTACCTTTCAAACAAATAAAACTTGACTTGTAGATATCTTAGGCGAGTTCAGATCTGCTTTTAATTAATGTAGATTTCTTCCTAGTTATATTAAAACATCAACGTATCTATATAACACTCAATTTTGAGTTTATTTTATTAGGTCATTTCCATCTCACTAATATTATAAATGTGAAAGTTTGTATGATTGTTATTCAATCACGGAAGATCAGCTGAACGGATTTCAATGAAATTTTGCACACAGATACTTTATAACCTGGATAAACAAATAGGCTTATTATCCAGGAAATGACATTATTTTTTACTTATTACACCTATTATGGTTTAATGTCGTTTGCGCTTGAATATTGTTATTTAGCAACACTATACTGTAACTAATAAACCCGCATATACTGTATAGTCTAGACTATATAGTCATGCGGGTTTATTAGTTATTGACTATATAGAATATTAATACGTTATTTCCAAAATAAGTGATAATAAATACCTCACAGAAATGAGTGCGGTCTTCTATTTAAAATATAAAAAGTAGTCTACGCAAAGTAATTTTCCTCAGTATACACAGAACTCTTTCCCGGTAGCAGAGCGGTGTGGTGCGGTGGGGGGCGGCGTAGCCAATCAGTCGTCACTAACGCTACTCTAATGACGGCTAAATTGAAAACACTCGGAGGGAGGGATTTGTTACGCTCTTTTATTTTTATCTACTACCGTGAATGTTCATTTACAATGTTTTTAAAAGAGAGATAAAACTGTATTTTATCTTGACAGCTCTTTTTTCTACCTTAAAACCCATCTCGGTTGAAATGTCCAACGTCTTTTGGGGATTAAGACACAGTCATTGAATTTTTAGGTTGATAATTTTGTATTTGCTATAATCTGGTCCATAGATTTTAAGGCAGTTTGTCAAGTATTAAGTTTCATTGTGTTAGGTTCGGTTCGTGTTCCAGGGGTGACACTTTGCGGAGTAAAAAGGGGGGTATTACCTCTTCCCCCCAGAGTAGTGTCCGGTTGCGGACAGGTGCCAGCAGGTCGTGGAACGAAGTCGATACCGCTTGCCCTCGCCAGGCGCCACGTAGAAGCGCCCCGGTTAGGTTTAGCGGGTGGGCTGTCTCCTTCCGAGGCAGTTTATACCAACCCCGCAGTAGTGTAAAATTGGGGCATCTGGATCAAAAGAGCTCCAGACGCCCCAATTTTACATATTTTACACAATGTATCCCACTTATCATTTATTAATGAAGTCGTTCAGAACATTTATTAATGAATAATTATTTTTGTAAAAGAATTGACATTTTGAATTTTATATTCTGTTTAACTTTCAAAGGTTAAGGGGTTAGTTTCAATCAAAACTCAACAATTCAATTAAAAAACCATTTTATTATCAAACCATTTCTTAATAATCATTACATTTTTTAAAGCGCAGGCGTGGGTATGATACACGCAGCTAAAAACATCGCTACAGGTTCCAAAATCATTGTGCAGAGTTTGTAAATTTGGACATTTTTTGTCTTCTAAATCATAAATATTTTCATTTTCGACAATATTTCTTAACCACATAACTTTTTCGTATCCTTTAACGTAGATTATTTTGTCTTTAAGTAGAGGTGCTATGTATCGCTTGATATTTGTGTATGGTATAAAACCCTCATTCCAGAAAAATTTTCTGTTCCTCTCTATCCAACTTACATGTAATCTTTCTTTCTTTGTAAGATTGTAAAATGGATATGGTGGTCTAATTAGGAAAACCTGTATTTGGTTTTTCCATAATATTGCTATTTCTTTAAGAATAAAATCGTTTGATTCGGTCTTAAATCCTTGTACATCGACTATAACACTCATATTAATTTTCTAACGATGCTACTTAAGGGCTTATATTCAATAAGTCGATCGTTAATAATAAGACAAAAAGCAGATGTATTTTCTGGAATATCTTCGTAACTTTCAATTTCCAGTCTTACATCTACTGCTCCGCTTTTTAAAGCTTCGTTTTGTCTCGAGCAGTCAATTACAAACAGAGGAGCCTTTTCTTTGAATTCGCGCAAATTAAGCAATGGATCAGGCTGAGTGTTATAATAAGACTGACGAAATTTAGTAAACATTTCGTATAATATATGAAATTTATCTTCGGGAAATTTAGCGTTCACTGATTCGTATGGGTAATATTGTGAATTTAAGAAGAGCGTAACATTAGTTAATTTACAATGATCAAATATAGAAGAGTCTTTATTCATTACATTTTTCCTATTTGACTGCAAACCGAATATTACATATCTCGGCTTTTCTACTTGTGAAGCAGTTTTTACAATCCAGGAATGTTTTGTTGTCTTAGGTAATAAAGGGTACTCATATAAATCCCAGTTTCTGAAAGCCATTCGTATAGGGCGATCTTTCTCTAAATTTTTAAGTAAAGTTAATCTTTCTCGATCTGAAACTTTTATATGCGGCACACGCCATTGCAGTCTTTCAATATTTATGTTCACAATATCATTATTATCAAGAGTAACACTATTAAGATTGGTACTACTTCTGTTCAGTATAAGTTCATGTTTACAATTAATTACAATCTTATTATAATCTTCGGCAAATCCGAGAACCTTGTTTAGAGGTATCAGTGCGCTAAACATTCCATCGTTGTTTTTGAGCCCATTTAAATCCCATCCCCAAATAGCTGCAGCTTTGCTTTCTCCCCCGCTCATAGAGACATACGACTTAAGAGTTGTCGTTATTCCAGCATTTTTTATGCGATCAATTTCAACGCCATTAAGTTCATAACGAATATCATTAAAAAGGAATGCTATAAAATTATTAGTAAAATTGACAATTTTACGGGTTTGTTTTTCTGTAGAATCTTTTCCTAACACAATTGCTTTACCCTCTATGTAAATATAGCTGGCTGCAGGTAATACATACAGGTCTTGTTGATGTATAGGTATCCTTATTTCATCATTTTCGCTAAAACTGTTGCTGTATGGATTATACGTATGAATTTCATAACTCGATATAGAGTTATCAAATTGTGGCGTATCATTTACTTGTAAGATACTCATACTTTAAAACCCAAAGCTTTAAGAAATAATTTATTTTCTTTGCTTATTTTTTTAATTCTCTTTATAGGTCTTCGTCTCTTGACGATGCTAGGACGAGTAATGCATTTTGGTTTCGTACTAGATATTATATTATAAACAATCATAGCGACTAGCTAAGTAAATCACATGCGACTTGCATAACAGACAGAATTAGAATATAATTTTATAAGCAAGAGTTTGATTTTATAATACCTTTTGTTTCCCAAAATTTTTTTATAAAATCAATACATAAGTGTCCACAAATGAATGGGTTATTCTTTTGTACGTTATCATAATTATATTTGATATTATGAGAACTCACATATCGCACGAATTCCTTAGGTGGTTTTAAATTACCATAACTATCAAAGTATTCGATATATTTATTATAAATTACATAGGCTACCCAATGTGTACCAGAACTTTCAGAATTATCTAAGTTTATGATACCACACTCCTTAGAAAAAGGAGTTTTAGGTAAAGCGTCTCTCATAAAAACTCCACGAAAATACGGAACGTTTTTTGTAAATTTTATTATATCTATATTTGTAAGAGCGCGATTAGGTAGCCTGTAATTTAGTTTTTTTTCTTATCGTCTAGGTATATTCCTAACCTATCTTTGTAACGATCTAGCCGCAACCCGTTTCCAATACACACACTTTCGTTGATGTAATCATTTCGTGATTGCATTTCTTTTAAGCGCTTTTTTGCATCCTTGTACTCATTTATAGTTTTTACGATCCCCGCAATTCCACTGGCGATACTTCCGGCAGCTGACAAGCCAGCAAATATCGGAATTAGTGGTAAAACTCCACCAGATTTAGGAAGAGGAATAATTCGAGGAAGCTTCATTTTCGATTTTTCAGAATCACCTGTTAATTCTTTAGCAGCAGCGTATGCCATAGCTATAAGCTTTTTCTTACCCTTTGGTTTAATTTTCTTAATATAATTTTTTGTATAAGAAACTATATTTTTAAAGTCCTTTTTGACGCCACAACCAGAGCTTACTTTTGCTAGCATTATCTTGTTAACTAAATTAGCTGCAAGCTTTTCTCCAGTGCTTGCGTCATTAGATAAAGCTCGTTTCTTCGCCATTTTTAATAAAACTATATCTGCTTTATGTCGATCTTTTAATCTTTTAGAATTGTTGTATGCAATATCGTGATATTTGCAGTATTCGTCCAATTTATTTACACTTTCATCACCTCTAGTCAATCTTTGAAGTAATTTTGTTCCTGGCCCACAATAATTATATCCTGGCAGATGCAGCTCAAAAGGTATTTTGTTAATTAAATTATTTACAAGTCCTTCCCCGTTCATGGAAAAAAACAGAATGGAACTCGTTTCTATGACCACCTGGTTATATTGATACAAACGATGCTATTTATACGCTATCTTTAACTTTAATCCAGCTATTTTCTGACTTAGGTAAGCCTAACCATTTAACAAAAACTTTATTTTGTTTTCGCTTTAAAACTTTTTCTACTAAATAAATATCCGGATATTTAGTTTTTTGTAATTCTTCATTGTAAAATGATCCCAAAATAGGGATTTTCCTATTGTCTTCCAATAGATACGTCACCGGATTTGTTTTTTGAACTTTGATAATCTTAAATATTTCTGTAGACCAGTTAGGAGTATATCCCTTTTCAAAACAGCTTTTATGTTTACTTATTCGAACGAAATCCCCCACTTTATATTTAGGTGTTTGGTTTTGAATATTATTTTCGCGACAGTATCTATTTCGTATTTCATCTTTATTATAATGATTAACTTCAATTGGTTTTACACCAATTGTTCGGTGCGTGGTATGATTATATCTATCAACTACATTCGCTAGTGTACCATCAATCCAGTTATAATTCCCATTTAAACTAAATTCTTTATATAAATTACTTTTGATTGTTCTTATTAGTCGTTCTACAATGGAAGCTTTTTTCGTAGAATACGTACAGTAATGGTTAATAGAATATTTTTGAAACATCTCACGTAATTTTTCATTAAAAAATTCACCTCCAGCATCAGTTTGTAAGTTTTTAGGGATGCGTTTTACTTTGCTTATTAAATTATTAAATACTGTATAAACCGATTCTTTACTTTTTTGTTTGAGCGGAAAAGCCCAAGCGTATTTAGAGAATCCATCAATAACAATCAAAATGTATTTGTAATTATTATTGAACCTTGAGATATTTCGCATATCCATCAAATCCGCCTGCCAAAGATCATCGATGTCTTTGAGCAATACATGCCTTCGTAAGAAATGAATCCTAGCACTTTTATGTATTTCATTAACAATATCTTTTTTAACTGAATTCATTTCAACTAACACCGCTCACGTATCACGACATACTAAATGACGTTGTTGTTTACAAAATATTTTATTCTTTTATGATACCAGCTTCTTTGAGTTCCTCTACAATTGACAGTATCTCATTGTCAAGGTTAGTATTACCGGCTGTTTTTGATGCAACCAGAAGTTTGAGTCTATCTACTAGTTCGTTAGGATCATCCCAATAAACCAAATCGGTATTTTTCTTATATTCCTTTAGGTGCGCTAATCCAGCACCAGTTTTTAATAATGGTTTAATTACTTTACGGTATTTTAACCCTTTATCACCTCGAATTTGACCTGCTGGGTCGTGGTCTCTTTTATGAGCACTAGTTTTGATGAGTATTTCTTTGTAAATTTCTTTATCGTTTTCATTAATTATACTTAAATCTGGACTTTTGCGAAGTAACAATTCCCGCAACCCTGAAGTTAATCGATATTTTTTATCATCTATACAAATATTATATATTTTACCATTACTAGACTCATCGTGTGATGTCGAAAAATTTATTATTGTATTTCCAATCATGAGTTTGTTATTTTCACTTCGCACCCCGAATGGTATGTTCATATTATCATATATTTCTAAGAAGTCTTCTTTTTTCAACGACGTATCTTTATAATTTTCAGTTCCAGTAATATTTTCGTCTGGTCCTTCTTCCAATTCTTCAGTTTCGGAATAGAACTTTTCGGAGCTTTCATCAGATAACTTAAATTTGGGTGTGTTTTCAAAATATGAATCATGTAAAAATAATTTAGGGGTTATTTCATTAGCAGTAGTTTTATCGGTAGCATTACCACTATTTTTCAGTAAAGATATTTCTTTACTAGCAGCAATTGCATTTAAAGGATCAGCAAGAGGTTTGAATAAATATTTAAGGTGAGTATTGGTATGGAAGTCATCATCTCTCATTTGTTTAACTTTATTTTTAATAGTGTCCGCAGACTCTATTAGTTGCTTAGTTATTTGTTGCTCCATTGTATGACCTACAATCAACCGTGCTTATTTCCAAATGAATAAATTTTATCGTTGATTGATTTATATAACAATCAATCGAAGTTAATGAAGATATCGAAATTTTGTCTGTATCGCCCCTTGTTCAGTTCACAATCCTTATTAATTGTCAAAAAATCATAGGGGCGTTGCCAGGTTATGGAGCAAAGGTTTTTGAAAATTGGCCATTCCATATCAGGACTTACGTGTTCATCATATATATGCTTCATATTAATTTCATCTTGTTTAAATACAATCAAAAAGTTGACATTATCACGTATGAGTTGCTTCGGTACTTTTGAATATGTTTGAGATAGATAAAAACAATCAACTCCTTTATGTCTACCCATGGTAAAATAGTTGCGAATATTTATTTGGTTCTCACAAACGACGTCATCAAAAATAAAGATTGAATTTGGTAAAGCCTCATTAAGATGAATAACATCGTGATCGTTGTTAAAAATAAAAAAATTTACTTCGGGGACTCTTTGCATGACTTGTTCTAGAAAGCCATATTTGGGTTGAAAACTTGTCTTTGAGTACAAGTAAACATTGTTAAATTTTAAACCGTTCTCGTTAATCAATAAACTTATCATAACATTTGTTTTCCCACAATTAGACGGGCCACATATAACACATCGGATGTTGTTTGGGAGAAGTATACTATGCTTTGTGTAAATCTTATTTTCTTTTATTTCAATATTCTTAACTTCTATAGACACTGGTTGCTTAATCAACTTCATTTTTATGTATGAGAGAAAAATAATGCGCACAAGTATTTATTTAAGATTTTGCATATGCACAAGGTATAAGGGATAGAGTAAAACTCTAAATATACTTAAACATAATTTAATCAATAAAATAAAATACTACAATCAAACACTACTAGGATATAATCTTGTTTGACTTAGCTTAGTTTCATAAGTAGTATATAAATTACATTAAATTTAACAATAAAATACGTTAATTACTTAATAAACAATTTTGATACTCAAAGTTTCGCGCTACACTGTTATAAATAAACCATACACTTATCAATCAACTAAAACACGGTATTATAATGCCCCCAGGGCAAGGTTTCAACTTTATTAGCTAGTATTTGTCTTTTATCATCATTGCTATCTAAAACTACTTTATTAACTTGTTGTGAATACAATAAATGTTTTATAGATTTTATCATATTCATTTTATGTTTTAAAACTTGATTATTAAATAATGTTTCTTTATAGTTTTTCATTTCTAAATGTTTTTTTATTGGTTTAGTTACACCCTTTGCTTTTATTATAGTAGCTTTTACGCTTTTTAAACAATACAACTTCGCTCTTAGGCCAGTAAATTCAGTAATAATTGATCCACCAAGCTCATCTTTGAAGAGCCCAGGAATTTTTGAATTCACTTTAGGCATATTATACGGATTATCATCTTCAAAATTACTTGTATCGAAAAACAATATATCGCTTTTTAAATCGTTGTAGAAGTCCTCAGTATATATTAAATACAGAAGACTATCAGTGTCAGTATAACACAGTTTTACGTTTGTTCCATATTTTCTTTTCATATGAGCATAATGAAAATTATATAGATGCTTTTTAGCAAATTCTAGTACAGTGAATCCAATGTATATTGGTCTGTCTAATATAATTTTTTCTGGTTTCAATTGTGCAGCCACAAAATTCTCAGTAAAAACAGAAATACTTTTAAGGTTTGGTTTAGAAATTATTGATTCCGCACCGATAATTTTATTTGTTTTATTATCACAATCTTTCCACTTCGTTAGTAGTCTTACATTAGCTTGTTTACGTTTGTTTTCGATAGTTTTTCCAAATATTGAATTATTTAATAGTTTAAAAAAGTCTTTTTCAAATTCAGATTTAGAACTCTGGCGTAAGGAAGTATTTAAATTAATATATTTCTGAAGAAAAGCATCTTGCTTAAACTTAAGTATTCTATGAATTTTCTTCAAAATAAGACCTCGTTTTAAACACTCTTTTAAATGAACGAAATGAATAACATACTTATGTTTATCATATAAATTTGCAATTAATTTCTCTGTTTTTCCGTTGGGAGGAATAAACCTTTCACATGCGAAAGGTAAATCCTTATGATCATCATGCAAGTATTCGGGATACTCTAGGTCCACTTCTAGAATATATCCAAGTTCTCCGTCATTCGGAATACTCATTATATCAAATTTAATAATATCACTTCGGTTTAATAAAACAAATTCAGATATCGGTAATTTTTGTGTCATTGCGTATCCATATAAATTATTACAATCTAGATATACTAAATAGCTAGATGGTTTTGTATTATCAAAATGTGGAATATATTTATTGTTAGCTTCAGCATGGCGAACAGAACATTGTGATAATCCACCACGTATACCTTTTTCTAAAAATTGATAAATTTCTAAATCAGTTATTAACTCGAGACGTACGTCAGTATATAATAGCATGGCGTCCCAACTCAAGCTTGGAGCTGATATATAATATGCTGGATCAAGAGAGTAATGCTGTAAACTGGTATTTCTAAAATGTTCGAAAATATCGCATAATAATAATACATCACATTTTATGTACAGATCAGTGTATTCACCGAGTGTTTGAATATTAAATGTTTGCCATATCATCTGTGCATGTTCATAGTCATTATCAGTTATGTGCTCTAATTTCATCGAATTATAAAAGTTTTCCTTTTTTGGCAAATGTCTTTCCTCATACTTTAACCATGAATCCATGTAGTCATACGGATAAATACCTTTACGTCTCAATAAATCTAATGTACTTTTATCATTAAAAATCTTCGATAGATTGACTAAATCTTCTGTATTCAAGCTTTTACTAAGTTCATCGAGACTCGAACTTAAGAACTGATATGAATCAATAAACTTTATTTGAATAAGATGAGATGTATTAGATAATGGGATAAATTTTGTAATAGAACTGTACTTTTCTTTAGACTTCGGTATAACTTTAATATCACCCTCATATTTTACCAGTTCTTTAATAAATAAATGACTATCATATCCAGCTAAGTTATGAAAAACTACTGGCACAAATGGACATATTTTATATTTCAAATTACAAATTGAATGAGCTGCGCCTCTGTACTCGGATGTGACATGATCATGATCTTGTACTTTGTCACCGAATAAAGGGCGTTTGCATATATGACATTCGGAAGCATTTTCAAAATTATTTCGTTGTTCAAGAGTTAAGGGTTTTATCGGTTTCACTTCGGATAAAATAGTGTTTATCCAAGTAACATCTTCAATCAATCGTTTAATAAAAATTTCGACGCAATTCTCACCTCTATAAGTAACATATTTGTTTAAACTCGGGTCATGTGAACAGCACACATAATATGCAAAACATGCTGGTATATGTAATTTAAACTTCTGTGTGTTATTCGTACTTTGTTCAGAATACTTTAATAAAATACTTTCAAAATCGGCATAAATAATAAAATTAATCTTTTGCTTTCGCTCATAATTTTTGAATTGAATTAGACTACCTTTTTCAGGAAGTATTGTAAGTATTTCAGAACAATAGTGATTACTATATTTCAACTCACTGGAAAAAAATTGCAAACAAGAATCGCAAATGTAAATCTTTCCTTTGTGATGACTTATTTGCTTTCGAACTAATCGTATCAGGTCTTTAATTAAACAATAGTGTCCTCTTTCATTTCGCTCAATGTAAAGCAAGTTAATGTGATGCTTTTTCTTTTCTTTTGTTAAATAAAGAGGTCCAGATACCAAATTTTTGCTATCTAAACCATAAATATTAACACTTATGCTAGAATTACATTTTTCAAACAGCTTTATATCTTTAATTGATGGAGGAAAAGACATTCCCTCTATATTTAAAACCTTTGAATAATGAGGATAAGATGTTATTCTGCATGAGTTACATTTTGCAGGATACATTGCTGCAACAATGCACCACAAAAAACAATATTCATCGTTATTCTGAATATTTAAACAACATTTTTTATTTTTAATAAATGAGGGTAAATCGATATATGTTCCACCTCTCATTGGGTTATATTTATTAACATTGATTTCTAAATGACTTATTGCAAAAAATGACCAACCGGATTCACAGTGTTCAAATTCGGTAAGTTTTCTTTTAAATACTTGAAATACATTTCTTACAAAATTATTTAAATCTGAACTTTTGTAAATTATTTCGAATTTTGTATTAAAAGATTTCAATAATTGTTCATTTGTCTTTGGTAATAAAAAGTAAGCAAACAATTCTAAATTTATTTTGATACAACTATGTCTTTGAATGCATATCTCAATCAATTTTTTTATATCACTTAGAGAACCGCTCAGGAACGCCTCTGGCGTGAGGTGCTCAGTGTCCTGAGACGGATTCAAGCGATATGTCACAATTCTGTTTTTAAAAGCTGTTGCTATTATTTCAATATTATCATGTTCAGTTTTCAATAAACACTTTGACTTATGTAAATTAGATCTCATATGGTATTTATATTTATGTTTCAAAATCTCAATTTCACATTCGTTACATTTCATTGAAGTACTACTCGGGGTTTGAACTGAAAGACAAAAACAGGTTATTCAATATAATATATAACATATTAGTCTAAAACTAAACTTAATCTTATAGGGGCTAAACATAGTTACAAATAAAATTTAACTAACTACTTTAAAAATAATTACTAATAAAAGTTTTGGGGCACCCTCGGTACTCTTTTCGAGCAGCGCATATAAATTTATTTAGGTGCCCCCAAGCTTCAGTGTCCACGTCGGTCCGATGCTTTAAGGTGAACAAAGCATGTTTCCAGCGGTTTATCGGCGGTACTTTGTCCACCTCACTACATTGATACACCTTTAATTCAATATAATGCGAACCGAGCTTGGCAGCATGAATTTGCCGCGAATATCCGTTCGCTATTTTACTGCTAACGTAAGACAACAGGGGTTTACCCATGGCGCTAGGAGGGCGAACGTCGTCTTCGCTGTCGCTGCCGAAGAGGTCTGCAGCTACTGTCGAGGACGGCTTGGACACTGGATTAATTTTAGTCCTTTTCGCTTTGCTGATTTTGGCGCTCGAGGTCGAAGTTGACGACTTGCCTCGTTTCTTGGCTTCGACACTTCTACAGTCACCCGCCTCTGAAGTTGCTCCTTCATCTTCAGATAGGAAGAGGTCTGCAGCGAGTTGACTCTTAGACCTGAAATTTTAATGAAATATAATTAAACAAACCTATCTAAAATATATTTTTACATAACTTTAGGTGATCACGTAAATACAAATAATGCTTTATATTATAGAATCGATATTGTTTTAGTGTTATATTCCATACTAATTTAAAATTATATTTAAAAAAAAGCTACTTTATTTCGGGATAACATGGGTGATATTAATATTATTTAAATTTTAAATAAAATGACGGCTCGGACTATTTATCTGATTTAATGTTAAAGTAATAAAATTTTTAAATAATAACTTAATACTCACATGTTAATTGTAGCAGGGGTTCCCTTCTTTGTGGTGAAATAGCTTGAAAGCCTGAGATGCTTATGATTCCCCACAGTTTCTTCCGGCTATTTAAACCCATACGCAACGCGAGACGCATGACCAAATATGTTAGATGCTTACAGTTCAATAGAAAAATTTCGAAGTAATCAAATTTTTATTTTATACACTAGTAGAATCACTCGCCGATGTCTGCATACCTGACGATTTACTTTATAATAATTTTGTAGTTAAAAATTTATTAGAATATATGAATAAAAAAATTCAACATAAAGAAATAAACATAAAAACAATTTAACTACTAATTAACCAATAGCTTAACAAGGCAATAATCCTTACCTTACTTATTTTATTAACTTTTACGATACTAAGGCCAGTATAAAAGATTTTCAATTATTTAACTTTTATGTATTTATTTTATATATATATATATATTTACACAGGTTAAAACAAGACCGTTCATGTCTTTTCATTTAGACCTTTTGATTTTTAATATGGGTGTAATCTATATGTAATATTAGAAGAGTATTTTACTTATTTTAGTGTATTCTAATATTAGAAGATGTTTGTATTTTCGAAATTTGTAGGTACTTGTACACTTTAAATTACATGTTTGGACAAAAAAAGTATAGTTCAATTATTTAGAAATAATTTAAAATTATAGAAATGATGGCTATTAAAAATCTTTTATTTTTATGTCAAGTATAAAAATACAGATGTTTTACCCTAAGCGAAGCGAGGGCTGGTCGCTAGTTGTTATATGTTATATATTCTTATTAGTGAGTGTACTTAGAAAACGCACACAGGCTAAGTGACGCCCGACGGGCGCGTGGATCAGATTTCGGATTTAGATTTCAGATGCCCGTTTTGGGAACAAATATTTGAAACAAATTGTATTAATATTTTCAACCTTATGAACTTATTTTTTATGCAATTTTTTAATATAAATAGCCCCACTAATCCCCCGAAAAAATATTCGGTTTGGGGAATCGAACGGTAAAGGAACTACTCGTAAAAATTCTACAATGTCGGTGAGTTTTTCAATTTATTTTATAAAAATTAAATTAAATCAAAAATTACAATAAAATTTAATTCCTTACTTTTTATTCATGTGCCTTCGCAAACTTATGTATTTTTAAAAATTATTTTTTTCGTTTCAGGACTCTGGAGAATTGCTATTTAACTTTTTACCTTCAGAAAAGGGTCCTAATCAATCACAAAGCGCAAATCAAAGACATCTGGGTCTTGCGGATCAATCACGCAAAATTACAAAAAATAAACAAAAAGTGTATTCATTTATAAAGAAACCGGTTGCCAAACCGATGAAAATAATAGTTATACAAGTATACGATGCAGAAAACTTTGAGCAGAACAGTACGATCTGCGGCAATTACAACTGCGAAGCAGAGGTTTGCGCGCAGCATGTTGTTAGAAGTACCTATATGGATGAAGTTTATAATAAAACCATGGAAGTAATAAATAGGATACACGAAGACATAATTAATGATTAGTTTATAGTTAGATAGCAACAATGGCTGTCAAAGTTAATTTATAAGCTTAAAATTGTTATTATGTTTTTAGTTATTAATATAGTATGTATCAAAGTATTATTCCAATAAGGTTAAGAGTATTATATCTATACCTAAATAATATCACTTCTACTTATGTGTTAAACATTAAGTGTGTATTGTAATTTTGCTTAATATTTTATTGTGCATATTTTGTGAAAATTATTGTGGTGTTTCTTATTAGGATATAAAAAATGTAAAAAGTTTCTGTTAAAATAAATGTATGATATAGAACTAATTTATTGGTTTTATTTGTCTCTTAAAACCGTAAACCAAGAATTTTTTTTATTTAAAAAGCTTTAAAAAATGCATTTGAAATAAGGCTAACTAAATAGTTATTAGTACAATAACAGCACACACACACACGCGCATACACGCGCACACAGTTCGGGTTGCATATCAACGCTGCCCCGTATTTATTTAGACGTGGCATGATCCGTACCACCAGACGAATATTTGATGTCGAATGATCAATTCAGATTTATAGTGAGTATACAAAAACATTTTAATTTCATATAAAACGATTTAATAAGTTACATTGCACTCCTGAATGAACCGTTATTGCAATCCACAACTATAGTGGATATCTTGTAGTAATATTTTTAACACTCAAAATGTTGACTTGATTTCGTAACGAATCAATTAGGTACTTTAAAATCGACATTCTGAACTATGAATTTGAAGGAATTGAATGTGTAAAATTGGTGGCATCTGGAGCTCTTTTGATCCAGATGCCCCAATTTTACACTACTCCCCGCATATTCAGATCTGTCCCCGCAGGTCGGATATCTGATCAGTAGACTCCCCCGGGCCAAAAAAAAAAAACGGTTACCGAGAATCTCGTGAAGTATGTATATAATTCGTTTTCTTCCTTGGTAGCCTAAACCCAGACTCAGCTCAAGCGTCTAAAGTGCATGATTTTATTTCTTTTTAGTGTTAGCTGTTAGTATTGTGAAGTTTTCGATGATGAATGTTGTATTTACATCATAATGTTTCATAAACCTATACTTATTTTACATAGAAATACTAAAAGTAAACTTAAATATGTAATAGTCGACCCGTGTCACTTTGTCTACGGAGCGCTAAGTTTGTTCTAAGATAATGGTATTCTAAGTGTCGATTCATGTTACATACTATATGAGTACAAAATATCATTCATATCCTTTTAGCTGTTGGATGCTGAATAATAACCCTTATCCACAGGAATTGTACAGATAAAAAGCATTCTATGTGTTGATACCAATACATTAGTTATTCCTCCACAAATAAATCCTTGCTATCCCACAGGAACCGATATTAGAATAAATGTATCTTTTTTGTTAATTCAAGCTACAAATAAATTAATTCATTTCACTCATATCCATTCAGCTGTGTGTGCACTGTGTATGAACTGTTTTTTTTGGGGATAAAATTAAACTATTTGTTACTCCAGGTCATAAAATATCTGTATACTAAATTTCACTCAAATCTGTTCAGCCGTTTTACCGTGATGCATGTATAAAAAAAAACAGATAAAAAGACAAACATTGTTCTATTACCTATGTATTTGTCTTTCACTACTTTTTTGCAAAAATCTCTAATGTCTACGCTTTTAAGCATAGATAATAGTAATAGGCCTTTGATTGATTTGCTCCTTGGCAAGTCCAAGACACTGACATATTCCTGTAAATATAAAGAATTATTTCTTTAACTGTAAAAACCATTTATTATTATTTTCCTTAAGTAACATTTGTTAGATTCCATTACAGAATATTAGTATTGGTCGTTTAGCTCGAGATATAGTATAAGCTTACGTGGTATGAGATAACCGTCCATGAAGCCATGTTATAGTTTAAAAGCACTTACCCAATATAACCTCTACTTTGAACTAAGTATGGAACAATATTATTTTACCAACAAATTGTTAATTTTGAAAATAATATTGTCAATCCTCAATTCTACAATTGTTGAACTTTAGTAAATTCTCTCTAGAGTGAAAAAAATATTTAAAAATATAACTTACTTCTATGTGTTTGAAGAAACGAAGGGGTAGGTATAAAAATATTAAAAGGAAGTTAGTTATACGCATTCTAGATGCACAATGGATGGACTATCTTGAAAGCTACGCGATACAGTCGGAGATAACTAAACTTTACGATCACGTACTATTCTAAAAAGACCTTAAGGTTTAAGTGATCCGTGCCACATATTTGAATACTCATCTCCACTGAATAGACTCTCCGTCCAAGCTCAGGGTTAGGCTTACATAAGGCTAACCTAACACAAATCTGAACTAAACCTAATTTATGCTTACAACAAACTTGTTTATATAGAAGACTGTTATTTATTCAGAATCTTCAGATTATATAAAAAATATCCAAAAATTTAATATGACAATAAATAAGTTTGAGTTCTATGAACCCAAATATCGTTTTTAAAAGCATCTTAGACTAATAATGATAAACTCACAAATTATGAATTTTGTATGACTTAAAACCATTTTTACATTTCTCTATACAGAATTATAGGTAAAGTGTTAGTTGTAAATATCCAGTTTTAGTTGCATAATCGTTAGACTTTCGTAGGAAATGATTTGCAATATAACTTTCACATAAAACTTGGTCAAATAAATAACAAAAATGGCTAAAATTCCACAGGTCACGTAAAAATGATTTAGCTGAAAGTATCGGCGTCTGACCAAAAAACACATTTCAATGTCAGAACACAAAACGGTCCGCTTCAAACAACCCTTTGACAGGCCCGTCGTGGCAAGTTGAAAAATGTTTCACTCAAAGCTCACATTTCCTAACTCGTTTAGATTTTAAAGTATTTAATTTTATAAATTTGTTTCATTTTTACAACAAAATTCCATACAGTACACAAGCATTTACGGACGCAGAAAGTGTCTTCAGTAAATAAGCCCTAACACTGCAATTCAAATAGAAATATGAAATTCAATAAAAACTTTCTTTCTGATGGATTACTTTGAAATTATGTTCATTTTCATCATAATATGAGAGTGCTTAAAAATAACTAGTCTGCCATCTTGGATTGGATTAGGAGGAAATTATATTACTTTTCTTATTCTTCACAGCAAACCCTTTCATTTGATAACCATATAGTTGGTTTGTATAAAATATAACTAGTCCGCCATCACGGATCATCCGCCATATTGAATTTAGAATAAAGTCAATTTAGTTCTAGTACCTACTCTAATAAATAATTTCATTTGATAACCATATAGTTGGTTTGTATAAAATATAACTAGTCCGCCATCACGGATCATCCGCCATATTGAATTTAGAATAAAGTCAATTTAGTTCTAGTACCTACTCTAATAAATAATTTCATTTGATAACCATATAGTTGGTTTGTATAAATTATAACTAGTCCGCCATCACGGATCATCCGCCATATTGAATTTAGAATAAAGTCAATTTAGTTCTAGTACTCTAATAAATAATTTCATTTGATAACCATAAAATGAAAGTGCAATAAATAATTAGTTTGCCATCTTGGGTGAACCGCTATTGGATTTAGAATAAAGTCATTTTAGTTTTCGTTCTCTTCTCAAAAAATAATTTCATTTAATACCCTTAATATAAGAGTGCCATAAAAAACTAGTCCGCCATCACAGGCAATCCGCCATATCGGAATTGAATGAACACGAACCACGTTTATCTTAAATTTTATCTCAATCGGTAGAGTAACATAGTTACAATTTATTTAAAAGCAATATAAATAAAAGTTCAAATGAAATTGTTCACCTGTTGTTACACCAGAATTTGCCCCAATTTCGTCGCCATTAAGCTATTGGACTCCTAAAGGCGTTAAGGAACTCGTTTTCCGATAAACACCTTTTATTTTAAATAAATAGAAATGTTGCCAGTTCTATTTTTCTAGTGGAAACTCTGCTCGAAAGTTTCTAAAGTGCTCAAGTGGTTGAGTAACAGTTGTTTTGCATACAAATTGAAAAGAATGTATTAAAATGTTGGATTGTACTCTATTTCTTTTTTTATAATATGCTAGCGACCCAACCTGGCTTCGCACGATTTCCCTACTATATAATATGCATCTATTATACATAAAAACCTTCCTCTTGAATCATTAATAATGCTGTCTATTGGTGAAAGCCTAATCGTAAAAGTAGTAAAAAAGATCTAAGCGTACAGACAGTGGGAATCGACTTCGCAATCGTCTTCAAAAGCGAATCTTTTAATCAATTTTATTAAAGAGACAAAAATTTACATTATTTCTTGCTAGGTAGCTATATGGCCTGGTCGTTATGGCACAAGGTCACGAAATTGTATTCGCTAGATGGCTAGTTCGCTACGTGTGTAGGTAGCATTTTGGCTAGCTTTTTACGTCGCTACGTAGCTTGGTTGCTAAATTACTTGTTAGTTATGCCATCATGTCACCAAATATCCATTCGCTAGGTGGCTAGTTCGATAGGTAGTTAGGTGGCTAGTTTTCTAGGTAACTAAGTGGCAAGCGACCAAAACCTCTTACTTTACTACTCAATATTAAGGTCTTCTGTTATTTTCAGTTATCTTTGATAATATGTACAACGTTAATTTAATTTAGAAAATCGTTTACAAATACAATAATAATTCGGTCAAGTACGAGTGTAACTTGCGCACTAAGGGTTCCGTACAATTTCAATTCAAATTCTGGAAAATGCAATAAAAAGTAAAAAATAATTACACTTAAATAATTTTAAAGTCGGTGAACATATATTAATAATAAAATATATATTGCCATATATAGAAAATCTTTCTTATTTTGGAGTCGCTAAATATATTTTGCAAGTTTTCATTATTTCATGTCATGTCACAATTGTTGCTAAGATACTCACCCAAAATTGCTTTAGAACCATTTCACACGATACGACAACAAAAACATCGATTTTTGAGATTTTACTAACATTCGAATATGTCATGCATTTTAAAATTTAATAAATTAATTAATGGAATTTGTATTTTACCAAATAATTATTTTAAATACATTTTTGTATTACAAATTATTCTATTTTTTTTGGAATAAATTTATTTTAAGTTTTTAATTTCATAAAATTAAACTATTTAACCAGAGTTTAAATAGTCAAATATATTTTGTAATTGTATCGAGGGTCTGTCAGGGAGGTATATTATAACCCTATAGGGTAGTTATAAGAGGGTAGGTATATATATGTAATGCCATCACAGTATAAATTGCCATATTTATTTACACTTAGAAGTTTGATTTTTTATACTTTTAAACTAATGACTTATAATAGTGTAATTTTCATTTCAACTTGATAACATCACGTATTCTTCAAATAATGCGTTAAACCTAAATATATAAAAGATCGTTTTTTTCGTGATGTAACAACGAAATGCCGTTTTCTACCTACTATTTTCCGACTATACAAGCTAAAATATTTCATTAAATTTAAGTGCTAAGGGTTATTTTTTTTTTTATGTAACTAGGTCGGCAAACAAGCGTACGGCTCACCTGGTGGTAAGCGATTACCGTAGCTTATAGACGTCTGCAACACCAGAAGCATCGCAAGCGCGTTGCCGACCCTATCCCCAATTCCCCCCAGGAGCTCTAGTCACCTTACTCACCAACAGGAACACAACACTGCTTTATTTTTTATTATTTTTTACATAATTACAATTAAATAATTAAGATAATAAATGTTACAATTTTTTATTAAAATATTGTAATAAAACCTTAGCTTCTCAATTAGAAATAATTTGTATTACTTAAAGTATACAACAGAATCCGGGTCAAGTACAGATAGTGAAATAAACTTCATAATCCATTGAAAACAGTTTCATTTTTAAAATGATTAAAGCTCAAAATAGAGTTTATATAAAATTAAAATTATGAAGCAAAAGGAGCATTTTGTTCGCACTTAACCTGGTTACGGTAATAGTTTGCGGTCACAAATGCTATGAAATTATATTCCTCTTGCAATAAACTTTATTTTTAGAGTTTGGAATTACTGGACTAATGGAATTTATATAGATGAACATACCTTATATAATTATTATGTGATATAACTTCTGATTCATTTCGTTATAATGTCTTACTTATGTGATAACTAGCCGACCCAGCGAACGTTGTTTTGTCAGACCACACTTATCTCCTAGGGGTTTAAAATAGCCCACGACTTGTTCTGAGACCTACCAAATATACACAGAAAATTTCATAAAAACCGGTCAAACCGTATCGAAGGATTTCGATAACAAACACTGTGACACTAAGTTTTTATACATTTCTCTTCGTTGAGAGTTATATTTTTAAGTTATTCTGAGTCTATAATATTATTATTATTATTAGAAAGCAAAGTTTTGGGATAAAAAGTATAATATTTTTTTTAATTATGACAACTCCGTTGAGAAGTTCCTGAGCGATAACTCACTAAAAATCCACTAAAATTGCAGCATAATTTTGATGGGAAGAGAAGCGGAGAAATCTGGCTCACATGTAGCGTGACCGGAATGCGACACTAAGCGCTCGGATTCGCACGCTGGTGATCACAGTCCAGTCGGGGAACACATCACCAAGGGGTGCTGTTACTCGCCTCTTACGAAATGCTCTCCAAACGGCAGAAGGGAATTGTATTCTAAGCCGTCACGTTACCCTCACTGGTAAATTATATTACAAAAAAATATATGTCGGGGATTTTAAAACGATGTGAAAGGAGATGGAAGGAGGAAGATAGGGAATATTGGGGAACACTAAAAGGGGTGATGGTAATGAGAGGAATATTGGGTAAACGCAACGTAGATACTCCTACTGAACCGATAATTTATCAAATGGATCTCTAACAATTACGAGAGAAACCTAAGCAGTGCCTTGGACTTGTGACCAAGGTGTAGGCTTAAGGAATTCCTTTAAATGATCATAAAACTCACCTCCACTGCTCAGGCTCTCCGTTTAAACCCAAGGTTAAACGCACATAAACCTAATCTAACACAAGGCTAACCTAACCTAAGGCTAACCTAACCTAACATTGTGTTTACTTAACCACGTGGCAATTACATTGTAAGGACTTACGTGACCTTAGTTGGACAGCACTTCCAGCACTACACTGCACTTGACACTAGCACTACTTAGATGATGTTCACTTCTTGAGAGACCGCGCACGACTAAGACTTCAGTTAGACTGTCGATCGCATATAAAGGGTCGAGGGTAGAGACTGTCAAGACAACGGAAGTGACTACTACCCCACTCCAACGCCATAGATAACGATAACGATTCGATTAATCGATAATCTTTTACTATGCTCCGACATATATATTTATCATGAACTAATAAACTCTTATGACTGAATGACATATTATGACGATTACAAAAGTACTTTATAAAAAGTCATATAAAAATAAATAATTTTGAGTCAGAATTTCACAAATATCTTTTCATTAATTAAATTGAATCTCATCATTACAAAAGTAGAAGTAGTAGGTATCAATAGACCAATAGAGATAGTAACAAATATATTTTTTCCTTTTTAAGAAGTCGGTGTAAGAACATAAAACACAATTATCCATATTGAATATTTTCATTCTTAGACCCTTTGGCACGCATTGGATCAGACGTAATATCCGCACTGTTGAAAAAACTTCGCGACCGCCATCGCCCTTTACAGGTCATTGCGCTTACAAAATGGCCGGATCTTTTATTATACTCTTTTTTTTTCAATATTATACTCTTTAGTTTCATGAAAACAATATTAAGATTTTTTTAAAGATAAGTTAGCAACACTTTTGTTATAATTATTCAGCCGTTGATAGTCCATAAGTTTCACATAGTTAACATTGTTTAATGTAGTGTGAAAATTGTGTTATGGTGCTAAGTCCATCTCCTTGATATGGATTACGTGAATTTACTTCGTTATCTTTTGTACCTACTTATCTCCAGGCGTTGCCTAGTTTTGTGTAATGAGCATCAATCCTTACAATACTAAGTAACTGTCACGACAGGAAGTTGTGTAGTGCTTGGGGCTAGCGACCTTATTAATAAGGTCAATTTACATGGCATTTTGTCTAATATAGTTAATGACTCAAGTGATGCTCAATAAACTTTAAACTAAACTTTATTACACTTCCACTTTGACTACTTTAGACGACGTTTACTATATGAAATACCCTGTCAAATTTCTTGGGTATTCCTAAAATAAGCCTGTAGGAATCACTGACCAAAGGATGTATAAAAATATAATGTTGCAAAAGCGATGACTGTCAAATCCATAATTCCGTGGGCGTGTAAAATATGGCGTTTTAACTTCTACCAAGCGAGATAAAACTTATATCTTTGTAACTTTCTATTTTTCGTAAATTCATCCATCAAATTATAAATTTAGATTCATTAATATAGCAACTTAAGTTTAATGCTATTCATTGATGAATGCTATTGACAAGTCTTCATATAAATTTAGCTTATAAAATAAGACTTACAGTTATTATAAATTTTTTGATAATACTTTAATATTTGAATAGACTTTTTATTACGTGATATAAAGTAGGACTTTTATCCATTTTTTTATGGAAATTAAGTGGCAAACGAGCAGACGGTCCACCTGATAGTAAGTTGCCACCGTTGCCCATGAACATCAGCAATACAAGAGAGTGAGTTTTGTTTTGCCGATACGTTGCCACCTCGAAGATAGTGTGAGGAAGGGGAACGAAGAGAAGAATGCTGAGGTTTCAGTGGACCCTGAATGAGAACCCAAAGTCTACTACATCCGCAACATTATTGGGATGGGAGAGGGAGGGGTAAAGTGAGGCCCACATGCGACTCGACCGGAACGCGTCAATGACAATTGACGGTCCGATTCGCATGCCAGTCGGGGAACAGATCCCCTACCACCAAGGAGTGCTGGTGCTCTTACGAGATGCTCTCCCAGCGGCTGAGGGGAATTGTATTCTAACCCGTCCTCTCACGGGTAAACCATTTTCGAACTTGTTTGCCTCGGATACCTTCTTCTGCCTTGTTCTGCCTGGAACGATTTTGATTAGGTCTCTTGATTATTTAGATTAACAATTAGAGCTGATAATCATAAAACGACTCTAAGATTTTCTATTACCACATTTAGACCTGGTTGAGCGCCATTTTTTTGGACTATGTACCATGGAATTATAGCACACACAGACACAGATACACATTAAATCACGCTTCAGCATAACCACGAGGTCCAGCCGCACCATCGTAATACTCTCAGTGTTGCCAAATTGTGCTGTAAATATTCCGAACTAGCACTCAGTTTTGGCAATTACGTGGTTCTTTAACATTTTATTGGCGGTGACAGATATTTATATGCTGATACTACGGTTACTTGCTCTAATTTTAACTAACCTATATTATACCTCTCGCTTTGTTGAGGTGTATTCAAACTGTTCACTCACTCATTTATTCATTCATACTCTACCCGCCACTATAAGTCATATATCTCTCATCGTTAAGGCAAAGTTTTTTCTCTCACTTTGCTAATCCGACTACCACGAAAATGTCTTTTCATTTTTCTGGATTACATAATATAGTCTATGACACTCGCGAATAATGTGGCTTTCTATTGGTAAATGAATTTTCTAAATCGGTTTAGTAGATCTAAAGATTACCTCCTACAACTTCACAAACTTTACTTCTTTATATTATTAGTATCTTTCGAAATATATCATAATTATATCATCATAATTATATAGGTTCGACTTTGAGTGCGCATAAGTCACTATTTAGGGTCTTTTTAGCGGGGAGCGCGAGGCGAGATCAGCGCGCACACGCGAAGGGTTCTTATGCCACGTTTTAACTCCTGCGCGTCTGCTACGTCCCGCATGGAACTGCCAATATAAAATTATAAAATTTTCCCCCAATATTTTTTCTCAGACCTAAAGTTAGCTGCCGGCTACTATACTTGGTGGTATTACACTAAAGTAACTTTTAACAATATTGACAGTTTGAAATAATAGTCAAATTTTATTGAGATAAAGCTATCAAGTGTTGCTAACATTTGTACTATTAAATAACATTTTACTTTAAGTATTTTCAAGTTTTAAAACCAAACAATTTATAAACTGATTTAGTTTTCGATCAAATTGTTTTTTAATTTCTTCCGTATCTAGTATATTATTATTGTATTTTTCGTTAATAGCGTTCATAAAAAAGTTCCGCCATCTTGTACAAAAAGGTAAATGTCAAATTTTAGCTTACAAGAATTGACTCTTACACACTAAGAATGCGAGTTATTCTTTTTGAATAGATGAATAATATACAACCCTATATTTCTAGGTTTACCTTAATGATCATAATATAAATGGAAGTAAGTAGTTTTTTTCCTACAGAAACTCTCGTCCAACCGTTCGTCACTAATGCTACTCTAATGACTGGTAAATTGAAAAAGCAGTGGTGCTATTAGTCGACTGCTTGTTTTTATCGCCTGGAAATATCAACTTTCAATATTCCTGCGTTAATTAGTATTTTCATGTACGGCTAATTTTTGTACACATTATTAAAGTTTTGGTAGGGATTCTAATGGTGAAAGAATTTTTTAAATCAGTCTACTAGTTTTTGTATTTATTTGTTACAAATTTCATGATATTAGTGTAGACTAGTAGTATCTGAACCTTCTGGATTAGGTTCAGTGAATTGAAAGACACTTACTTTCAATCCTTCTGCTAAAGGAAGTTCTGTCACGTGCGCTATGATATAGAAAATTCGAATCCAAACTTATTAAGCTTTATTTAGGGATAAAAAGTATCGTATATTTCAGATTATAGAATAAAGTATCCGTATCTAATACTTCATTCATATCTGTTGACTTGCTTTTGTGTGATTGAGTCTCGGACTGCCAAATATCAAAACGTAAAATCTACATTAAAATTATTATCCAAAACTACGATTTGAATACCTCTTTCGATTTGCTATAGTATTAATAATAATAGGCATTATATGCATATTCTGAGAATCGGCTATTATCTATTTTCATCCCCCTTCCCCAGTGATAATGGTGGCGCACCCCAAGTTTATATGGAAAAACGTTTGCCGGGTCTAGTATATAATAAAAATATTCAATCTAATGCTATACATTTAAAATTTATAATTATAATTGTTAAACTTTATAATCAATTAAAAAACATTGATAGTAGTGAAATATCCCCTATTGGGGCGACAAGAACCCCACACACGTGGAAGCTGGCTGGGCCCGGTTTCAGCTTCTTTAAATTAAGGATTATCTACTGTCAGTTAGGCGATAAAGACACAGTACTCACAAGTTCTTGATGATTTCTTATCTTTTTTCTAATCTTCTTTGAGCATGCCCATTACACATTTCACACAATAACACAAAATAGTTTTAAATAGGTCACACTTCACCACCAGTCGGTTTTCGTCAGGGAAGGGTCAATTAACTAGTGTTTAGGAGATATAGCACACACAGGACTCGGGTTATTATTAATCAATAATCACAGGGGATGTATATCGCGCGCGTACGCCGCTCTCTTCTATACTACTGACACACAACTGCCCCCGCCGGCGTCTTGGCTAACACTACCACTCCCCCGCCGCGCGCGCATTCAAATAAAAATATATAGTAAACACCTGTATTTTAGTTTAAACGCACTTCAGTATTTGAGGTATAGAATACAATTTACTTCTGCCGCTGGGAGATTATCCTGTAAGAGGCGAGTAACATAGCACCCCTCGGTGGTAGGGGATCTTTTCCTCTGGTTTGCGACCATCAGCATGCGGTATGTGGACCAGACTTACCCCCTCCCACTCCCGTTAATGCTACCCGTAACCACTTCCCGTCAGATGGAAAATAAGTCAAAAATATTAATAAAATAATAGAAATTGAATATTTAAATATAATATTCAGTGAGCAATAACAGAATTAATTAGAGAGCTCTCTGTTGTTTTGAAAGTAATCTCTGTTATCTACAGAATCGGAGTTAGGGTTGGCATTGGATGATGAATGCTTCAATAAACTCTACTTAAGCCCAAATATTATTCTAAAGATATTCTAGTTTGCTGATTTCATATGAGCTTGTTAATATTAGCCCTATCCACGCTTTGGGATCAGTTAATATTATATAATAGCTATTAAAAAGCCTGTCTGGGGTTAGCAACACTGTTTATAAAGTAGTAGTAGCAGGTAGATCATTTTATATTATTCCAAGTATACCTACATGTAGACATTATATAACCTTTAGTGCGATAGATTAGTCTCAGTCTCTCTGGTGTTTTCATGCAGTGAACATGGAAGTTAGTGTTATAGTGTTGTGATTAAGGTTACCTTTCTCGAGGTCCACGTAAGTTTACTTTATTATCTATTGTCGTTAGCGAGGTCTAGTGGTGGAGGTGAGAGTTAATATATTATGAAAGAGCTCTTTAAACCTGCTCCTGGATCTCAAGCCCCAGGCACCGCTCGCCTCAGTCTAAATTGCATGTGTATACGTATTGCTGTACAGTAATGGGTATTATATATCTCTCCATATCTATAGCATCTGTATCTCAAAAAACTCGAAAGGGTCACTCCCTTAAGATATTTAGGAGAGTTAGCAACACCGTTGAGAACTTTATATTCGCAGGTAGTACTTTTTATTTTATTTCAAGATTGTACATATAGCCTTTTTTTCCGATATACTAGAGCCAGATGTCAAACGGAACTCGCCTGGTGGTGTAGTAGTATTTGTCATGATGCTGAGTCTCGATTACTAAAGTTTGGATAAGTTCTTAATCGGTCCCATGTAGATAATAGTAGTGATGAATAAAACCAATATTTAAAAGGTTAACTAAACTATCAAAAAGGAGATTACGATACGACTGGAAGTACTTGAGCAAGACCAATACTTGATTACCAAAATTTAACATGCCAGATCCATATTAAGTAAAGAATTCTAAGTCCAAGACCAAGACAAAAAGCACTTAATCACGATCAAGACTTAACATAAAAAACCCACCAAGAACTTCTCTTTAACTTAGCATAACTAAGACTAAGTAATAAATAGCAAGATCAAGACTACATTACTTGAGTTATATCAAATTGTATATACTTATCAAGAGCTTTTCTTTACATTAGCGAGACCAAGACAAAGTAAAAAAAAATCCTAGAGAAGACCTAGACCAAGACTAAGTAGGAAATAAATACTGTCCTTATTCTAATACCAAAAATAAATGTTTTTGAGTGAGATCAATACTTGTAATTGATGAGCATCTCGTAAAATAAATAGGACCAAGGCTTAGCCTCCGTTTTCATAGAAGATGTGTGAGGATGCGTTGTGACGGATGTGTTTGTTATGAACAGATAGAAACTGTGGTGAAAACGCAGCCTTAGCCTGTAAGTCCAAGATTAAGAGTAATTAATTTTCTTTTTAGTTACGTCTAGCTTCTTACATGCAATAAAATATCCTTTTGCGTTATTTTCTCTTTAACTTAACATTTTTTACATTCTAAAGTAGTAGTCAAGTGAATTTATTCAGTAAGTTTAGCAAATAAGTTAAGACGGTTTTTATTTTCAACTCCAGTTCCGAACTTTAACCACAACGTTCAACTAAGTTATTATAGTGAAATACTTCATTTTTAAACTGTCACACTTTCGAAATACTATTTTAAATGATTCAATTTTGTTATATTTTCAATTTAAAGTATTGTTCGCGATAACTCAAAAACTATTGAATGGATTTTCATGTGGTCTTCCTTATTAAGAGTCCTATTACATTTTTTACGCAAATTCATGATTTTTGTCGCTGCAATTTTCAGTAGCAGTAAGATATTTTAATTATTTGATTATGAATAACGATAGTGTCATTCTCTTCCTTGTAAGTTGGAGTTACACATTTTCATTTTTCTTTTCGTGTAATTTACTATAAATGTTTTACGAACTCAGTTTACAAGCATAACCGTCGGCGATGGAACTTTGACGCTGAAATTCACATTGTTACATTCAATTTTTATAGAAGCTATAATTCATTAAATATAAGTTGAAAGTTTTACTTGTTTAATGGAGTTTTACAATTTCTTTAAATTACTTGAGTTTTCAAGGAAAAAATCTCAAAGAAAGCCTAGTTTAGGCCATAAATGTCTTGATTCAGCGTCCATTATATTCCAAATAAACACAATTTTATTAAATAAACTAATATGATATAAAACTTCATTCTACAATTAATACATTTCATTCGTTTTCGTTTGTCAATATAATCAGAAAAAATTACAATAAATTTATAGTACAACCGGGCGCGGTAAGCGAGTGTTTACGATTCGTAATAGGACTCTTAAATAGAGTGATTCATGAGGAAGGTGTATAATTTGTTAAGGTTTTGTGTAAATTACTGGAAATGAGTCTATAATTGTTGAAAACGTCGGAAAAACTCAAGCCGTCTGGGAGCTACGGGAAGTATCTAATAGGTTCAGCTGTATCTTTTGATTGTGTTTACCTAAAAAATTTAATTTTATTCTCACCTTAAAGTCAATATTCCATACTTTAGTACTTGATATTTTCAATTTTATATATTAACCCGTTCCAGAGAAAAACGAACTTGACTGACAGACCGCTGGAAAACAAAGCGATACTATAAGAGTTTCCTAAAAGACACGTATTATTATTTTCCCGGGATAAAAATTAAATATCCATTTCACCTCAGCTAAGTGAGGGAAATCCACTAGCATAGAATGCTAGTCAAACAATGTAAAGAATGCCAATATAAACTTCAGATCAATAAAGGCAATAAGAAATATTTCAATATGAAAATAACTATAGATTTTTATGTACGCCTTGATGGCCTACATTCAATATTGTTAAGACTAAACAAACTTCTCACGTTACAAAACAACTGTGCACTAATATATGTATAGAAATATCAACCTTAGACCATTGACGTAAGGTACAAATTCGAATGGACACACTATGCGCATATGGTTCTGAGTAGAATGGTATAGACCGCAATATTTTTTGAAAGTTGCTCGAAACAAATATTGTATCGTTCATACATTTTTATAATAGACTAGTCGACTTATGTGACTTCGTTCACGTAAATATGTCGAGTTAAGCGTAATTGTCTTTTATCCCACGGGATCGGTGCTTTTATTCGGAATAAAAAGTACCTAATGTTAATCAAAATTCTAAAGTATTTGTGTATCAAAACTAACGCGCTCGATTGTTGGAACTAAAGCCCTCCCCCTCCCCTGCTCACACTCGTCAGTTCATTATGACACTTCTATGATATCTCCAAATAAAATACAACTAATAAAATATTTAGTTATATATATCGTGCGATAGACACTTTATTATGATATTTGTACATGACGTCCGTACTCTAATATATCAATGTAAGAAGTTGGGTATAACGTAGTATAACAAAAACTCGTTCTAGCTTTGTACCTTAAAAAACAAAAATTAAAAAGTTATTCGTAGTCTATGCTTCTGCTAGCAAACCAGGAAAAGTTTGTGTTTTATTAAATAGTAGTTCTTGCTCGATAACTTTATGTAAGCAATGTTTTAAGCGCGGTATCTTAAAATCAACAAAGTTGTAAAATTAATTAATTTTTTAATTTAAATCTAACTTATATTATAAATGTGAAAGTTTGTATCATTATGGCTTGTTGTCATGATGCTGGGTCTCCATTACTAAGGGCTGCAGTAAGTGTTTAATATTGGTTACTCGGTGATCCGTTTTAAGTGCATATTATTATTGTCTTGTGCGTGTTACTATGCGGACACGCTCGCGGTGTTCTCTTGAGGACGGTCGCGAAGTGACTGAGATATAATTGGAACTCGTATCGCGTTTTAAAGTCAGTAGTGTGTAGTATTATAAATTATAACTACCTACTTTATTGTAATAACCAAATTAATCATATTGAACTATCTAAATAATGTTTGATATACATTTCCGATGATAAATGTTTTGCTTTGATATAATTAATTTGTATTTGGGTTTAAAATTTAGATATAATTTTAAGTATAGTATTGTTAGCAATACTGTTAATAACTTTGTATTGGTAAGTAGTAATTTTTATTATATTTTAACCCTTAATGACCTGTCCTCAATTTCAGCCACTTTACCACTCGTGCGGTCTCAGCGACCGCTGATAGATTTTAGTTAGCAACACCGTTGATATTATATTATAATATTATATTCGTAGCATTGGAAACGCAAAACATAAAGATTTACCTATTTATTTTTATTAATTAATTAAAATTATTTTAAAATCAAATAAAAAGTCAAACGTAAAGTGAAAACTTACACGAAATTGGAATGCATAAATATTAACATTTTTTCGGAGCAGAAACAGTCCATATTTTTCCATTGATTTAATTTATATTGGGAATGAAAAAAATAAAAATTAGTAAGTACAATAAAATCATACAATTACAACATGTGATCTGGGGGACCGCTGGCGAATTATTTTCACTCATCCCAGCGCGCACAGGTAAAGGTATATAGACGCACGCAGACTTCTAAAAAAAATAATTTTAAAAATCGTTGCAGTCTGTGAGACCGGATGTGGAGGTGCTTAAGGGTTAAGCATATACCCTCTGTCTCAACGTATTACTTATCTTCTGATGAATTTGAGACAATCTGGAGTGATAGTTTCTACATCCTTAAATCTACTCCTGGGATCTCAAATCCCAGAAACTATAAACGACCATAAGGTATTGATATAAAATTTGGACGGAGAGCTTCATGAACATTTCTAGACTCCATTTTTTTTATTAAAAAGCTCACTCTCTCGTATTCGTAGATCTAAATTGACGAAACGCTTCAAGAAGAATGGGTTAAGCAAAAAAATCCAATTGAGAAAAAACATTGAATTACAAGCGAATGTTTATGACAGTGAAATTTAATATTATTCCAGTATAATGGGGGGTTATTTCTCACCGTCAACACCGCCCAATTCATTTAGGCTAATTGAACTCGAATTTTTATTACGTTGTAAAAGTGTGAACGGGTCTGACAATGACATACCGGGTACATTTGATTCATTCACTTTTATGATACAAAATATCATTTTCTTTTAATGTTTTTTATGATACGTACATTAAATATTGTTTATGCTAGCAACATTGCTTATAACATTTGACTGGCTATATTGTAGTTTGATTGTAGTTTCATAGAGCGAAGTGTATCTCTTGTTGATGATCACGTGATTCCTTGATTTAGTTACAATAGCAATGTAGGCGAGAGTTTACGTGCAGTGAAGAAGGCTTGTAATGTAAATCTATTCTTGGATCTCAAACCCCAGACATAACTCTACTTCTAAGACATATTTATAATTTTTATAAATCTAAGCTTAAATACCGACCGAGACTTCAAGTCTTACTCGGGAGGTTCGAGGTTCGATCCTGGGCACACACCTCTGACTCTGAGTTATGTGTGTTTTAAGCAATTAAATATCACTTGCTTTAACGGTGAAGGAAAACATCGTGAGGAAACCTGCACTCCTGAGAGTTCCCAAAAAGTTCTCAAAGGTGTGTGAAGTCGGCCAACCCGCACTGGGCCAGCGTGGTGGATTATGGCCTAATACCCTCCTCATTCTGAGGAGGAGACCCGGCTCAGCAGTGGGCCATTGAAGGGTCGTGATGATGAAGCTTAAATAATTTACGTCTAGCGTTCCCGACCGCATGAACAAAAATGGCCGTCGACCTCTCATGTACTTCTAGACACGCATTGGATTGCCAGTACAAAATACACGTTCGCTCCCGTTAGTGAATCTTTCTTACAAGCTTGGTCACACAATGAATATCACAGTAGACTACCAACACGTTCACACTAGCCTGTGGCTCTCGTATAACTAACGTGGTCGATAATTGAGATATGTAAACAGTGCTGCCCAATCTCTCTCATTCTACACATGCACATGCACCCTAAATTCTTCATGAAACCTAATCGAACCTACGATAGGACAATTATTCGCTGGATTAAAAAATTAAATGATATACACATGCAATTTAGACGGAGCCGATCCGTGCCTGTGGCTTGAGACCAGGAGCAGTGGAGTAGGTTTAAAGAGCTATTTCATAATATATTAACTCTCACCTCCACCACTCGACCTCGCTTACTACAATCTACACTATTTTATAAAGAGGAAAGATTTGATTGTTTGTATGTTTATTTGTTGCGAACCGATTTAAAAAAATTCTTTCACCGATAGAAAACTACACTTTTCGTGAGTGACAAAAGTGATTTAGTGTTGCCATATACATTTTTTTAATTAATAGAATATGACCAGATTGTTGTTACTGATCCGATTTTAAAAATTCTTTCGCTGAGAGAAGTCTATAGTATTTCCGTCTCTTTTCCTCTCATATACTATCATTATGTCTCTTTTTTCACTCTTTAATTTTTATATTTATCTGTTCAGAATGATTAGTCTCTTTTCACTTTCTTTCGATAATATCTCTCTCTCTCTATCTCTTTCTCTCTCCTTTACCTATTCAATTTTATTATCTGTCTTTCTTTATTTTTTTCTTTTTATAACTTTTTCTCACTCTCTCTTTTTTCAAATAATGAAAAACTAAACAATTACAGAGTGACAATTCAAGGACATCAATTATAATATTGCTTTAAATACCCGGAGCGAAGCGAGGGCAGCCTGCTAGTAGATAATAAAGTGAACTTACGGGGAGTACTACTTATACTAACTTCCATGTACACTACGCGACAACACCAGAGAGACTGACTCTAATCTATCGCACTATAGGTAATATATTGTCTACACGTGGGTATACTTGATATAATATAAAATTGACTACTAATTTGTAAGCAGTGTTGCTAACAGGAAATATTCCAAATCTAGCATCAATAATGCAAAGTAAGTACATTTTCTAATAATTTTTTCTCACGTAACAGTGTATTCAGATTTGACAATAATATCAGACCAAGATTTTTCGAAAATTTTGTCTGTATGGTTGAATGAATGTATAAATATTAATTTACATTTTAACGTACTTTAAAATGTAATATTTCGTCTGCATGGAGATGAACAAAATAAACCTCTAAGATATACAACTGCAGCGTTATTAGTGAGCGAAAACAAAGACTTGCAACTTTATTACTCTTTTCACACGAAATTTCTTTAAAATATACTAATAATAAGGAATTTGAAACTAACTAGCTGCTTATTTATTGTTCTTTCTTCTTTTATAGAAAAAGTTAATAACCTCTTATAACTTTGCCGATGTTTTTATAAATTTAACCCTTAATTGTCTACCCCTTATTTTAGTTACTTCACCATCTACCTTCACATTTAAATTCTTAAAAATACATTAAAAAATATCTATTTTTTTTATGATAGATAAAGCACAAATGAGCAGACACAATTCCCGTGATGGTCTACCATCACCAATAAAAAGAGTTACCCTCTTGTTTTGCGGTTAAGTTCCAATCTTGAAGATAGAGTGGGGAGGGGGTGAAGAAAAAAATGCAAAGAGCACAGAATCCAGTAGATCCGCAGCTTTATTCAGATAGGAGCGGGAGTGGGTAAGTCTGACCCATATGCAGCCTAACCGGAAGGTGTCAAAAACACTTGCGGTCGGATTGGCATGCTGGTGGTCTTAAGCCAGTTGAGGAACAGATCCCCTACCACTAAGGAGTGCTGGGTTACTCGCCTCTTACGAGATGCTCTCCCAGCCAGCGGTAGAGATAATTAAAAAAAATGCAATCCATAAATATTAACATTTTAATGCGATAGTAACAATTTATTATAACATTTATTTTAACATTTATTTTAACATTAAACAAAAATGATTTTGTTTTTTAGTGTTAAAATAACGTGCGGTCTGACGGACCGCTGGCGAAACATTTTATCTCTTCGATGAAGTAGAAAAGGTGGACCGGCTACGTCACATGACACGCAGATTTCGAAAAATTGGAGGTTGGTGGTTGAGGGTAAAAATAAAATGACTTTTTTGATCAGTCTGTCTTTGAAGCTTGAGCAATATATGGTAGAAAGAATCTTCGAGAAGCAACCTAACATCCATTTTAGATAAGTAATAAACAGTACCTTGGGCTGGAGGTCCAGGATCAGGTTTACGGAGCTCCTGTACTATGCAAAATAATGTTTATGTAAGTCAGTATTAAAATCAAAGTTGAGTAGACTAGTATTCTATAATAAAATACCTTCAATAAAACGATACGTTTTATTGAAGGTATTTTACACCCTATGATCCTACAGTACTCAGCAAAAGAAGAAAACATGCAGTAGCACAGATTCCTCGCACTAAAACTATCTTTGCTAGCCATCAATATTTAACGTTATCGTGTTACTTGTATAACAAAATCAACAAGATATTAAACATATACCCTATAAAAAAATTTGAAGTTAAAAAAGTTTTAAGTACATGGCTAAAAGGTCTAAACTATGACGAAACAGAGAGGCTACTACCACAAGAGTAAACGCTGCACACACACACGCACACGCACACACGCACACGCACACACGCACACACACACATTGTATTGTTAGCAAGTAATTTAAGATTAAAACAGTGTCTTAGTATTACGTTTCCATAGGCAGACAACTCAATGAAATGGAAGAGCGAGGCCTCCTGGCACAGGTATTTTTATACTTAATAGAAGGTCTCAAAAATGTAATAGATATGTGTAATTTGGAAACAAATAAAGAATTATTATTATTATTATTATTATTATTATTATTATTATTATTATTATTATTATTATTATTATTATTATTATTATTATTATTATTATTATTATTATTATTATTATTATTATTATACGTTTTATAATAATTGAAACACACGAAACAGAGTCGTTAGTGAAATAATTTCTATGTTTGTATATCCTGCTTTATATTCTATGTAGTTTAGATCTATGTAGTCTAAATGTGATAAAACGTCATTATATCGTAAGACATTAAAGTACATATATTTTAAAATTACGTACTATTAATATTTAAAATTTAATAAATAAAATTTAAAATAAAAATACTAAAAGACACATCCATTGTTAATCCTAATAAAATCAGCAGTTATTATTTTACTATATTATATATAAAAATATTTAAAGATTTAACGCAGAAAGGAAAAAATTATATGATAGTATTTTCTATGATTATTGTCTATCTTAAAATGGAAAAAAGTAGGGAAAAATAAAATAGAAATTGTGAAAAAAAAACCGATGTCTACAATAACTGGGTAACACACTTATTTAAATATATTGTTACATTTTTATAAAAATACATAAGTTTTGTACTTATAACACTAACAGGGTAGAGGATGTAACGAAGTTTGATTTACAAAAGATCTTCTACTATGTTAAAATAATTAAAAACAAATCACGATTCCAAACCACACTGCAACTGTAAAAAGAAATAGTGGTGAGTTGAAAAAATACCTGCCAAATAGAATACGCTAGCTTCAGTTCCGTTACGCTATAAAAACCTACCCGAGTTTGCCGTAATTTTGCGTCCCGATATAAAATATGAAACACAGTGCGACCCTCCGCCTCGGGGACGCTCGGCACAGCTCGGGCGCCGCTCGGGTACGCTCGGCTGACTTCGTAGCGCCGTAGCGGCAGTTACGTAGCACCCGCCGCGCGACCTCTACGCCGTAGCGTCGTACCCCGTAATAGTATATCGACTATGTTTATTTTGATGTGATTTTTATGTGGACTGAATATGTGCAGTGGCTGTGTTAAGGATATCTTGGTGTTGCCTGTTTGATGGTGCGAAATAATGGTAATTATTTATTTGAATTGTCGTGTAAATACATTTGTTATTTTTTAGATATGTAGTATGATCTACGTAGACTACTTAAAATAAACATTCAATTCTATAAGATTATTATTTATTTATTTCAGATACTTAAATATTTAATTTTTTTGAATATCTGTTTGTCTAATCTATGTTATAACTAGTAGGCAATTTATTTGAAGGACATTAAAGAGTTCCTAAGTGAATTAATTTATTAAAACAACTTAAAATAATTTGCGCTTATTGAGTTATATGGATTAGTATTATCTACCAATTTCTTAAGGGGATTTTTTAACAAGGAGATGTTTTTCATTAGAGAATCTTCAGAATTATAAATTCATAGATTTAATGCTGAGTACTACATAATTTGAAATAATTTTAATTTAAAATAAATAACCTATATTTAATATAGATATAACAACATTGATGATTGAATGTTCGTTTGTTTAAATTGTGTAATTCCTATCCAGATATTATAAGTTATACGTCTAGGAGTATAAGAAAAATAAATTCTGAGATTTAATGAGATAAATGATTTTTTCCTTATTACTTACTGTATTTTTATGCTAAGGATTTTTTTTAATTAATTTATGATTTTTTAAACCTTCTTTGTCAACTAGATTATATACTTTTAAATATAAAGGTATGTATATTTAAATGTGCTGGTAACAAACCTGATCATCAAAAACAGAAACATTAGAATACTTAATCTCATCAAAAGCATAAAAAAGATCCTCAAAAAGACAAGAATAATGAAATCCTCCAGGAAAAATCTTAATACGTTGTTATAAAGACACTCGTGAATAAATTATTGAGCTCGCTTCATAAAAGAGTAAATAAAAATAGGCTCGAGAAAGCTCGACATTCCGTTAAATGTCACATAAATTTTGTTTAAAGAAGATTCGCTGTGTTATTGTCTTTGTATCGTGGAATTTAGGCTAATTTAACTATCCATCTTGACTTTGCCTAGATAGTAAAACGTACTATACTTACATGTATCAAACATATATTGTTTTTTTATATCTCAAAAAAGACAGACATCGTTCGAGATAAAAGCTATCAGGTAATCCGACATTTTTAATAATTATCGTCATATTTCAATTAATTAACACAAAATTTTAACAAATTATACATCTAAACCTTCCTTATGAAATACTCTATCTATTGATGAATTCCACATGAAAATATGTTCAGTACTTTTTGAGTTTAAACAGACAAACAGATTGATGCGACGTGGAGATTCGTTTTATACTCAGTATATTATAGTTAACAATACTGTTCATAACATAATATTGTCGAGTAGTTTTATTGACGTATCATAGACTCATAAGTAGCGATTAAGTGTCAGAGGCAAAAGAGTATCAAAACGGAAAAGCAGATTCAATTTCGGATTAGTATAATGTCGCAGTAATTTCTTCGTGCTATATTATATTATGTTTATATAAATTGTAAATTCCGTTAGATTTTAATCTTTCTCGCGATATTGTAAACTGTAACCATACTGCTTAATTTTTGGTAGATTATAATTTATCGAAGTGAAACCCTCATGTTGTGAATCAGGATAAATTTTCCATAGAGTTACAAAACTATTAAAAATATTATCTTAAGGACTTCTGTGACGCTTCCTTTTTCCTCGTGTAACACAGTGTGAAAACATAGGTTTGTCTTAATAGCTTTAAAGATTCTTAAATCACTGTCTATTTGTGAAAATCGCATTAAAATCCGTAATTTTAAAGACTTTTATTATATACTATTTAAAGATGGTGGACATTGTTGTATTTCTAACACTAATTATATAATGTAAATGTAAGGAAAAGCTTCCAGGAATTCCGGAATTATCTTCCTAAGTGTGTTTTAAGATCCCGTCACGTAGGTACTTAATAAATTCTATTTACAATTTAGGATAATCTAACTTCTAACAAATACGCTTTAGGAATTACTTTATCTTAATATATAAGAAGTGTATACTAGTCAAACTACGTGACTTTATCTGTGTAAAATTATATCCTACTAATATTATAAAATCGAAAGTTTGTGAGAATGTATGGATGTATGGATGTTTGTTACTCTTTCACGCAAAAACTACTGAATGGATTTTGATGAAACTTTACAATAATATAGCTTATACATCTAAATAACACATAGGCTATAATTTAAAATGATAAAGTATGAATTACCCAAAATATAGCGGGTGAGACCGCGGGGCGCAGCTAGTGTTAAATAAAGTATAACTACGTCCACAAAATTTACAGCTTCTAATTTTTATGATTCGATGTATATATGTCTATATGTACTTAAATATATTTAAGAATGTATGTATGAATATTTATTTTTTAATATACATACCTATATTATAATATCTATTTTTTTTTGTTTTAAAGTATCTTTCAATGGTACATCTTATCTAATACATATATTTTATGTCCTGTATCGGACTGGTTGCCTTTGAGAAATCGCTTTTTAGCGATAAGGCCGCTATTTGTAAGTCAAAGTCAAAATTTTTTATTCAATATTGGAATTTACATTCTCTTATTGAACGTCGGAATCTACCACCCTTTCGGAAACGACCTAACCCAGACCTCAGAAGAATGGGAGCAAGAAACTCAGCGGGACTGTTTCTTTTGGATTCCTTACTTTTAATGATTTTTTTTTAATGCCAATTTTGATAACAAATATCTATACTAATATTATAAAGAAGTAAGATTTGTATTTTTGTATTTTTGTATGTAACGAATAAACATAAAAACTACTGGACCGATTTCAAAAATTCTTTCACCATTAGGAAGCTACATTATCCCTGAGTAACATAGGCTATATTTATTACAAGAAAAAATTAGAGATCCTTAGGAAATCTTACGAAAACCAACCCAAGGTGCCAAAAAATTTGCCATAAAATATCTTTCATCGCATGCGCTGCAAAAAGTATTGATGATAGAACAAAAAAATATTGTACAATATTATAGAACGTATCAATATCTACAAAAAAGTCCGCGAGACCATATGTCCAACTATTATAGTTATGTCACCATAACTACTTTTTTACATTTTAAAAGTTGATAAAAATGCCTATCAAAATCAGACCATGTTTTCCATAACTTTGTATTAATTCTTATCCAAATAAATTATTTTGTATTCAAGACTGTTTCAATACCTGTTGATTACTTTTTGAATTATTGAAATCGGACATTCCAGTCAAAAGATATTACGGAATAAAAATATCAAGATAAATAAAAAATAATCCCAGACGGGCCGTCGGCGCGGTGTGGAGTGCCTCGCAGCGCAGCGAGTAACGCGGCGATAGAGGAGCGACAGAATGCGGGAGAGCCAAAATGTTAAAAAAAAATTATCCACCCGTGCGAAGCCGGGACGGGCCCCTAGTATTTTATAAATTGAGAAAGCCTGGAGTGAACGCATCATTCCAAAGGTGACGTCTTCCAAAAAATCTTTAATGTTATAGCCTTTGTCACACAAACGTAATTTAACTTTTAAGATTTTCCTATAGAATAATTTTGAACGTTTTCTAGAGAATACACATCGCCCAACAAAAGAATAATTAATTTTACTCAATCTAGTAGTAGGAATAACAAATTTGTGTTTGTTCCTAGTATTGATGTCGTGCAAGTCACTATTTCTAATAAAATCATATAATTTTTTTACGTACATGACATTTTCAAAAATGCATTGTTAAGCAACAGTCAATATATTAATTTCTTTAAATTTATCTCTTAAAGATATTTTAGGGCCGAGACCATAGATTGCGCGAATAGCCCTCTTCTGCAGTACTAAATCGTGTTCACGTCGTCTGCGTTACCCCAAAGTAGAATGCCGTAAGACATTATACTATGGGAGTAGCTAAAATAATCTACACGAGCCGTGTCTATATCAGTTAATTGGCGAATTTTCTTAACCGCGTATGCTGCAGAGCTGAGTCTATTGGCCAATCTCTCAATATGGGGCCCCATTGTAATTTAGAATCATCAGTGATGCCCAAAAATACGGTAGATTCCACTGGTTCCAACTCCTCTCCATTTACAAATACACCAGTCTCTATTCAACTAAGAATTAGATTATTAGCACTGAAACAATAAACAATATCAGAGAGAGCATTGTTTACATCGTCATATTCGGTATAGTAGCGTTTCACTTTAAATATTAGTGAAGTGTTATCAGCAAACAATACTATCTTGTTCTTTTTTTCTACAAGGTTTGGCAGGTCGTTTATGTAAATGAGTAAGATAAACGGTCCAAGAATAGAACCCTGGGGGATCCCCATATCCAGACGAGTCCCAGGATCTCTTGCTATTTACGTCAACCCTTCGAACTCTATTGATTAGATAGGATGGTATAAGATCGAGCGCAGTTCCTTTGATGCCTTAGTGGCATAGCTTTCTGACCAAAGTTGCTTGCTGAACACAATCGAAGGCCTTAGATAAGTCACAAAATATTCATTTTTTCAGAAGTGCATTCTGTGATTCCTCCCAGGCCTCGAAGATATTCTTAATACATCACGTTGTTGAGATTGGAATGTATGCCTGTGTATATGATTGTGTTTTTTTTTGATACAATAACGTGTAATTAATTTTTTTGTATCAATTTCAATATTCAATTTTTTTTATTTATTTGAAATTATTTTTGAATTCTTTGTATTATACAAAATTGTTTGAACTGCTCGGAAATTTCAAATTAATGAAAGTTCGAATTATGTACACAAGAATAGATTTTTTTTATTAAAACCTCGTTTTGTTGAGGAGCATAATTTTAAGCATTTGATTGAATGTATAATTTTTTGGAAAATTACTCTAAATTGCAAAGCAAAGTCAAAATTTTTTTTTAAATAAACAACAAAATGTCATCAACACAAATTTGCATTTTATTATTAGATGTAATTAAATATAGTGTGTAGTGTACTAGAAGTTCTCTAGCAAACATTGGTGTAGTGTTTTATTAAATCAATTAAAAGTTTGTGTTTGTCTACTGCTAGCTACCTGCTATCTCTTCGCTCACACCTTCAAATAAAACAATAAATAATTATATATTCTGTACACTTTTTAATATAAAGTGTAATATAATTTAATGGTACTGTGCCATAGAACTAATATTATAAATTGGAAAGTAACCCTAAGAAACGTAGAAAATACTTAAGAATATAAACTAAACAAACGAAAGTGTAATTTAATATACTACTTACGCCATCTATTGACGGATAGATGGCGTCTGTCTGTCTGTTTCACAATCATAATAAAATCACTCAATCGATTTTTATGAAATTTAGTACAGAGATAAAATAAAGCTTGAGAAAATATGTAGGCTATGTTTTATTGCGAAAAAATACTTAAGAATACAAAGTAAACAAATGAGTGTGCTCGTACGCCATTTTTAAAATTAAAATACAGCAATAAGTGATATAAAAATATGTATAATCTCAAATATTTTATTTTAGAAGAAATCCTTTATATGACTATAAAAATCACATCATTATACTTTGAGAAGATTAATTGATATTTTATTCAATCAAGAACTAGCCAAAAATATTTTAGTTAATTTCTTGATAAAAATAGATGAATTGATTAGCAATTTATCGTGTTTAAAAAATACAAATGTAAAATAGTTACCTTCAGATTATACAAATATATAGTATACTAAAATTAAAAGTAGATTATTTGAAGAAAAAACTTGTACAAAACAACTTTTACGTATACGTATACGTATATACGTAAAAAACACGTCCAAGAAGTTTTTTTTTGAAAAAAGCTTATTATTATATGGAATTTAAATAATTCCATATATTCACATTATTATAGTTATTCCGTACTTTGTTTAGTTTTTATAAATTCATTAGTTCGCTCTCTCGCTTCCCTTCAATTTAAATTCAAATTAAAAAAACCTTATTTATAAACTAGACAAAGTCACAGGCAAATTAAAGTATATTGTACATGCCAAATCGTTTTTAAGTTTAACAATCCGACGTAGTTTAGAGTCAGCAATATTTCATGCCAGCGGTAGGTGCACGATATAACAGCCAAATGGGTATTTATTGGTTTACTCTATTCCGCTGCAAACTGTCCAAATTATGCTGAAATGGGTGGAAGTTAAGTTACTATTGTTATTAATATAAAGTTTCTTATCCTAACTAATATTATAATATCGAATGTAACGTCAAATCCATACAAATAAATAAAATTAGACTGTCTGTTTGTAATATTAAAACAACCGCTGTTTACCAAGTGTATATGATATATACACGATACATATACCAAAACAACAATTTTTATAATTTTTATCCGTTTGTTCCGGCTAATCTCTGAAATGGTTGGACCGATTTTGACGGGACTTTCACTGATAGATAGCTGATTCGGCTTCTTCGGCTATTTAACATCTCGATACGACCCATAGGAGCTGAGCCACACGTGAATGAATTCGCGAGGGTCGACTAGTACAAACGAAAAAAAGTGCGATTTAATATACTACTTACGCCATCTATTGAAGGACAGATGGTGTCTGTCTGTCTGTTACAAAATCGCGCTTAAATTATTATACCGATTTTGATAAAAATTAAACTAGAGCTTGGAAGAGGACATAGGAGTTGAAATAAGGGATGAAGTGCATGTTGAGCTGACTGTGGGAATAAATTTTGTAAGGTTGTGACGTTGACCAGAGGATTTTGAGTATCTCAGTAATGCCAAACACTGATGAAGGATATTCTTAAACCTACTGACGAGTCACAAGCCTCAGAAACAACACAACATTTTTACATATTCTCCACCTCGCTATTTAATGTTTAACAAAATTAAGTATCATGATTTACGTAATATATTGTTTTATTTTATACTAGCTCGATGTAAATATAAGGCAGATAGTTTCAATAGAGAAGGTAAACACTTATATTAGTTGTACCAGTGCTAGAGTCCAAATTCTGTTAATATATTACACACTCGAAAATGTAGACAAACTGTGAAATAATTAATGAGCGATTTATATTATGATTGCGTGAGGAACATTGTTTTCAAAAATAATGGAGTAAATTAAACTTTCCATGCTACCAACAACAAAGCAATTTGTCTATACGATGGAAATGTTAATAACTATTAAATAAACAAGAATCAAAATATTTTCATATTTTTCAACCAACTTCAAAAGAAGGAGGTTTACAATACGTCTCGACGTATTCTGTACCCACCGATTACTCGAAAACGCCTGAACCAATTTCAAAAATTGTTTTTTTATTTCAAAGAATATACTTCCAAGGTTCCTCCATTTTAAATTTAATCGATATCGGTCAAGCTGTTTTTGATAAATCAACAAAAACCTAAATTATCTTCCTACAAAAATTATTAGCAATTACATTAATGTTTAACATATTTATATTGAATGTTGCCCTTAGAAGATTGTATTTATTGTATAGTCAGAAAGTTGCTGTTTACTTGCACTAGATTAGATAATGTTCACTGTATGAAATCATCTGTTTGGCTGCTTCTAATATGTCAGGTTTAAGGACATAAGGTCGATGATATTCTTAAATAAACAAATAGTTCATATCCAGTCAGATGTTACCTGTGACCATGACTTACGCTACGACGGTTAATGTTTACTATATAAATTACTCGTCAGACTGCTGCTGATCTGTAGAGTCACTACTATTCTGTGGGAGTGTTCTTAAAATACATTCATTGAAATCTTTTGATCGTTTTTCAGGTTTTCCTCATACTGACCTTATTGACCTGATTCTATTTAAAGATTTTATTCAATTAACGCTTGGTCTCTTCTGAGACTATTTTTAGAATTAACTACATTGTTGACACAAAACTCTATTGTTATTAAAAATTAAAGATTATTATTTTCTACCTTTTAATTTTGACAGCTACATTTGATACTGTTTTTTTTTAACACTCTTGCACTACATTGAATACTACGTAATCAGAAATAAGACATTTCATACATAATATCGGTGATACACATCCGATCACTACCAGTGCACGAACACAAGTGACGGTCCTAATCATTTTACCTTTTCACCGCATTTAGGAATACCCACTTTATCAAAGGGCAATATACACTACATGCAAATTAAATTTTATGGTAGATAAGGTGCAAACGAGCAGATGGCCCAACTGATGGTTAGTGGCCACCATCGCCCATGGACATCGGCAAAACTATCTCTAGTTTTGTATCCTCTTATTTTGTCGATGCGTCGCATCCTCGAAGATAGAGTGGGGAGGGGGATGAATGCTGCGTTTTCAGAGGACCCTGAGCAATAGCCCAGAGACTGCAGCATTAATGGGATGGGAGAGGGAGGGGGTAAGTCTTGCCCACCCTCTGGAACGCGTCTATGATACTTGGCGGTCGGATTCGCATGCTGGTGGTTGCAAGTCTGTCGGGGAATAGATCCCCCACTACCAAGGGGGTGCTGGGTTACTTGGCTCTTACGAAAAGCTCTCCCAGCGGCAGAGAGAAATAGTATTCTAACCCGTCCCCTCACTGGTAAAGTTGTTAGCAACACCGTTTGTAAATAAGTGATTTTATCTCATTTTGTGTAGACAATATATAACTTACATGTTAAAATTGTCGTTTGACTGGTACTGCGTCGTACTGTGGGATATCATTGATATCAAAACGAAGTACTCATAACTTGTTTAATTCCATTTCTATCTCTTTTCCTGTCACATCTGATTTGTCCCCAAGAAAATATTTCCTAAAAAATCTTTCTACCCACATTATTCCGTTTCATATTTACTTATTCATAAAGTTTGCGGGACATAACGCCCTTGGATGTCGGATTTGGTACACTTTTAATATATTACTTTTCTAATGTCACGGTCTACCTTTTTACTATTTGAGTTAAATAACTTTTATTATTTTCCTTTTTTTCCCTGACTTTACTGCGGTATTACTATCTTATGGACACAATCTATCAATCCATGGAAAAAATATCCCATGAAATTTATTGAAGCCTAGTTAATCGGCCCTGACTTCACACGTTTGCAATATACAACAAAAAACATTTATTAATATTCAAGCGCTTACGACAATAAATATACTTCATTATACATAGGAACTATCAATTTTTGTGGGACAAAAAGTGGTCTATATGGTAATGCAGGTTATGAAGTGTCTTTGTACTAAGTTTAATTGATATCCATTCAGCCGTTTTTATGTGATTGAGTAACAAATATCTAAACATACAAACTTTCACATTTATTAATATTAGTAGGAGAATATAGAAAATACTGTCGTAAATCCGACTATATCCTTTGCCATTTTAGAAGATGGTAATAAAATAGCTTCCAATCGTTCTTAACAAACACATCCCTCGTTAGACATCCTAGCTCCTCTCTGGCGGAAACGCAGCTTAAGACATGAACGTTTTAACCACTAGGGTGACTAGGCTATCACTGCTCATGTATTACAGGTAAATACCTCATATTTTGTTTATAACCATGTGGTTTATTTTAATTATATTGTAATTTATGATAAAATTAACTATTAATCTCTTAATATATTTTATTTAAATATATATGAGCAGTGATATTTTACAAACAGACCGTGCTGTGGTTTTTCTGGTATCGGTTTCGCTTCAAAGTGTTAATGTTTAATATAATACTAAGCCACAATATTAACTTTATCTAGCAATAAGCTGCATATTTGTTTATATAGTCATGTTTTCTAGCACCGATTTAAATAAATTATTATAAAATAAAAATCCATTTGTTTCAAATATAATATTAAATTTTTATCTACTATAAGAAAGCATTAACCCTTTACATACCTTGTGGGTCTGACAGACCTATGGAAACTACTTAACAGTTCTTTCCCAGCCTCACAGTGATGACACGTGGGGCAGGGTTCCTCCCCACCACTTGGTACAGATGCGGACAAAACATCTGTGTCAGGGGGTGTCACTAGGCTAACCTAACACGAGGCTAACCTAACAGTAATCAAAACCAAAACTAGCTCACGGTTCAGACATATATAAAGATTATTTATGCGGTAAAAAAAAACTTAAGAAACTGAATGAAATGTAAATTTTATGGTTACAATGTTTTGTATCTAAAGATGTGTGGAGAGTACAGACTCTTTATTTGTCTGTGAATAAAGTCTGATATTTAAGTAAAATTTACCATTAGGCATTAAAAAACATTGAATTTTAAAACAATTTTTTTGACAGGTCCAACAGACCTGGCAGGCACTTTGTAAATTTTATTTACTAGGCACCCCAAAGGTTAAAGGTTAAAGAAATATTCATGCAAATATTGTAGGATATGTTCTGATTACTAAAAGAAAAACTTTTGAATATTTGATGAGAATCAGATAGAAATGAAATACTTTTGTTGATTCCTCACCACTGAGAAAACTATAACCATAACTCCATGGTAGAAAATACGTAGTTCACAGAGAGTTAATAAATAATTTTTAAAATGTAATTTTCGTCTTCGCCAAGGCTATTCCAGTGCGTCCTTATTAAATTTTATCCGACGGTTATAACGTTCCAGACAGCTTGCGGTTGTGGTTCACTATGCGATAGTTGTCTGTAACTTGAAAACTTGCAAAATTACTAAAGTTAAAATATCTGCTATGAAAATGTTCATTTAAAATTATATTGCTTCCCTTTATATTTCCCTTTATATATTATAGGAGCGTTTAAAAGTTACTGATAAGAAGGAATAGTCTGACAAGTGTTATTGGTGTAAGAAAGGTATCAAGAAATACCGTTTCATGTGTACTCAGTGTAAGCAAGTTAGAAATGAGCTGATAGTCTTCAAACTCCTGACTAGATCTTCACAATACATAGTGAAGAGCGATCTCGATTAAATTACCTTTCAAACAAATTAAACTTCATTAGAATCGGTCTATTATCTTGGGCGCCACGATGCCACAGACAGATATACATACACACGTTAAACTTATAACACCTCGTCGTTGTATGCACAATGAAAAATACAGATAATCATAAACATATAAAGAAAATTTATTTTTCTCTATATTTTTGAATCTCTGTATATCTCTTTGTATTATTATGTAAGTACTTCTATTATATTGATCCGTGAGAGTATAAAAAAGGTTAAATTAACATATTCATATATGTAAATGAAAAGTTCTAGTAACCTAAAATCATATTATTTGGTATTCGTAGTATTTTTACAATCTGAAATCAAAGTCGTGATAAAACTAAATTATCACATTTCAAAAATACATATGAAGAAGATAAAGTAGAGAATTACAGCCGAACAGCACACTGCACAGCTAAAATAGTCACAAGGAGAGTTCCGTTTTAGAACTGGATCAAATCTATTGCAACAGAGGTTATATATACAGTCTTGGAATAATATAAAAATTACTACCCCCGAATATAAAGTTATCAACAATGTTGCTAACTAGAATAAAAAATACCGGAAAATTTCCAAATTCGTAAAAAACTAGACGTCCATGAGTCCATGAGACGTCATTGAGTCATTTTTTCCCTCATATTATACATCAAACCGATTTTATATTACCGAAGTAAGGTTGGGTGAACTAGTTAAAGAAATTTAGTTAATTCATTAGAAAAAATATCAAATCAAAAATATGGACTTGCGGTGAAAAAAGTTTGCTATCTAAACTAACTTTTTTTTATAATAAAAAGTGTTTATTATTTATGGTATGACAATATTGGTTCATTAGTTTTTGCGTAAAAATATTGTTTTTCTTTCTACAATACTCTCGACTTTCCTAACTATTTTCACAAACTTTTATATTTATATTATACTACTGACTCGCTCTGCCTTCGCACGGTTTTTCTATTATTATATACATGTTTTAAACATATAAACCTTCGTCCTAAATCAATCTATCTTTCGATAAAAACCTCTTTAAAATCCGTTGCGTAGATTAAAAGTTCTAAGTGTTCAGACAGCGAGAAGCGACTTTGTTATATAAACATGTACAATAATAAGACAGACATTTCCAAAGATTTGTAAGTATACATACTCGTAGAATTTGTACGAAGGACCCAATAGAGTGTCATAACTACATGTAGTACCAAATATCCAATAACATCCCTGGATCCGCTCTCACCTGCGAACGTGATCATTGATTTTTACCATCCCTTTAATTTTATAGATGGCTTGTTATATTGAATTGTAATTTATGTCTATATTTTGTTAGGAAAATCACAATAAAATGTTCATCAATCATATTCTTATTAGAGGTATATAGCCGGCAGCTAACTTTAGGTCTGAGAAAAAATATTGGGGGGAAAGTTGCGCATTGTGAGCGTGCGTGTTCTATCCGTGACAACATCGCCCCTAATAGTGTCTTCTACGCATTCAAGGTCAAATATATACTTACGTGCCGGTAGCTATAGTCGAAAAATTGGAAAGAATGTTACGAACGTTTGAAAACGCGTATCTGTTAAGACCATTTATCTTAAGAACGCATGGGGGTAAGCAGCTGCAGTTCCTTGTTTCACAAACAACTTTAGCTTTTGAGTAAACGCAATCAATCAGTAATAAAGGAATCAAAACCTGTAGATTATTTCCGGTTGACCTAGAATCAAATAAATTTGGAGATGCGAAATTATGAAAATTATATAAGTATTGTTTTTTACTAATGCATTATTCTAGGTTCAATATATAGAAACGAATTGAGTAAGAGGTTTTTTTTTGTTTTGTTATTGAATAGCTGAAAATTAAATGAAAAGTGACGATGATTTGTGGCATGACATAGGGATGTAAGACGTGAAGAAGAAAAGACGATATTTTGTTCAGACGAATTTTATGTAAAGGAAGAATAATTTGAAGATTTTATAAGTAACTAGCTGACCCAGCAAACATTGTTTTGCTACAATGGGCCACCCTTATCACTTAGGGGTATGAAAAATAGATGTTGACAGATTCTCAGACCTACCCTATATGCACACAAAATTTCATAAAAATCGGTCGAGCTTTTTCGGAGGAGTATGGTAACTAACATTGTGACACAAGAATTTTATATATGTCGGTGGTGTGAATTAGGTTTAGGTTAGGTTAGCCTTGTGTTAGGTTAGGTTTATGTTAGTCAAATGTTAGGTTTAGACGCTGAAACTAAGCAGTGGAGGCGAGTGCTGTGATCACTTAAAGGAATTCCTAAAGCCTACACCTTGTTCACAAGTCCAAGGCGCTGCTTGGGTTCCTGTCATAATAGTTCATGTGAGAATAGTAACGAGGTCGTAAATGTAATGTTTAGTTATATCCTGACCGTGTTGCGGCCGTATAGCTTTTGAGGTAGGCCATCCATCTATATCCTTTTTAATTAGTTTTCGACATATATAAGCTTTTATTTTTACATAAATTGATTAAAAACAAGTGTTATCTAACCATGTACTGAACCTAATTTATCCAGAACCTTTGCTACGCGAGTTCGACAAGCACTTAGCGAATCTAGTTTTTTATAGAAGCGGGTGGAGAGCTAGTAATACTTTCCCCAACATTCCACATGTTTCATTTCACTATATCCTAACTTAAGCTATTGTACAAAGTTTGCTGTATGCATTAAATTACAACTCGCACCACAAAATCTATTTTAGATTAAATTAAGCAAAACATTATAGTTTGACAGCCTTTGCCCGCATGACTAACTTCTAGTTGCAGTTGCCAGTATAGAGAGAACTCTGGGATTTATGAGACTCTATTTAAACTAGAGACCAAGTAATTAAAGCCTTAGTCACTTCTTTGGTTCAATATTTACTCAATAAGATATTTATATTACAATTATAGTTTACAACATATTTATCTTGTTACTAAGGTTTGTCAAATTGTGTCGTTGGCGTTTATTACTATAACTTTTGTTTTTCCTCTCTTTTGAGTAGTGCTTGAATAGTAAATGAATGTATTTGGACTCCATTTTGACTATAAGTTTAGTCGAAAAGTTGAAAATGGTCTAAACTAGATATAGGTACAGCTCAAAATTATGTGTGATAGCTCAATGAATCCGGAATGACGCCTAGAAAAATGTGCCAAAAGCGTGTATTAGCAAATAAATTTAAAGATTTCCAATCAAAACCTCCCTATTCCCGGAACTCTATTTACATTACTTATAATGTTAATTTAACGGTGAAAATGGATCTCTGCGCGACATTTTTAAAAAGCAGTACGACACATTGTTTAATTTTTTTAAGGTATTAAATCCTTTTTTTTTAATTTGAAAAAATTATGGCGTATTCTAAACATTTTAAAAAATTTATTCCCGTTAGAAATTTTACATAAATTTAATTATAAGCCTAAAGAAAATTTTTTTTTGTAATACGTAAATAAATCATTGAAAAAGGAATTACATATCGTGCGCAGTGAATGTGTCGATGACCGTAGTTAATACGAAAATTTATGCTTACCTAAATAACAATTATAAAAAAATAAATAAAATTCAATATACCAATACAATTTCTTTTGAACATTTGTATTGTAATTTTTGGTATTTCACAGTCTACTCCCAGGAGATACTTTCAGCGTCTAGGATCCAGGTCCTTACGCCAGTAATATATAAATCTATCCTCCAATTTTGATCAAAAGAGCAGCAAATATTTAACATTAAAGTCACGTTGTACTCGCACAATGCATACTAACCTTGTACCAAACTCATAGTTCACATTCTCCGCTGCAAGTTTCACATTTTACACCTCAGCACCGTCTACAACAATATTCTCTGAAATTTCTCAATGTCTTTACAAATGATTACACATGAATTGACGTGAATTGCTCTTAAATATATTTTGGAGAAGGTGCTATATATCTTTTCTACAAGTTCGGGAATAAATTCATTTATATTTTATTGAATTGAACTATCACATATAGGGAAGGTCTCAAAATAAAAAAGATGCACTTGGTTTATAACTGAGTTAGATTTTGTTGGTATGAGTACTCTTCAAGGATTTTTTTCTAGCATTATACTTCGAAGTTCAATCATTAAATAATTAATGTACCTATTGATATAAAAGAAATATTTTTTTCTTTGTATGTAGATTTCAATTTTTTTGTATGTATCATGAGTTAAAATATCTAGTTTTTTTTGTTTGTTTTTCAATTCTACAAAAGTGTATGTTTGTTTCTTGTGTATTTCATTCATTTCATTTCATTTCTTATTCTAGTGTTCGAGTTTTAGTTTAGAGAATCCTTAAACGAACTAGTAAGAGATTTTTAATGTTAAATTTTTATTTTTATTTAAATAATATTTTAAAAATTGTTAGAGTTTTGTAATGTAAACTAGGTATTTACAACATTAACAATGAATTACTAGACTTCTAAAGATATACATAATAACTATTTTACACACCTATCTAACTACTAACAATGTTAATGTTATTTACTTTATGATTCAACTAACTGACCCCGCAAACTTTGTTTTGCAATATAAATTTGGGGTGGGCCACCCTTATCACTTAGGGGAATGAAAAATAGATATTAGCCGATTCTCAGACCTACTGAATATGTATTTAAAATTTCATAAAAATTGGTCGAGCCGTTTCGGAAGAGTATGGTAACTAACATTGTGACACGAGAATTTTATATTTAAGATTATACAAAAACGAATAAACCAATTTTGATGAAATTTATTGCACCCATAATTTATAATCTGCAAAAATATGTTAAATACTTTTTGTATGTATAAATTAAAAAATTTCAAACAAACTTTTAATTTTACTTTCCTCAAGTTCACGCAGACTTGGACGAGAATTCGCAGGATATTTGTGTCAATGACTAATATAAAAACAAGACATGATTTTCAAAAATAAACACAATTAAACCCTGCCCTAAAAACAAGTAATAAAAAGAAAAGTGCCCTAGAAATAACGCTGCAATGAGACACCGAAGAAAGTGTGAGCAAAAAGAAATGAGGTTGGATGGGTTCCAATAGCAATAGCAGGGTTGCGTTGGTAAGGCGATATCAAGCAAACTAAACACTGCTATACACTTTTTGAAGGATTTTATGCATACAACAAGAGGTACTGTTTGTTTGTGTTTTCTTATTACCATTGCTTATATTATATTTAAAACTGAATTTTATTTGTAATTTTTTAAATAAAGATATATTTATTGAATAGTCATAATTGCGTTGGAATAGAACATCTTCAAATGATCTTAACTATTTTGATTCATATCAGACTTAAATGAAACAAGTGTTAGATTTTAAGTTAAACCTTCATCAATACGACTGTTTCAGCTGTATTCGAATTTTTGCAGTACTTTTTGAGATATCTGCATACAAACATATTAACCCACAAAAAGATAAACAAGTTGAAAAATTATTGTCTTCTCTTCATATTAATTCTATATTAATATTAAATCTCCTTACATTAAGCTTTCTTAAATATCTTCTCTGGACATTTATATAATTATTTTCTTTTTTAATATATATGTATATATTCAAGGGAAATAGTTCAGATTAGTGTATAGCTACAAAAATTTAATAATGAAATAAATTAATTACAACCACATTTATGTGGAATTGGGAATCGTAAATTGTGTTATTTTATTTAGATTTCCTAGTAAGGAAAGAGTGGTAAAAAGTTTGTATGTGATAATTTGTATGATCAGGTGGACCTTCTACACGATTGTCTCTAATTAATTATTTAAAAAAATACGTAACTTCAAGCTAAGCTATTGGTATGGTCAATATAGTTTCCAAATCTTACTAATACTTATAAATGTGAAAGTTTGTATGTTGGGATATTTGGATATTTTAATGTTTGTTACCCAGTCACTCAAAAATGGCTGAAAATTTTCATTTTATAACCTGGATTTACACATAGGCTTATTTTATAAAAATTCAGAGTTCCTCCGGGAAAATGGTAAAAGTCTCAAAGGCTCACTTTTATTACATCTCGTTATTACAAAATAAAGTAAATAGTGTAATAATCACAACTAGATGAGAGTCTAAGAGAGGCGTATAAAGCTTGGAAGAAGTCCAGAATCTACGATTTGTAAGATATCAAGGGCTGTTCACGAAATCGAGGAAATTGAGAGGTTTTCCACTATTGAAACTAGGAACTATTGAATATCTTGTTTCTTTTTTATGTCTCTGCCTCGATATTTATTGCATTGATCTTATTATATTAATAGAAATGTGCGAAGATGTGTAGCTAGGGATGTGTTTGTTAAGAAACTTGAGGCTAGGTAAATGAAGCGATTTTATTGGTTGTCATCAAACACATCTTTTGAAACACAATCTTTCAGTATTATTATTTGTTCACAATATTATTATTTTTGAGGTACGGTCTATAGCGTCCTAGCTACTGTCAGACTGACTTTTCTGAACATAATAGGGATTTTATAATCCTTACCGCAATCCAAAGTTTTAGTCAAACCTACTAGCTAGATGATGTAATCAAGATTGAGGCAGGAAGAATGATTTATGTAGCCAAACTCATTTCTATAGCTAGAATAGGATATATAATATAAATAAACTCATATGTACATGTCGGGGATTTTAAAACGATGAGAAGGGAAATGGAAGGAGGAAGATGGGGAATATTGGGGAACATTAAAAGGGGGTGATGGTATTGAATGGAATATTGGGTAAACGCAACGTAGATACTTCTACTGAACCGATAAATGATCAAATATGATCTCTAACAATTACGAGAGAAACCTAAGCAGTGCCTTGGACTTGTGACCAAGGTGTAGGCTTGAGGATATCCTTTAAATGATCATAACACTCGCCTCCACTGCTCAGGCTCTTTGTTTAAGCCCAAGGTTAAACGCACGTAAACCGAATCTAACACAAGGCTAACCTAACCTAAGGCTAACCTAACCTAAGGCTAACCTAACCTAACATTGTGTTTACTTAACCACGTGGCAATTACATTGTAAGGACTTACGTGACCTTAGTTGGACAGCACTTCCACACTACACTGCACTTGACACTATCACTATCACTACTTAGATGATGTTCACTTCTTGAGAGACCGCGCACGACTAAGACTTCAGTTAGACTGTCGATCACATATAAAGGGTCGAGGGTAGAGACTGTCAAAACAACGAAAGTGACTACTACCCCACTCCAACGCCATAGACAACGATAACCTTTAATCGATAATCTTTAACTATGCTCGATTAATCGATAATCTTTAACTATGCTCCGACATACATATTTTATTAAGCACACACGGGTGCAATTTTTCACGTATGCTCAGATTTATCAAAAATATATTTTACTGTTATTCCACAAGAACTGATTTTTTTAGGAATAAAAAGCAGCCTTTGTGCTATTGCAAGGTATTAAATATCTCTGTGCAAAATTTCATTGAAATCCGTTCAGCCGTTTTTGCGTGATTGACTACCAAACATACAAACTTTCACATTTATAATAATAGTAAGATATTTTATACGAATGGAATTGTGAGAAGTATGTATATTGCACCCATGATATGATACCCAAAATTAGAAAGATGAGAGGGGATTTAGAAGGGCCATTAGGCTGCATTTCTACCAGAGATATGCGAGGATATGTAGCAAGGGATATTTTTGCCAAAAATCAATATAATCGTTTCATTTACCTAGCCTCGCTCAGTTTGAAATGAAGCAATTTTATTCGTACATCTCTGATGCTAATTTTACAACATATCATTTCATTATAAGTTTCTTGAAGTTCCAATAAAATCTAGAGCAATTACATTCAGACGGAGTCACGTTATTACTATTGAAAGGAGAGGTTGTGTAGTCAAAATCACGCTATGGAAATTAGGAGAGCTTGTGGTAATGAAATCCTATGACCCCTAATGGTTGACATACTTATCATATTGCTTGTGAGACAAAAGTGACTATTACGAGTCACCCTTAACAAGAACGGTTTTACACAAAATCATTTAATAGTAACAATAAACGCTTGGATTTGGGTCAGTCATTAACAGTCGTTATCACTCAATCGGCATTAGTATAACGTTTTACTTCAATAATATTTAATGGATATATTTACAATTTTACATTTAATAGCAGTGATGGCCCAGTGGTTGAGATTTCAAGTCTTACTCGGGAGGTCCGAGGTTCGATCCTAAGCACACACCTCTGACTCAGAGTTATGTGTGTTTTTGAGCAATTAAATATCACTTGCTTTAACGGTGAAGGAAAACATCGTGAGGAAACCTGCACTCCTGAGAGTTCCCAAAAAGTTCTCAAAGGTGTGTGAAGTCTGCCAACTCGCACTGGGCCAGCGGGGTGGACTATGGCCTAGTACCCTCCTCATTCTGAGGAGGAGACCCGGCTCAGCAGTGGGCCATTGAAGGGTCGTGATGATGATATTTACAATTATATATTTAAACTAGCGGCCCATCCCGGCTTCGCGCGGGTGGAATATTATTTTTAAAAATATATTAGCCCTCCCGCATTTCGGAGCCCCCTCTCTTGCCGCTTTACTCGCTGCGCTGCGTCGCTATACTGGCCCGTCACGTCGTCGTGTATTTTTTATTTATATTGATATTTTTAATTTCATAATATCTTTTGAATAGAAAGTCCGATTTTAATAATTCAAAAAGTAATTAACAGGTATTGAAACAGTCTTCATTACGAAATAATTTATTTGGATAAGAATTAATACAAAGTTATGGAAAACATGGTCTGATTTTGATAGGCATTTTTATCAACTTTTAAAATGTAAAAAAGTAGTTATAGTGACGTAACATATGGTCTCGCGGACTTTTTTGTAGATATTGATACGTTCTATAATATTGTAGAACATTTTTTTGTTCTATCATCAATACTTTTCGCAGCGCATGCGATGAAAGATATTTTATGGCAAATTTTTTGGCACCTTGGGTTGGTTTTCGTGAGATTTCCTAAGGATCTCTAATTTTTTCTTGTAATAAATATAGCCTATGTTACTCAGGGATAATGTAGCTTTCTAATGGTGAAAGAATTTTTGAAATCTGTCCAGTAGTTTTTATGTTTATTCGTTACATACAAAAATACAAATCTTACTTCTTTATAATATTATAGTATAGACTAGTAACCAGCTCCGGTTTCGCTCGGATTCTCTACTATCCTACTAATATTATAAACGCGAAGGTTTGTAAGAATGTATGGATGTATGTTTGTTACTCTTTCACGTAAAAAATACTAAATGGCTTTTGATGAAACTTTACTGTATTTAAAGATCTGAAAATGAAAATATACAAAAAAAATTAAATGTGACATCTTAAATCCATACTCAAGGGTCACAAGGCCCAGCTCCTCATGCAATAATTATTTCTATATCATCAGTACTGATATTTTAAGAATATTGGCGTCTTTTTCGAAGTTAATATTGATCAAATATAATAAGTATCTAAGAGTAGATTTTGTTTAAGTTATATTCTTCTAATATTTGTAGTCTCCTGAAAAATTTTGATTCCTCAGCGAAACGAGTTACTAAGTTAGTAGTTTTTGAAGTAATCAATTTTGGAAATTGTTCTATAACAAATTGTAGTTATAAACTCAATTATGAAACTTGTTCATGTTTCTGCGTCCACTACTGAATAAGGAGTTAACTAGGTACTGGAAATGGTGTTAAAATATTATTAATTAACCTTTTTTAGGGTTCCGTACCTCAAAATTATAGAAATGAAGTCTTATAGAATAATTTCAATGCCCATTTGATCGTGAAATTTTATTAAATATTCAGGTGCATGCAGTCCTCGATGAAGATGTATAAAAAAACACATTGTTATATGTTAAAAATAAATAAGTAAATATCAGTTTACTTTATTCTCCTCTAAAAAGTAATAAAAATTTAACAGAGTGGAATTTTGCAAAGTTCTAAACCCATGTTTAAATCAGTTTTTCGAATATAGGGTATAAAAAATATCAATAACTTTTATCTATACTGTTATTTTTTCAGAATTTCAAACTGTTGAAACACGAAACTATTTTTCGTAGAATACCGAAGGACAAAAGTAACAGGCGTGTAACAACAAAATGTTAAAAAACAGTTTGTAAACATTGTGACAAATTCCACTAGGAATTTTCACCAATATCTTTTATTTTATATGTCAAACAAATTTCTAAACTAACAATCTATTTCTAGAATGAATTCGCACGAGTAAGTTTACCGTTCGTTAAATATAGGATCCATTTTTAGATTTAGAGTGGAACGATTAGAGTTACAAGACATATACTGTACTCAGGCTGCGATTCAGAGATGTGCGAGGATATGTAGTGAAGATTGTGATTATTAAGAACCAATAGAATCGCTTCGTTTGACACACTCTAAGCTAGCCTAGGTAACTAAAGCGATTCTATTCTATTGGTTCTTAACATCCCTGTTTATCTTCAGTGTAAACGCAGCCTTAAAAGACTCTTAGATAGATGGATCCTAAATTTTATTGCTAGATTTCTCTATATATATATGTATAACCTAGAATTCTTGTATAATTGGTAAAGCAACTCTATATGTCTGTTAAACTTTTAAGCTTAAACCATAAAACTAATTTTAATAAAATTTGGTACAGAGATAGACTAGAGCTTGGGAACATAGGCTTTGTTTTATTGCGAAAAAAGTATTAAAGGGGTTGAAATAAGGGATGAAGTGCATGTCGAGCTGTGAGGCTGTTTATGTCTTTGGGAGTTATATATAAATTATGTTAAATTTTAAAAATTGAAATGTAAAATATAGCGATATAGCGAAACGGGTCGACTAATAAAAACTAACACTAAAACGATTGTAATTTCCGAAATTAAATCAAAACGGAAGTTATTGAAACGGAAGTTTACAATATCAATCGTATCAAATCAAAACAACATCAATTTAAATTGTTTAAACATTTTGAATTAATGTTTACTCCGCTGGATTTTTTTTATTTACATTTATATTTATGGTTGCTAGATTGTTATATATTAATATATTAATACTAGCTGACCCGGCAAACGTTGTTTTGCCATATAAATTTGGGGTGGGCCGCCCTTATCACTAAGGGGGGATGAAAAATAGATAGTAACCGATTCTCAGACCTACTGACATATGCACATAAAAATTTTCATAAAAATCGGTCAAGCCGTTTCGGAGGAGTATGGTAACTAATATTGTGACACGAGAATTTTATTTATAAGATTGTCACGCAGCTCTCAGGTTAGAAATGAGCTGATAGTATTCAAATGACTGAACAGATCTTCACAATACATAGCTTGCAATGGTTCTTAACCATCTCGATTAAATTCCCGTTCAAACGAATAAAACTTCATCAGAATCGGTACATTATCTTGGGTGCTACGATGCCACAGATACTCTCAATTTAAATTCGCGTCACTGTTTCTATTGTGAAATATTTATCTCATCATCAATTGAAACTTAACATTTTTAGATTCTAAAGAGAAACAAGATTTTACCCAAACTGAAGTTAACTAAAAGGTTGTTACAAATAAAGACAAGGCTGTGGAAGTTTGACAGTTTGAAAGCTCATTCCAATCTATCTAATCTATTCGATGTAAATCAGGCAACACCGAAAATGGAACTAGAATGAGAACCTTTATTTATTTTAGTTCAGCGCTTTAAATATTCTGCATCAATTTGATAAACTGTTCGTTTATTTAAAAAATACCTCCATTGACTCGATTACTAATAATAGTCTATGTCCCGATAGAAAGGGGATTGACCACATTGTTGGGCATTTTGGCCCTGAGCGTGCAAGCAGTAAGGATAAAATAAATATGTTAAATTGTTAGGGTTACTAACAGGGTATTAGAAAAATAATATGCTTTAGTGCCCAGCAGTTTCAAAAAAAATATATAAAATATTTTAGAACCTTACTTTTGTACTATAAAAATCTAAGTCATTAACTTTTCTTTATTAATCTGTTATATAATGCAATAGATATATTAGATAGGAATAAGGTAGGAACATAAATAAATTAAATCAACTCAGAAACTAGATACCAATGACAAAATAGAATAAACTATTAATTACTGTCCGTTAAGTGTTAACTCAGTTCGTGATCCGTCTCATACATCCTCCATCTTGTTTATTTAATTAATAAAATACACACAATACACGTTTAAATATTAATAAATAAATAAATAATTCTTAAAAAATAAATGGTTGGTTAATTTACAAAAAAAGCTACAAAGTTCAATCACAATGAAAGCGAAATGAAATGTGATTACTGATTGAATTGAAAAAACAAATAGCTGTCACTGCTCCATAGATTAAATAAGATAATGTATCGACTTAAGAATCGATTCAAAATAAATCGATTGCTAATATTGCTTATTTATATTATATTTATTAAAAATAATGTTTATTATTGGCATATATTTTTTCCATTTATTAAATAATTATTATTTTATTTACGAATGTTTTTTTATTAAAGTAATTAAGAATAAACGAAATCGATTTTAGGATGATCGAATAGTTTATCTTTTTAACCTAATGTTGGTAAGAAATCATTCTTAAAATGTCAATTAGAAGCCAAAAAATTAATTAACATACTCATTAATTAAATATTTTATTTCTGTAGATTGATACTACGAAAAATTGACTAGAGGCGTTATTTATTCAAACTTAATTTTAGGTATGATTGTTTTTAGCTGAGCGTTCTGCACAAAAAAGCCAGAAATGGAAATTCCCCTTAGCAGTCTGACAATTAATATCATAGAGTGAACATTGTCTAACGTAAAGTAAGGTGTCCGAAATCAAGAATCATGTGAGTCGTTAATTGTATTATCTAGTTTAGTTAGATAAGATAGAGAGAGAAGAAAAGAATAATATGCCGATCTGCACATCATCTTTTTACTTCTTCTTCGAAACTTCCAGCATGATTGTGATTTGATCCCTAGTAGATGAAACTCTGGATAACTTTGCTTTTAGTTACTTCATCGTTTTACAATCAACACCATGAATTTTGTGCCAGATATGGCGTTTTTTTCCATGTGAGAAGCTTGAGTGCATTAGAATTGATGCAATTATAGGAAGGGGAAGGAAGAAGACATGCGATTAAATAGACAGGCGGTCACTTCTTCGCATGCTGGTCGAAAGCCAGTCGGGGAAACAATTCCCATACCACTAAGGGGTGCTGGGTTACTTGCTTCTTACGAGATGCTGTCCCAGCGGCAGACGGGGTATTCTAAACCGTCCCCTCACTAGTTAATTTACCATGAAGAGTATCAAATAAGTAGTTCAGTAACTTGTCACATGCGTGACATGTTAATAACTATTTTAATATAGACATTATCACCAGGAAGTGTCTAAAGCGGTCAACAAAGAAATTATTTACCGTCGAAAAATTTACAGACACGCGATGTCATATAACTTTTATCAAGATTGTATGTCAATTTAATTTATCGTTCATGATTTTTAATATAACAAGACAAAGACACAAGGACAACGAAGTGTTACTAGCCTTTAAAAATATAGCCTTTAGTCTCATGTTGATGGAACTGATGAAGTCTGACAATTGACGTGATTTCATATAGTAGATATTGTCTTAAGTAGTGCACGTGGTTTGATTTAGTGTGGCAATACTATACTTTCTTTATTAAGAATCTAATAATTAATGACTATTATAGACTATGACTATTATTGAATTCTCTAAAAGAGCCTTTTAAGCCTATGGCTACAATACAAGAGCCATTCACTACTCGGCCTATTGTCTAAAATGCATGTACTTATAGCGTTCCTTATAAAGGAAACTTATGAATAAATTTTATAAAATAGACCTGCTCCTGTGTCACAAGCCCGAGGCATTGCTTGCTATAGTTTAAAATTTATAACATTAACAACACTTTAAAAAAAATAATTGGCTAGTTATCGCTACTATAAGAATACATCAGTTGACTCAATAACTTATGTGCTCCCTGCCGACAACTCAGACGCAATTTGACTAGTAATATCGTATATTGTATAGTTCAAGTCTAAGTGGTGTTAATTTTATTACTTAGTACTTAAAACGATTATTAATGCATAGTTAAATCCCATAAACTTGCACCTAGATAGCAAGCTTTAAGTCCAGTCACAAGCCTAAATAAACGTCATAGGTCTTGAATTGGCAAAAAAATCGACTTTTAATGTGCAACTAATCTTTAGGAAGTAATAGTAACACTATGTTTAGTTACTTTTGTTTTATTATTTTAAAGAGGGTTTAATAATAACTGATTATATCACCCTCATAATTACACACAAACATTATTCACATACATCTTTATATAAAGTTAAATACAGCCCTATAGAGTTCCACAGTATCTTGCGACAAGGTAGACGCCAAAAGACTGTTTCACCAGCCTATATTACTTCTATTTGAATTTAAATATAGTTGACGACACTCGTTGCGGGCAAGCAATGATGGCCCAGTGGTTGAGACTTCAAGTCTTACTCGGGAGGTCCGAGTTCGATCCCCCACACAGGCACACACCTCTGACTCTGAGTTATGTGTGTTTTAAGCAATTAAATATCACTTGCTTTAACGGTGAAGGAAAACATCGTGAGGAAACCTGCACTCCTGAGAGTTCCCTAAAAGTTCTCAAAGGTGTGTGAAGTTTGCCAACCCGCACTGGGCCAGCGAGGTGGACTATGGCCTAATACCTTCCTCATTCTGAGGAGGAGACCCGGCTAAGCAGTGGGCCATTGAAGGGTCGTGATGAATGAATTAAATGTTGCGGGGACATTCCATCAATATATGACACACATTCTCAACTACGTTACATACAGAACAATCGGGAGATTCAGCCTTACCCATCATGTATGCGAACTTATATATTGAAATATGCCGCAACGAAGTCTTAATGCCAAAATAATATCTTTCCTAAGTAAGTTCAAAATTTAGTAGTTCTGTAAGTTTATAAGTTTCGAACTTTTATAATGGTGATCAAATTCATTCAGTCAGTAATTGTTTTATCTAGACTTCTATATTGATAATATTGTATAACGATTTTGATATTTATATTCTAAACTCGAAAGATACGTCCTTTTAAAGTGGCCATAAAAATAGTTTTGGCCATTTAATTGCAATAGACTGGCCATTTTGAATAAAGATGGTAATCTCCAGAACTAATTTTAAAAACTTTTCACAGATTTTTAAAAACCTTTACCCGTGAGGGGACAAGTTAGAATACTATTCCCCTCTCTCCGGTCAAACCGCATGTCTGGCACACATGTGGTTTGACCGGAATGCGTCAAAGTCACTTGACTGTCGGATTCACGTACTAGTGGTCGCAAATCAGTCGGGAAACTGACCCCTTACCATCGAAGCCTGCTCCCAACGGCAGAAGAGAACTGTATTCTAACTCTCTAATTAGTTGATTTGATGATGCAAAGAATGTGTATGTATAAATTCCATAGTAAATATGTACAAGAGATTAATATTGTCTGACTAGTTTATTGATATTGAGATACATAGATTGAAATAAATTTAAATAATAAATTATTTACATTATTACAAATTTGTGTTTAAAAAAGAGATAAAGCTCGTATAGTCCATCTAATTTCCCAACAGCTTAGTCGATTGTTGGCGTTGAAATATGTGATATTTAACAGACAGGTCAATTTTAAAAGCTTGTATTTTACATTTTAGCTGAAATATTGCTGCCAATATTGGATTGAATGTACGGCGGATATTTGTTAGTCTGACGCTTCGGTATCAATCAATATGGATTGTTACACAAGTACATTTTGTGTTAGGAGATACAAAAGTTGCTCTTGTATTGCTGATGGTAGGAAGGTCAGTAAAGACCTTGAAGGTACAGTAAAGAGTGCTTGAATAAGATGTCGTGGCTTAAGTCATTCAAGTGAAGTAATTGTTGGATTATTTAGTGTTGCCTGAAACAGAAAACTTTTTCTCACTGGAAAATAAAAAGGGCCTCCAATAATGATTTCGTCAACCTCCACATTTGTTACTCCGTATTCCTTATACTTCCGTATATATCGGTAAGGCGAATACTAAGTTATAAACAGTGTTGCTATTGCTCGTTAGTGTTACATAAAATACACGTTATATGGATAATGGGGGTTTAAGTAATTTATAAGATACTATTGAAGTATCTAACAGCATGCAATGGCGCTACAATATTAAAAGCATTTAATAATGAAGTATAATAAGTCGCCAGGGAGGAGAGGTATAGTGTAGTGGATATATTCATAACGTAAAATTAATTATCCAACCTAACCCTTGTTACTAGATACCCTTAGCAGGTAATTTAGGTAGGTATAAACTTCCTATAATAGTGCGAATTCTGGCATCTGTTTAATAATTTCCATTGTGGCTCCGTTCCCCAGTTTTTGCTGTAACTACTTGTATATATGTACATACATACTGTAGATAATGTATAACTCTTGTCCCGGTAGATTTGAGGCAGTCTATCAAGTGACATAAGTATGACTAATATATGAGGCGTTTATTTTGATTCGTAACAAATACATTCCTCGCTACACATCTTTGCTCATCTCTGGTGAAAATGCAGCCTAATATTGTTGTGTTAGGTATAACTTATTATCGTGTATTACGTGAGTTTTTGATGCATTTATAATCTTAGTTAAATGTTGGGTCAGAGTTCAAGCAGCTCAAAAACTGCTTTCATTTAAAGCGCATGTTACTTTTTTAGGTTGGTCAGTATTAGTTAGTGGGACTATACTGCGCAGCATAGTCTGCTTGTAAACTATACTAGGCAGCGCCTTAGACTTGCGACTAAGGTGAAATGCCTTTTTGTTATAACAACGCTCCCCTTCACTGCCCGAACACTAGCTACAGTAAATAATAATGTTGACTTATGTAAAATTCAAGAAGGATGACCGTCGTGGTTAACACGACACTATACTAACTACCATGTGCACTGCTACGACAACACCAGAGAGACTGACTATAATCTATCGCACTAAAGTTTATATATACTGTCTACGCGTGGGTATACTTGAAATAATATAACAGGTACAACCCGCGAACACTAATTTATAAACGGTGTTGCTAGAGAAGGTAAAGTGACAATTATTTATCTATTTATCATGTTACTAAACTAAAATAGCAAAACTGTATTTAATAATGCAAGAATGGTATGAAGTAAGACATTTTCATAAAGTCAAATTAATTATACAACGACCTAACCCTTTTATGTTATACAAGCTCCGTAGATAAATATGAGGATAGAATGACGTATAAAAGGAAATGTTTATAATCATGGGTTTACTTTATATTTGAGATCAGATTTATAATAGTGTTGCCTCCCCAAAGTATGATTTTTTATTTAAAATAATATCCTGATAGTAATTTTATTTTATTCCAAGTATATTGATGTGTAGACAAAATATAACCTCGCGCAGTGTACTTGGAAATTAGTGTTATAGTGTCGTGGTTAAGGTCACCAATCTTGAGGTCCACGTAAGTTTACTTTATTATCTATTTTAGTAATCGAGTGGTGGAGGCGTGAGTTTACAAATACATGGTAAATTGTAAAAAATATTTTGCATTCTAACGGCTCAAGTGGAGAACAAAAAATTTGGAAAAGGAGCACTCATAAGAAAACCTCATTCACGCATATTAGATAAATACCGTATATTTTACCCGTGAGGGGACGGGTTAGAATACTATTCCCCTCTGCCGCTGGGAGAGCATCTCGTAAGAGCCGAGTAACCCAGCACCCCCTTGGTGGTAGGGTATCTGTTCCCCGACTGGCTTGCGACCACCAGAATGCGAATCCGATCGCCAAGTGTCATAGAAGCGTTCCGGTTCAGCCGCATGTGGGCCAGACTTACCCCCTCCCTCTCCCATCCCATTAATGCTGTGGGTCTAGTGGACTCTGGGCTCTTGCCTAGGGTCCGCTGAATCCGCATAATTTTTCTTCTTCATTCCCCTTTCCCACTTTATCTTCGGGGATGCAACGCATCGACAAAGCAAGGGAGTATCTCTTGTTTTTCCGATGTCCATGGGCGATGGTTGCCACTTACCATCAGGTGGACCATCTACTCGTTTGCACCTTATCTATTATAAAAAAAAAATAGGAAATCATTGTTTAAACCTTTTCTGGACTGTACAAATAATTCAAAGTTTTAGTCAGACTAACGAACAGCAATTCATTTTTATACAGTTGGCCGGAATAGTGAGGTCAAAAAAATTTTTTTAGGTGCCTTTATTTGAGGGGTATCCGAATCAACAGGGTGATTCGGAAACCCGATGCGATTTTTTGTAGTTTTTAAGTTATGAATTTATGAATGTTTTTTTTAAGATTTTTCGGTCGAGAGCGATTTTATTTTACTTTTTCGCCAATAAGTCATTGGGAATACTTTTTCTTGTTACTTAATCTTCATGATTTCTATTACATATACTATTCTATTTATAGTATTTTTTATTTAAAATTGAGGTTTTAGCGAAATAAACTTAAATATTTAACATGAAACTAAAAATCGAAAATGGCAATTATTTCGCACCTATACGATTTCAAAAACTGCACGAGACTTCAAGCTATCATAATAATACAAGAAAAGACATGCTTCATTGGATATTATTTAGTAAAATCAGGCGACAAAGCTACTGAGGGGGAAATTTCCTAATACCAAACTAAACTTGATCAAATAAAATGTATTAAGCACGCTTCAAATTTAAAAATTGCACGTTAATCCCTTTGTACAATAAAGAACAATAAACCAGGTAAAGAATATTGCGCTCATAAATAAATACCTCTAATTAACAGAACAGATTGGATTTAGGTTACTTTTGTATTAGGTTTATGGATACAATAAGTTTGTATCCATATATATTCTTAAATATTTTTAAATTTTAATGAAACTATGTGGATGGTTAAAATAATAAATATATTTACAACAAATTTTCAAAATTGCGTCCTCCTGCTCCTTATAAACCCATGATGACATAAAACCAAACGCAGAAATTCTCCTCCTTCTATTCTGTAAAAATATAATTTCAACAGTAAAATATATAATCCACCAAAGAGTGGAGTCTTAGTGTGAAAAAGCTTGAAGCAAAATTAGGTCATATTAATATGAAAATGGTCTCATTAATTTATTATTCACATGTTAAGTCAAGTAAACCCTGCAGAATAAACTTTGGAAGATTTGGCAATTAATTTAACAAAGGGTTATATTAATAAAGCTGATTTTAGTAAAATGAAACATTATTTAGTGACACAGTCCCTTTGGGTGGAAGGTTTGATTTATATCCTCTGTAAGTGGTCTTAGATGCTGTGGAAATGGAAGGATTCACTTGGAGAATAGGTATATTAAATTTGTATACTAGTTATCTTACTGTAGGTATATACAATATTATATAAGATATCAGAATTTATAATTTCGAAAGAAACACTTAATCATCATAAACACCCTTTAATGGCCTGCTGCTTAGCCGGGTCTCCTCCTTGCTTAGGAGGGTATTAGGCCATAGTCCACCACGCTGGCCCAGTGCGTGTTGGCAGACTTCACACACGTTTGATAACATGGAAAATTCTCAGGAGTGCAGCAGGTTTCCTCACGATGTTTTCCTTCACCGTTAAATAAACTGATATAGATTTGCTTAAAACTTACATAACTCAGAAAAGTCAGAGATGTGTTCCCAGGATAGAACTCGGACCTCCCGAGTAGACATCAACATCTTAACCAATGGGCTAACAGTGCAAACACTTAAGAAACGTAGGAAATACTTAAGAATACAAACTAAACAAACGAAAGTGCGGTTTAATCTATTACTTACGCCATCATTGACGAATAGATGATGTCTGTCTGTTATACAATTAGGCTTAAATCACTGAACCGATTTTGATGAACTATGATACAGAGATAAAGTAGAGCTTAAGGAAGGACTAGGCTATATTTTAAACCAAAAAAAAGTTAAGAATACTGTGAGGGGTGGGGGGATATAACAGAGAAACTTTAAATGTTGAGGGAAAAAAAAGAAATTTATCACTAACATACAAAACCTTTATTTATATTTAAAAAAATATACATTACTCTGTTTTCCCTCTTTATACAGTAAGATTTAACATCCATTGAAGATATTAAAAATATAAAAAAAAAGATAAAGAAGGGGGTACGTTTACGAAACCTGGTCACAAACAAAAATGGCGAACTAGCAACGTAGAATCAACAGTCCTCGTCAGCTGTTCCCAATTATACATTATTTCAATATTATTTACACTTACAATTAATTTAAATTGTTTAGTAAAATGTGTGTGGTTAAAGAAAAGGAAAAATTAAAAGTTAAGGAAAAAATAAGCAAACAACCCAGGAAAAAAATACTCCCTGAGGAGTATTTATTTTTTCATAAAAATGATAAAACTCTCACACGGTTACCGCATGGCACAACTTTTGAGTTTTAAGTTTCAGGTTCTCCGAACACTTAAGACCTCAAAAGGTTATGATAAGGTCATCGCAATCGCCATTACTATAATTCCATATGGAAGAATTGATTGTATAAAGATAAAACTATTTAAAGTAGCGTCTCGGCGTAAAGTCGCCGGTCGCCGCCACCGCCCCGAGCGCTCTAAAAGACAGCGTTCAAAGTTGCCACCTTCTCGGGGAAGATTATCCTAAATTACCAACTACCAATCAGGGTAATGGGAAGAATTTTGTATAAAAGATGTGACCGACCGACCGACGTGGAGGCGAAGTGCATTTTGAGCTGTGTGGCCGTTGTGTCTTTTTTATTATTCATATATACATTTAATTATATTTTAAGTTGTTTGGTATTTCACTCATTTAGTAATATAAAATAGTATAAAAACATAATTATATGTATCTCGCTATTTTATATACATGAGCAGTGACTTGTATAAACGTTATAATATATTTGCCACATTATTTCCAAGTTCTCTAATCTACACGTCGCCTTGTAATCTAATATAATCCTATTAATTCTATAACGGTAAATCTATGGGTGCTGACGCCATATTTATATGGTAAACAGATGCCTTGTTAGTGGATGCTTAGTTTAATAAACAGGATATGGATGTGAATATTACTTCAAAGTTGGCTTTAGATAAAGGTAGTGTTACGGAATATTAATTTAATTATTACGGAATATTTATACACAGTATATACTTTCTATTGGATTTGAGGAGTTTCCAATGAAAGATGTTTAAAATCCAGTCGCTAGTTAATGCTGCGGTTTTAGTAAGCTCTGGATTCTCATTCAAGGTCCACTGAAATAATAGCATTCTTCTCTTCATGCTGATGTCAATGGGCGACTCGTCTGCTCGTTTGCCCCTAAACTCCCATAAAAGAGAATAAAATCCATAATAAGGAATTCTATCTCTAAAATGACGCTTAACATAAAATAATACAAGTATGAGAGAGTATCAAATTGAAAACCATTTTTAAAAAGTCGGTTAAAACAAGCTTTGATTGGATAACTTTCTAATGGCTATTATTGAACTGTATAGTATTTTTATCATTTGATTAAAAATGGTAAATTACCACGTCTGGTTTATAATTTCAGGGTATGTTGATACTAATAAGATATGATCCTGAATGTTTCAGATCTCTAATTATTACCTTTTTTTTCAAAATTGGAAAAAGCTGAAAATCAGAAAAAAAATATTCTCGGAAACTTTGGAACTTCTGTTTTTTGTTCTTCATTATTTCAAATCTTTTTCGAAAATACTCAAGATCCCTTGACGGTGCCCCTAAAACCGTGGCGCCCGTGTGCACCGCACTGAAACTCCGAATGTTGATGCATTTGTTTAATTAATGTTTTTTTTTTGAAAAATTACTAGCACTCTGGATCACGTACTACTACTCTTCCCTAATTCTTCCAAGTAAGCTTAAATGCTTGTGTCAGGAGTGGGCCACGTCAGTAGTCCAATGACTGGGATTTGAACCCACGACTTATCGATCGTGAATCCAACGCCTGAACCACTTAGCTACTGACTCTTCAAAATATTTGATAATGTTAATCCCTGTTAAAGTATAATTTGAATGAAAACAGTCACAATAAGGAAACCAGAGTGGAATCTGTTAGGGCGTGTCGCTATTCGTTAGTATTAAGTAATTATAAAGGATTTATAAATAGCCATTTTAAATTAAGGGAACCTTTAGAAGAGCTCCAATACTTCAAAACAGGGCTTTCTAAATGGCGTAATCCTTTAGCTGTCGTGTACATTCGTCGTACTGTATTTTATATTACTTATTCTTTTAATGTTCTTACATCTTGATATTTTCTGTTACTCAATGTCAATCAATCATCATCATCAATCACCAATCATCCAAAAAGTCTGTAAAAATTTAAATGACATTTGAACTAAAGATACTTATTACTACTAAAGATACTTAGAACCTAACCTCAGGTATAAATATATATATAACCTGGTCAGTGGAGGAGTGTTTTGCATTTGTGTTGAAGATCTCTTTGACCCTACACCTTGGTCACAAGTCCAAGGCACTGCTTAGGTTCCTTTCGTAGTTGCAAGAGATCATAATGTTTAGTTATTTATCGATTCAGGAGCAGTATCTGCGTTCATTTCTCAGACTTATATAATAATTAACACATAGGATACTTTTATCCCTGAAAAGAATAATTCCCGGAGGACAGAAGGGAACTTTACACTTTTTTCGGCGAATGACTGGAAGGTTAACAAGTAAGTTTGTAAGTGAAGGGATGAGTGAGTTAGTAATGGGTGAAGGTGAGTGGTGAAAGAACGAGTGAACATAATTTATGCTATAATCATTATTTGTGAATCATGACCTATATTTTATTTTCATTACAAAATCATTATCAAACGATTTCCAAAGCTTTTTAACGAATATACAGTTCAATGATGCGTTATAAATTAATGAGCGTCATGTAATGATCTAGTAGTTCAATGTTAACTGGTTCAAACTGCTTCAAAGTCAAAATATAAAAGGATAGCAACACCGTTGGTAATTGTATATTCGCGGGTACCTTTTATTTTATTCCAAAACTGTATATAACCTCTGTTCCGAGAGACTTGAGCCAGTTGTCAAACCTGGTGACCCTTATGTCTGTGCAGTGGTATGGTGTAGTGATGCTGGGTCTCTATTACTAAGGTTTGCAGAGAGTGTTTAATATTGGTTACTCGGTGTTCCGTTTTAAGTGTATATTATTAATTATTGTCTTGTGTGTGTTACTGTACGTATTCGCTCCCATGTAGATGGCTTAAGAACTGAAGAAACTTCTGTTCAAAATAGATACACAATTGCATATTTTTCTAGCTTTCTTATACACGAAGTAAATAGTCATGGAACCAGTAATGGACCTAAGAGCAATAATGGATTAAAAATGTAATACTTGTAGAATCAGTTAAGTCAATATTTGATGTGGTATACAAGATATATATTCTTATTTTGTCGATGCGTTGCATCCTCTAAGATAGAGTGGCGAGGGGGAGTGAAGAAAAGAATGCTGCGGTCTCAGCGGACCCTGACCTAGAGTCCAGAGACCACTAGATCCACAGCATTAACGGGATGGGGTAGGTCTGACCCACAAGTGGCTCGACCGGAATGCGTCTATGACAGTCGAGGAACAAATCCCCTACCACCAAGGGGTTACTAGGTTACTCGGCTCTAACGAGATGCTCTCCCAGCGGCAGAGGGGAATAGTATTATAACCTATAAATTAGGGGACACCCTAACGGAGTTTTTGTTAATTTTTTTTTCTTAATTTTTAGATGGTCTAATAACCGATGCACTAAAGTTGAATGGTTCTAGTAGGTAATGGACAACTGCACAGAAAAAACAGAATAGACCGAAAATAATAATTGCAATAATAATACTTGTAGCGTATTATTTTTCTTATCGTATTTAATTTTTAAGTTTATGGCTCTGTTCGTTACTGGTTACCAAAATCGTAGTTTATATCTTAAAATTATATTAAAATAATTAAAGTATTTTACAAATAATGCCTAAAAAAAAAAAAAAACATTACACTATTAGTCTCACTACTTTAATATGTACTCCGCGATAACACTAGACAGACTAACCCAAATTCGGAACGAAAGTATATTGCCTACTCGAAATAAGATAAAAATAAAATGAACTACCCGCGAATACTTATTTTATAAACGGTGTTGCTAACACTAGTTTTCAGAACTGATTCGGCAAACGTTGTTTTGCCATATAAATTTGAGGTGGGCCACCCTTATCACTTAGGGGGATGAAAAATAGATAGTAGTCTATTCTCAGACCTACTAAATATGCATATAAAATTTCATAAAAATCGGTCGAGCCGTTTCGGAGGAGTATGGTAACTAACATTGTGACACGAGAAATTTATATATAACTGACTAGCTGCGCCCCGCGGTTTCCGCTATATTTTGGATAATTCACACTATATCATTATAAATTATAGCCTATATGTTATTCTGATGTGTAAGCTAAATTATTGTAAAGTTTCATCAAAATCCATTAAGTAGTTTTCGCGAGAAAGAGTAACAAACATACATCCATACATTCTTACAAACTTTCGCGTTTATAATATTAGTAGGATGTAACTCGCCACCAGATTATGTCGCAGTATTAAATCAATTTTTTCTCAACGAAGCGAGATCTTGAGTTACTTATAAGCTTCAAAATTATTCCGTGATCATGAAAATTTTTTAACAATAAAACTTGAGGGTGGTTTTCGAATAAATCTTTCAGAAACTTGTTACAATTGAAACAAAAGTAAATTATGGCCCACGGTAACGAATTATGAAAAATGGGGACTACCCTCAATATTTTATTATATTATACGCCTCCGTTTACGGCTACGGCTACGGCTATAGATGGCTACAGCTATGTAAGTTCATTTTGAATTTTCTAACTGTCGACGATTTGCTTTTACCAACCTCCATTTGATTTATCACTAAGAGGTGAAGAAATTATGAGATTTGCTCTTTTATTTTCCTCTTCTTTTCGTATTTATTAACCGATTTCGAAAAAGAGAAGTTCCTAACTTATATAATTGTTTACTCTTAGGAATTTTGCACGACTAATTTTAATTTTAAGGGATGCCAAAGGCTAAATACAACCACGCTCTGCTACCAAAAGAAAGTGGGGTGTACAAACAAAACCCGCACACACGTGGAAGCTGGCTGGGCCCGGATTCAGCTTCTTAAAATTAAAATTAGTCGTGCAAAATTCCTAAGAGTAAACATAACCCCCGCCCATGTGACATAGGCGAAACGTCATCAATGACGTCACGAAACACTATAAATGTTTATGAGGAAAAATAAGGAAAACATTTATAATATTAATTTCGAAAGTAACTTAAGAAACGTAGGTAATACTTAAGAATACAAACTAAACAAACGAAAGTGCGATTTAATATACTACTTACGCCATCTATTGACAAATAGATGATTTGTGTGTCTGTTACGCAATCATGCTTAAATAACTTAACCGATTTTGATGAAATCTGGTATAGAGATTAAACCTTAGGAAAGGACATAGGCTATGTTTTGAGCGAAAATAATACTTAAGAATACAAAGTAAGCAAATGAGTGAGCGATTACGTCATCATCTATTTTTAAGAAGTCATTGATTTATTGTAATCTATGCTTAAGATATATAGCTGAGTAATGCCTGAGGCTTGTGACCTAGGTATAGGTTAGTAAAGTTTTTTGACATTGCATTAAATACCTCTACTGCTCTTGGATAGTATCTAACATAATATAACAGATTAGTAGTTAATAACTCACTTGATACTCAATAAGGTAAACATGTAAATGACACTTGCACTACGATAAACAATTTTTTCTCTATGAAATTATTTCATAGCCTTCGATTACTAATAACCAGATACACAATCTCATACAAACGTACTATTTAAATATTTTGGTAGATTTGTAAATTAGCAAAACAGACTTAAATTATAACTTCAGTGTTGCTAACATTATAATTTAGTTTTCAAATAAAATAAAATGAAGTATGAAAATATTTCGTAAGCAAATTAAAGTTATACAATTTGGCGGACACTCGTAAATATAAATGGGGTTTCTGATTAAAAAGTTTTAGAACAAAAAGACAGAGTAACACAGCGTGCTTCAATTAAGGTTATCTAACTGAACTACCCTCGCGTCGCTGAGATATTAAAAGTTAGTCTTGTAAGCTACACGGTACACAAGCATATTTGTAGCTTGCGACGCTTGGGTTTGCGACCCAGGTGCAGAATTAAAGGCTGTTCTGTTAGCAACACCGTTTATAAAGTGGTATTAGCAGTGATGGCCCAGTGGTTGAGACTTCAAGTCTTACTCGGGAGGTCCGAGGTTCGATCCTGGGCACACACCTCTGACTCTGAGTTATGTGTGTTTTAAGCAATTAAATATCACTTACTTTAACGGTGAAGGAAAACATCGTGAAGAAACCTGCACTCCTGTGAGTTCCATTAAGTTCTCAAAGGTGTGTGAAGTCTGCCAACCCGTACAGGGCCAGCGTGGTGAACTGTGGCCTAATACCCTCCTCATTCTGGGGAGGAGACCCGGCCCAGCAGTGGGCCATTGAAGGGTCGTGATGATGATTAGCGGGTAGATAATTTTATGTAATGTCAAGTATACCAACATGTAAACAATATATAACCTATCTGCGACGTGCGTTTTTCAAGTTTGCTTACCGCCTAAATGAAGAATTCTCCAAACATCAATAACAGTTGACAATTCGCCCTATACATAGGAAGTTAAACACCCAGCTTTGTTATGTAGTAAACATCATTTTGCAAAAAAAATATTTATTTATTTTCATTTTTCAAAAAACTTGTACTTGCAGTTCCACAGTTACTTTTATGTCACATACGTTAAAAATATTGGCCATTAGGTGGTAGAAGTTTATCTAAATCTGTTGTCAATAGTTCATTATATATAGCTGACAGAAAGGGTCGAGGTTGTAAACTTACAAAGGCCTACCTATGCATATTTGTTTGTCTTGCAGTCAAAGCTGTGCACTAGGAACTAGTTACCGAACTGACTAAAGAGGGATACATGGCAGCACTCAATCGATTTGTGGCTCGCCGCGGAAAGCCACACAGCATATCATCCGACAACGGCACCACTTTACAAATTATTATTATCTTCAAATCTGTCATCAGTTATAGCACAAGAAGGTTTAAAATTTTTCTTTTCTCCGGCCTATTCTCCTCATTTCAATGGCATAGCCGAATCCGCCGTTCGGTCTACTAAGCACCATCTGCGTCGATTGCTTAATTTATCCCATTTCACATTTGACGAAATGTACACATGTTTGATACAAAATGAGTCAGTCCTCAACTCCCGACCCCTGACACCATTATCGTCCGAACCCACAGATTTTACTCCATTGACACCTTCTCATTTTTTAATTGGACGACGCATCCACCGGTGATGGACCACCCCGTGTCTAGAATTCAGCGCTACCAAAGGACCCAGTATATTCAGCAACATTTCTGGCAACGGTTCTCATTAGAGTATGTTTCCCTACAACAGAACAAGACCAAATGGCATCACGCTAAAGGCGAATTAAAGATAGCAGCGTTAGTTTTGCTGAGGGAGAAATCGTTACCGCCTCTTCTGTGGTCCCTGGGAAGAGAGATAAAGGTGTTCCCTGGATAAGACTGAATAACCAGAGTAGCTGACATAAAAACAACACGCGGGACTCTTCGCCGAGCCTTCAACAATGTATGTCCGTTGCCAATAGCATAAACCTGGTGGGGAGTATGTTCATTACACTCACATGCGTGAACTTTGCCCCGAGCCGGAACGCAAGCGAATGTATTGTCATACGTTGCATCAAGATTAATTTAGTAATCACATGAAAAGTATAATGCATGATAACGTGTTATTATTTTTGAATCAGTTATCTTCATCTCGACATAATCACCATTCATTGTATTAAAACATATACAGTATAAGCTCTTTATTCGCGGGCTATTGGTTCCATAAATATGCCACGAATACAGAAACAGTGAATATGGAATGGTAATTTATCTGGGGTTATAGGGGATACATTCCTAGGTGTATGTTCATTACATTCGCTTGCGTTCCGGCTCGGGGCAAAGTTCACGCATGTGAATGTAATGAACAACAGTAATTTTGTAATAACAGTGAGCTTGTATGTCTAATTTTAAGGGAGGGGTGGTCATCGCCGCACTCTAACGATAATAAATCGTTAAAAGAATCGGTATAACAATCTTTTAACGTGTTTAAATTTAATAATAAAGTGAAAAGATACGACAAATATGAACATTTAGGCTGGGATAAAAAAAATTACTTTTCTATTAGTGAAAAAATTATACTACTACTCTAATTCAAAATATAACAGCTTAAAAATAAAAATTAGCAAGATCTGTCGAGCATTCCTCAAGTTATGATTTAAATAACCAGAAACATTTTACTTTTATTATTTTTTACCCCTGCTAATATCCATATCCACCACTCGAATTACTTTTAGTGGAGCTGGATCAGTCAGAAGCATCAATTAATTATGAAGTAATCCATGACATCATTTACAGTAAGATCGTGTTTGCAGTAATTATCTTGGTAATGGTTCTAAGACCGTGTTTTTTATCTAATGTGTGTTTTTGTTCTGATCCTTAGTGACAAACGTCAGTGTCGTTCGCCTGAAATTCGTCAAGTCCCGCGGGTAAAATTTTTATTATCTTATCCGCATATAATGATCAATCTGTACTATTCAATTCGAACCGAAAACAACACTAGAGTTGACAGACAGGCTATTATTATTAATGAGGTTTTTTTCCTCCTTTAGGATCTATAATGAATAAAAATATATTCTAAACATAACGATAAAAATAATGAATATAAATGAGCATAAAAGCCACTAGCCCTTAATGGCTCTTGGCGAAATAATTTGAAATTCAAATTTTCTAACTTTTAGACTGACTGCGATCGGTAATTTTAACATGGGTTTTTAACCTGTGGAGATGGAGAGATGGGGAAGGGATAAAGAGGTATATAGAAGGTAATATAAAATGTATTATGTACCCGTTTGAGATTCTTTTGTCTCAGCTTAAGATCAGTCAAAATTGATCCCATATTAATATGGGTAGGTATACTTGAAATAGAAGCTTATTTTATATTGGTTGTAAATATGTAATATATTGTAATTTTTTTTAAATAATTAGTCTACCCGCCAAGGCTTCACAATTTCTTCAATATTTAGATTTATAAAAACAATGATATATTATTGCTAAATAAAAATATTCCAAACGTAAACATTATTATCCCGCTGAAACTATTATTATTTCCAGAATAAAATGTATCCGTTGTGTTAATCCAGATTATAATGTATCTGTGCGCCAAATTTCACTGAAATCTGTTTACCCATTTTTACGTGATTGAGCAACAAACATCGAAACATATAAATATCCAAACTAACTTTCACATTTACAATATCGGTATGGTATGGAAACCTGGTCTTTATATAACCCGGAACAAAAATATATTTTTTTGTCTCCTATTCCTAATAAACGAATGTTGGTCATATATTTGTCTCTTTCTAACAATTAGACTATTAAGTTAAAGAAACTATATAGCTAGACATTTCAGTGCTCACAAAACCAAATAGATTTAAGATTACCTTTTTTAATAATATTTTGTAATTTTTAGGTTTAGGTGAAATAAATAATAATAATCATTACTAATATATAAAGCTGAAGAGTTGACTTTGACTTTGAAAAGTTCTTTCAGTGTTAGATAGCCCATTTATCGAGGAAGGTTATAGGCTATATATCATCATGCTACGACCCATAGGAGCGGAGAATCACTCGAAGTCGCGAGGGTCGACTAGTTAAAAATAAAGCGTTATATTTATAAGAATATTTTTAGTGACCTGGATCTCCTTTTACGGTTCGAAACTCTTATGTTTAGTAAATTTTTAAGTGCATGTACCATTTCCATTTTCAATCTTCTAAGAATATATTTAATTTTATACATGTTTGGTATATATGTATTATCCTAATCCTAACTAATATTATAATTTTAAAGTGTCCCTTAAGAAACATAGGTAATACTTAAGAATATTACGTACGTTTCTTAACTAAATAAATGAAAATGTAATTTAATATACTACTAACGCCATCTATTGACGGATAGATGGTCTGTCTTGTCTGATACGCAATCACGCGAATTAGAATTAGCCATATATAAATTAAAATGAAAAATATAGTGGTATAGCGATTAAAATGTGAAATTAAACCTAAACATTGCAAATTGCACCCGGGCGAAGCCAGGATGAGTCGAGAAGTGTATCAATCTTGATATATATCAGATTAAATATATCTTAACGAAGGGAGGGCAAGTATTTTACTTGAAAGTAATTAATTAAGGTTGACAGAACGCCCAGTAAGTAATGTTTAATTATTTATCTTATAAATGAAAATGATAAAGCTATTCTGAGAAATAAATTCTGCCGCCTTGAAAATGGTAACAGCTCAATTAAGTTACATTTTACATACTAGAGAGTATATCTTCTATTGCCAATGTGCTGCCATCTTAAAGAAATACTATGGTTTCTGTGGACCCTAAGAACTTATACATCAGTCAAATTCAAAAGAGAATTCATTAAAAAACCGGAGGATCATCACAACGTCGAGTCAAATAAAATGTTTTAATTTCAACACATGACTATTGACATTCATAGACATATTTAAACGAAAAATTAAAATAAAATATTAGTTATTTTTCATTGGAAGCGATAAAAAAGAATTGGCAGCTAAAATAATTGGTATTCCATAACCTTTCGCTCAGTGAAAATAATTTACGTTTTAAATAACACCGTTCAACAAATTTTGACTTCATAATGTCAAACTTAAATATATTGCATTGTTACTAATAAAGGGAACTGCCTCCATTTTGTTTTACTGTACTACCACCCACTTTTTTACTATTTACAAAAATATTTTTTGATAACTTACTTATATATTTTAATAAATAATATAATTATGAAAATATCAGCAACTTTGAAGCATATGACTGTCATTGATTGCTAGGATACGCTTTGTTGGTAAACGTTCTCTTTCGGACTTGGAAGAAGTATAGTGTTACTAGAACCACACCTTTATTGAGATGTTGTAGTAGGCGCTAAGTCTTGCTCATATACGGCACGACCAGAACGCGTTAAAGACATTTTTACTTACACATTGAGACAGAGAGGTCATCTTCAAATAAATATTAATCATAATAAATATGCGTACAAACCCCCCAGCAATAAATTATACCTGAAAACACTAAAACAACTACGTAATTAAGTAATAACTTAAATCTTTCAGATTTATAACTCTACCCTCATATTTTAGTTTTGGAGTAATTAAAATATTAGAGTTAATTTCAATGCTGTTGCTAAATTATCATTGCTGTATTTACTTTTAGGTTTTATATGACTTACGAACTTGGTTTTTTAATTTAGTCATTAATTATTTAAAAAATTATAGAATACTAGGGGCCCGTCCCGGCTTCGCACGGGTGGATAATTTTTTTTTAACATTTTGGCTCCCGCATTCTGTCGCTCCCTCTATCGCCGCGTTACTCGCTGCGCTGCGAGGCACTCCACGCTGCGCTGCGAGGCACTCCACGCCACGCCGGCGGCCCGTCTGGGACTATTTTATTTATCTTGATATTTTTAATTTGGATAAGAATTAATACAAAATTATGGAAAACATGGTCTGATTTTGATAGGCATTTTTACCAACTTTTAAAATGTAAAAAAGTAGTTATAGTGACTTAACTACAGTAGTTGGACATATGGTCTCGCGGAGTTTTTTGTAGATATTGATACGTTCTATAATATTGTAGAACATTTTTTTGTTCTATCATCAATACTTTTCGCAGCGCATGCGATGAAAGATATTTTATGGCTAATTTTTTTGCACCTTGTGTTGGTTTTAGTGAGAATTTCTGGGGATCTCTAATTTTTTCTTGTAATAAATATAGCCTATGTTACTCAGAGGTAATGTAGCTTTCTAATGGTGAAAAAATCCAAAAATCCAAAAATACAAATCTTTCCTCTTTATAATATTAGTATAGATTAGAAATATTAAACATCAAGACTATAATTAAAAGAGATAGTTAAACGACTAGCAAGAGAGGGAGAGAGTTTGATAAGCAGTGGCTTCCATTAGTGTCCAAATAGTAGGGTTATAAAAGGTCTTTTGTTAGAATTCAAACACACCTCCACTGCTCAGGTTTACTCAAAAAAAACACACGTCAAAATAAGCTCAAGCTCAGGTAATGGGACAAGATTATGGTAAACTCCTCCACGGGTGGGGGAGGATTAGTAGAATTAAAATCAACCAATAGATTTTTAGCCAATTCTGAAGTTATGAAAAATCGTTGAGTGATGCAATGAAATGACGAAGTATATTAAGAAAAACATGTAAAATGTTGCCAAGACGAGACCATATACCTCGTACTATCAAAAATTAACTTCACAATGTGGCTTGTATATCAATTTATTACTGTTAATTACTTTTCTGTTATACAAAAGTTGTTGTACTAACTGTTACAACCCTACATAGTATGTAGTTAGTGTCGCGTTAGCGCTTCTATTGTTTAATTACTTTCTACATTTATTTTATTACATTTTTCCATATTTTCGAGTTAGTTGGGTTTTGGTCGCGGTAAAGGGCAGTAGTTCCCTAACACTTATGTAGAGTGCACAGACAATTATTATATTGTATTTTCTCTGCAAATAAAAGTGTTAAGTGTAAAGTGTAGTTTTTTTTTTAAAACTGAACGTGACGGTGCCGTGAAACATAACGAAAAGGCCAAGCCACATATTATATTGACTAAGGTCTAAAATTTGTGAAGTAGCCTAAATATTTTGTTTATCATCAGTGAATCAGTGACGACACACTATAAACTATATTATTTTCCGAGAACTTTATTTGTCAAAGTCAAAGTCAAAGTCAAAATTTTTTATTCAATGTTGGAATTTACATTCTCTTATTGAACGTCGGAATCTACCACCCTTTCGGAAACGACCTAACCCAGACCTGAGAAGAATGGGCGCAAGAAACTCAGCGGGACTGTTTCTTTTGGATATTTTTTATCTTTGATTTTTTAAACGCCAATTTTTATAACAAGTATATTTAAACATTGAGAAAGCCTGGAGCGAACGCATCATTCCCAAGGCGTGACATCTTCCAAAAAATCTTTAATGTTATAATAGCCTTTGTCACACAAACGTTTTTTAACTAACTTTTTAAATTTGCCTATAGAACAATTTTGAACGTTTTCTGGGATCCTGTTGTAAAAACATACACATCGCCCAACAAAAGAATTACTAATTCTACTCAATCGAGTAGTAGGAGTAACAAGTTTGTGTTTGTTCCTAGTATTGATGTCATGCAAGTCACTATTTCTAATAAAATCATTAATATTTTTACGCACATACATAACATTTTCAAAAATATATTGTGAAGCAACAGTCAATATATTAATTTCTTTGAATTTATCTCTTAAAGATATTTTAGGGCCGAGACCATAGATTGCGCGAATAGCCCTCTTCTGCAGTATGAAAATCGTGTTTATGTCGGCTGCGTTACCCCAAAGTAGAATGCCGTAAGACATTATACTATGGAAGTAGCTAAAGTAAACTAAACGAGCCGTGTCTATATCAGTTAATTGGCGTATTTTTTTAACCGCGTATGCTGCAGAGCTGAGTCTATTGGCCAACCTCTCAATATGGGGGCCCCATTGCAATTTAGAGTCGACAGTGATGCCCAAAAATACGGTAGATTCCACCGGTTCCAACTCCTCTCCATTTATAAATACACCACTCTCTATTTTCTTAACATTGGGTGTTGAAATTTTATATATTTAGTTTTCTTACTATTTAACATTAGATTATTAGCACTGAACCAATGTACAATATCAGAGAGAGCATTGTTTACATCGTCATATTCAGTTTGATAGCGTTTCACTTTAAATATTAGTGAAGTGTCATCAGCAAACAATACTATCTTGTTCTTTTTTTCTACAAGGTTTGGCAGGTCGTTTATATAAATGAGGAAGAGAAATGGTCCAAGAATAGAACCCTGGGGGACCCCCATATCCAGACGAGCCCCAGGAGATCTCTTGCCATTCACGTCAACCCTTTGAACCCTATTGTTTAGATAGGAGTTCATAAGGTCGAGCGCAGTTCCTTTGATGCCATAGTGGCGCAGCTTTCTGACCAGAGTCGCATGTTGTACACAATCGAAGGCCTTAGATAAGTCACAGAATATTCCAAGTGCATTCTGTGATTCCTCCCAGGCCTCGAAGATATTCTTAATTAATTCGACACCGGCATCCGTTGTTGAACAACCCTTAGTAAAACCAAATTGTTTCACATGGAGAAGTCTCTGTGAATTAAAATGAATCAACATTTGGTTTAAAATTAGTTTTTCAAAAATTTTACTAAGCGTTGGCAATACTGAGATGGGTCGAAAATTATTTGGATCAGTTATACATCCAGATTTAAATATAGGCGTTACTTTACTATGCTTCATCAGGTCAGGAAACACGCCACGTTTAATACAAGTATTGAAAATAGTAGCTAGATACGGTGCAATGGCATCAATTATGGAGTTAATTATTTTAACAGAAATACCCCAAATATCAGCTGTTTTCTTCATATCTAGGGTTTTAAATGTTTTAATTATATCTTTACTGTTGACAGTACTAAATTCGAACAGTACATCACATTTTTTAACATTTTCTAGCAATAATGATTCAGCAACGCTGGCAGATGAAATGAGAGAACAAGTTGTTGAGATTGGAATGTCAGAGAAATATTTTTCAAACGTGGATGCAACTTCCTGATCAGTTTTGATATTAATGTTATTATAAATGAGATTATACTTGAAGTTACGATCTCTGACTCTTCCAGTTTCCCAATTGATAATATTCCATGTCATTTTTATTTTGTCTTGTGCATTATAAATTTTTTGTTTAATATGTAACGACTTTGCCATGGAACACACTTTTTTAAATAACTTTGAATATGCTTTAACAAAGGCTATAAAGGACTCTGAATGGTTGTATGATCTCTCATTATAAAGTTGATATAGTTTTTCTCTACTTCGATGAATACCAACAGTTGCCCAATCATTAAATGACAAGAGACCACCCGAATTGACTGTCTTGGTAGTGAATATAGCAGTAAACTCTGATTTTATTAATTTAAATAGTGTGTTATATAACATATCAGGGTTATTGTTGTCAAAATTTAAGTATGTGAGTTTTGCTATAATACTACCTTTAAATTTCTCCATACGTTTGGAGTTCGTAGGAACAAACACAATCTTTTTATTTTTATTTCCTTTTTTTAACTCACAGTTAAAGGAGATTAATTGCCCAAAATGATCCGAACTCAACTTTTTAATAATTGAATATGAATTGGGTTTAAAGTTGGTAAATATATTATCAATACATGTTGCTGAGGTTGCAGTTACTCTAGTTGGCTCTAAAAATATATTTACTAGGTTATATGAATTTAACAGGGATCTGAATCTAACACTTGTGGTGGAGTTTTCTAATAGATTAATGTTAAAATCACCACATATTATAATATATTTTTTAGACTCAGATAATTTTAATAGTATTTCTTCTAACACATTTTCAAATAATTCATATAACGCTCCAGGGGGACTGTATATGCTCACAACAATGAAGCGCTCAAGTTCTGCACAGGCTATCTCAATAGTACGTTCTACAGAGAGGCTCACAATGTCTTTGCGTTCTTTAAATTTAAAAAATTTACTTAAAATTATTAAGGAGCCCCCACGTAACGATTTTTCTCTGCAGAACGCACTTGCTACCTGGTGACCACTGAAATTAAATATGAGTTCATAATTACGAAGCCAATGCTCTGTAATACATAAAAAATGAATGTTTTCACATCTCATAAATAATTCCAGTTCTAATTCTTTACCTAAAAGTCCTTGTAAGTTTTGGTGCACCAGGTTTACAATTTTATTATTATTATTAAGATTATAACAATTTTTATTTTTATTAATGTCTAGGTTTAATATGCTAGAGTAATTCTCTGTTGTCTTATTATGTAAAATTAATTGGAACGGTTTCCAAGTTATTAAATGTCAAATTATTGATCTGCTCAATAGGAGTTATAGTTTTTGGGTTATTTACCTGCTCAAAAGAAGCAATGGTAGTCAAGTCACAATTTGACTGCTCAATAGAAGCAGTGTTAGAGGTAGCCAACATATTGGCTGAGTTAAAAAGTATATAATAAGATAGCAATTTTGCTACCTGTCTTTTTCTAAAGTTAGATAGATGTAGCCTATCACAAGTAAGTAATTGATATTTGTTAGATATTATATTATTTAAGTCAATAATGTGACATTTATTATTTACATTATCATTGTTATTTGGTGTTAGAGTCACATAATTGCAATTATAATAGTGTGTTAACAAACTATTTAATTTATATCTATTTTGATTTTCCTGTGGCAAGTCTGCTATATACGGTAAAGTAAACATGATTAGTTTATTAATTTTTAGAGTATTTAATTGGGTAAAATATCTTTGTATAATTTTTTTGTTTAATTTGCCTCTTCTTCCAATCATAACAATAATGGTTGTGTTTTGACAATGTGTTTCACGTAGAACTACATCTATTATTTGAGAATAAGAAGCTCCGGGCATACACATATTTAAAACTTTTTGATCTTTACAGAATTCATTAAGTAGGATACCCATGTTCTTACCCAGCTCATCACTATAAATTTTTATATATTCCTTATTAGAATTGGATGCAATCTGGGTACAAACCGGGTTCAAAGATATCAGGTCAGTGTTAGCCTCAACAGGCGGAGAGACTGATTTATAAAACTGCCCCGAACGACCTGGAGAACAATGACATTCACAATTTTGTTGTTTTATAAGTGAGTCAAAGCGATCCGAGTTATACTGACATAGTTCTACTAAAGTTTTGTCTGGTATAATCCGAACCCAACTTAGGAAATTTGAAAAAAACGTCGAAGCGTTACGAGAAAAGGTAGTAGTGCCCTTGCACTTCGCTTCACTCGTCTTGGCGGGGGCGCTACTGTGCCTCCAGATTAACAGCCGATTTTAACTCTAAAAGACGTAATATGAAAGTTTTATTTTTTTATTTCTCGTTTTCCAACTTTATAATATTATATTTAATCAATATTCGTATCTCATAATAAGTGTTTGTTTCATGAGCAATTAAACTGAGCGGATTTAAAAGCTGAACAATATTTACTTTTATACTTTAAATGTACCGTTTACAATTAATTAGTGTTGGAAATGATTTCATGAGGCAGAAATTTTTATTTACTTTTGTCTTTCGGTGAATAAAAACTGTATCAGCGACTGAAAATGTCCAAGGAAAAACAGTTCCAAAACGAAAAAGAAGATTGAATTATGTTTTAGTTACAATGATTTAAAATACCATTAAAAAAACGGATGCTATATATTTATCCTCTTATTCGTATATCCGTAGCTGTAGACCATAACTAAAAATTTGGAAATACATGACTTTAAACTGGTAGCACATTGTTAAAACCTTCCAACTCTTTTCCGATGGATCAGGGTAGTTTGACGAGAAGTTAGCAGCTCTTATTGAAGTTCGCGTAAGTTAGTAAAATTTGTAGTTGAACTTTAGGTAACCAGGTAGAGCAGTAGAGGTGATAGACAAAGACACAGAGCTCCGTAAACCTATTCCTGTGTCTCAAGTCTCGAGCTGCTTAGTCTCATGTTTAATGTCCGTGTATACACACTTGTACACATATAAATACTTTTTAAAACCAGTCTAGACAAGACCAAAAATGATCTAAAAAGTAGAATATTCGGAGTGCCTAATGAACGTGAACAAATATACGGTTATAACAAATCGGTAATTCTCTTGAGTGTGATATGCGTAACGATATATTAGCAAATGTAATCAAAAACCAACCATATTACAATACAATAAATACTAAAATACTATAACTAATTAAAACAATTGACATACCTCGATATGACGTTTCGCGGGTACACGACGCAATTAAAATGGCGTCCGCAATATGGCGGCGGTTCCGTAACGAAATGAATTCAATTTGTAGTCATCGTTATGCATAGCTTTTGATTGAGAATTCTGAATATTTGAACTGTTCTCATCTTGTTTGAAATATTTCTAATTAAGGGATGAAGATCGTTTGATGTGTGGGATATTGGGGATTATTTTGTAAAGTATCTGAAAATACAGGTACTCTATTTTATCCCTTGTCTTGGCAAGTAGTTCCTTTTATTTTATTTCAAGTATATCCACTGTCTCGAAAATATATATCTTCTGTTCTAGATAGATTTGATTCAGTCTGTCAAATGAGGTCACGCTGTAAACATAGTCTTGTAGTTTTATATTGTCGAGCTAGATATTCCTTGTTGAGATCAAGTAGTGGGCATGGAATAGCTATATAGATATATAGACTAGACTAGACCTATTATCTATTAAACCTAAAAAATATATAGCTTTTACAAACAAATTATTAATTCATTAAACAAACAAATTTCCATATATTACAAGGTAATTAATAATTATCTATGTTACTTAAATATTATTACGGTAGCAGAGCGCTATCCTCTGGGACGCTCGATCGCTCAAATTGAAACGTAGGTTATGGGCATTTGGACTTGGAAATTCATACAATTCTGGTAATATTAATTTCAATCAAGCTAAATGTTTTACATATAAATAATAATCTGTCAAGTACGAGTTGTGTCCAAGCAATAATTAAAACCATTCAAGACTCACACATTCAAAACATTGAAGTAGAAGTTACTTTTTAAAAGGATATGGATGGTATAAAAAGAAAAGAAAAAACCGGCCAAGTGCAAGTCGGACTCGCGCATGAATCCCATATAACTCATTCGCGCAAATGAGTTGTATGGGAACCCCCCTTTTAATTATTTTCTAAAATTTCAACTGCCTAGCTATCACTGTTAATGAGATAAAGCCTGGTGACAGACAGATGGACAGCGGAGTCTTAGTACTAGGGCCCCGTTATTACCTTTTGAGTATGAAACCCTATAAAAGGGAGAAAAAATTAGTGAAGAATATTTTACAGGGCTACAATTTATTTAGTCACTGACCATAGTAGAAAAAGCTCCTAAATATTCCAATTTGTACAGACCTTGTACTTCTTAACAAATCTCTTTGACTCGTATTATACCGGCAGTCTAGCAGGAATTTTTTCTTCCAATACAGTGTATTTAATTTCATTGTATCATTTTCAGACCTCAGTACTTAGAGCTACATCTTCTATTTCATATTATCACCATCAGACCTCATCATTCTTTGATTTTAGCTATACTGCTCCATAATCATTGCCGTTTAAGATTAGTTTCAAATCTTCATCAGTTCTTAGAAATATATATTTTATTAAACCTCGTCATTCTTTGCTTTTTTCATCTGTATTACTTTCTCTATTACCATATAGGTCTTGCATCAAATCTTCATTTATTCGAGTTATACATGATATTCTTGATTTTAATTCATCAAATAGAGATACTCCTAGCATAGCTATTACCTCAGCATGACCAAAAATTACCTAGTTTGTCTAAAACCTTGGATTTGAAGCATTTGGAAATAGACAAAGTTTATATACACAAAATTATAAATCAGAAAACTACTCTAGTTGTTCTAAGATCGGTTAAGTTACTTTAAAAACGAGACTTTCTTTATAATTTATAGGATTAATAGTTCAAACAAGTTTATGTTAGGAGTTTTCATCCGAGTGGGAATCCTTTCCTGTCTGTAACTTTGCTTTGTCCTCAACTTTACCGTCTACTTTTACTTACTCCATTTGTTTTGAAATCCCTTTTTAATGTTATTTAAAATAACTATCTTCGCTTCACTTAGGGATCAATAGTTATTATCTACTGAATAGTTATATTTTTTTTTTGTTCCATTAAAAATACTCGAAAAATTGAACAGGTTAGGTTCCTACACTTTTATTTAAAGAATAGTATAAAATTTGACTTCATAGAGTGGACATTGTTGATCGAGCAGTGAAAGAGAGTGCTGACGATCGTAATAAAGGGATTTCTTTAATCCTGCACCTAGGTGTCATGCCCTAGGCCCTCAAAACTCTGTTATAAAGGATACTCCAGTCATAAAGGATAGTTTTTTGTAACAGAGCATTTCCTATATACCCATGAATACATATATTTTGATTCTTTAAATAAAGCTTTCCTTGAAAATCGACTTTACTTTTACCAACTTCATTATACTAATGTATTTAAAATGGCGGCATACGTTAAAGCCGTTTTTAATTAATTAAGAGAAGTAATTTATCTGTAGATTTCTGAATTGAGAGGATCCTCGTTTAAAAGCGATTGAATCCTTGAGGGAGAATGCAGTAATGTTTTTAATGAGTTACATTTTAAAAGGTTTATAAATTAAGTTATATATTACTGAATATTATTCTCATCTGCCGCTGGGAGAGCATCTTGTAAGAGCCCAGTGACCCAGCACCCCCTTGGTGGTAGGGGATCTGTTCTCCGACTGGCTTACGACCACCAGCATGCGAACCGGACTGCCAAGTGTCATAGACGCGTTCCGGCCGAGCCGCATGTGGGCCAGACTTACCCCCGCCCTCTCCCATCCCATTAATGCTGTTGATCTAGTGGACTCTAGGCTCTTGCTCAGGATCCGCTGAACCCGCAGCATGTTTTTCTTCACTCCCACTCCCCATTTTATTTCGAGGATGCAACGCATCGACAAAACAAAACGGTATCTCTTATTTGGCCGACGTCCATGGGCGGTAGTGGCCACTTACAATCAGGTAGACCATCTGCTCGTTTGCACCTTATATACCATAAAAAATAAATAAATAGCAGTTTAAGGCCAAAGCGTCTAATTCGTCCCTAGGATATTACAGAGGCGATCTTAAGAAATAAATGCTTACGACATAAATATTGAAAAGATATCATAGTTCAGCAATTAAATAACTAATTATTATTAAATTCATAATTTTCATAGAGGCGACAGTCATTGACGCGCTTTCACCGTACGCAAAGTTTAATTAACTTTTCAATGCTTTAATCATAGTTCGTACATATTTTGACAGATCACAAAATATTTTAAATATTGGGTTTGTAACAACATCAGGAATATATGAAAGAAAATTCAAAATAGGTCCCTAAAAACGTATTTACGCTGGTTTTCTGGATAATGTTGCTGTATTTTTGTTATCTACAAGGGACCGATATGCACTTAAAACGCGTTCTCCTGGGTGCAATTTACCAAGTGTGTTTAGGATTCATTTCACATTTAATTACTACATATGTCACTATATTTACATTTTAATTTATATATGACTAATTCCCAAAAACATAACGGTCACACAGCTTGACATACACTTCATCCCCAAGTCGATAAATGGCGTAATCGCACACACATTTATTTAGTTTGTTTTCTTAAGTATTTTTTTCGCAATAAAAAAGATGTCCTTCCTCAAGCTTTAGTATATTTTTGTATCATACTTCATAAAATTACGTCATACAGACAGAAACCATCTATTCGTCAAATCGTAATTTCGTTTGTTTAGTTTCTATTCTTAAGTACGTATTTCATACTTATCCTATTTTGAAATTTTAATATCTTACTAGTATTATAAAAGTAAAAATATGTATGTTACTCAATCACGAACATGAAATTTGCTGTATATATATAAGCATATATATATAAGCAGTGATGGCCCAGTGGTTGAGACTTCAAGTCTTCCTCGGGAGGTTCCGAGTTCGATCCCCCACACAGGCACACAGCTCTGACTCTGAGTTATGTGTGTTTCAAGCAATTAAATATCACTTGCTTTAACGGTGAAGGAAAACATCGTGAGGAAACCTGCACTCCTGAGAGTTCCCTAAAAGTTCTCAAAGGTGTGTGAAGTCTGCCAACCCGCACTGCGCCAGCGTGGTGGACTATGGCCTAATACCCTCCTCATTCTGAGGAGGAGACCCGGCTCAGCAGTGGGCCATTGAAGGGTCATATTAAAATATGTTTACTGTCTTAAGCGCCTGAATTTTACTGGTTGACTAGTTTCTTATAAATTCTTATTGAGTATAATATTATCTATACAAGTGTATGTTCATAGGTAAAAGTAAGCTATTATTATAGAAAATAATTTAAATTAGAGCGCGTAAGACGGCTGTTATATGGCTGTGCGCCATCTTGTTGAAAATAAAGAATATTACGAGATTTATTGTTTTTCAGTACAAAATGTATGGAAAATGTTTTTGGCGATTTCTGACATTTCTAGTACTCATACCATAAATGGTCCCATAGTGTCTTCTGATCCCCATATGAAGTAGGATCGATAGGAATAAAATATATATATTTTTTGATTTTAGCATTTTTTTTCGCTGACCGTACATTTTCTCAAAAATCTGTGAATGGAGTTCACAATATCTTAAAAAATAATGGATGGTCTCCTACGAAGGTTTTCCTGTAACTATAACGGTTAAGGTACCTGCCCTTACTGACCCGTCTCAAAAATCCATCCTGCGAAAATATTAAGCCTTCTTATTGTGTGTCTCGCTCTCTTTGTATACTATTTTATTATTAAAATCATCCATCATCAAAGAATTATAGCAAAATATAGTAAAATAAACTAGTCGACCCACGCTTCATTGGGTTAAAAATATCTTTAAATGACTGTAACTCTTTTCAAAAATACAACACAGGGGTACAAACTAAACAAATAAAACAAAAATCCCTTTTATAAATTATTTGGCTTTGTGCATTGACAAAAAAAATCTTCAACACTAAATTACCTATTATATTCTAACTAGAGACGTCTAATAAATAATATTAATCAAAGTTCTATTTCTAATAATTTGAATACTAAAATGAAGTAAATTGATTTGACATTTTCTAACTAGGGATGGCCGACATATTTAGAAGTCTAAACTAATCTATACTAATACTAGGGGCCCGTCCCGGATTCGCGCGGGTGGAATATTATTTTTAAAAATATATTGGCCCTCCCGCATTTCGGTGCCCACTCTCTTGCCGCTTTACTCGCTGCGCTGCGTCGCTACACTGGCCCGTCGCGTCGTCGTGTATTTTTTGTTTATATTGTTATTTTTAATTTCGTAATATCTTTTGAATGGAAAGTCCGATTTTAATAATTCAAAAAGTAATTTAAAGGTATTGAAATAGTCTTGAATACGAAATAATTTATTTGTATTTTTGTATTTTTGGATTTTTGTATTTTTGTATGTAACGAATAAACATAAAAACTACTGGACCGATTTCAAAAATTCTTTCACCATTAGAAAGCTACATTATCCCTGAGTAACATAGGCTATATTTATTACAAGAAAAAATAGATATCCCCAGAAATTCTCACTAAAACCAACACAAGGTGCAAAAAAATTAGCCATAAAATATCTTTCGTCGCATGCGCTGCGAAAAGTATTGATGATAGAACAAAAAAATGTTTTACAATATTATAGAACGTATCAATATCTACAAAAAACTCCGCATGACCATGTGTCCAACTATTGTAGTTAAGTCACTATAACTACTTTTTTACATTTTAAAAGTTGATAAAAATGCCTATCAAAATTAGACCATGTTTTCCATAACTTTGTATTAATTCTTATCCAAATAAATTATTTCGTAATGAAGACTGTTTTAATGCCTGTTAATTACTTTTTGAATTATTGAAATCGGACATTCCAGTCAAAAGATATTACGAAATAAAAATATCAAGATAAATAAAAAATAATACCAGACGGGCTGCCGGCGCGGTGTGGAGTGCCTCGCAGCGCAGCGAGTAACGCGGCGATAGAGGGAGCGACAGAATGCGGGAGCCAAAATGTTAAAAAAAAATTATCCACCCGTGCGAAGCTGGGACGGGCCCCTAGTAATTTATAAAATAGTATTAGAATACAATAGAGAATTTCTATTTAATAGTAATTAGCCAAATCAAAATATACAATCAATATATACTTAACAAAAAAACATACTTTTAAAAAGCCTGATACTCGATTCTATTCTATACTGGATATCGAAAGTTAGCAATGAGCTGATATTCTTCAAACGGCTGACCAGACCATCACAATACATAGCTGAGAACCACCTTAATTAAATTACCTTTCAAAAAAATAAAACTTTTCATTATATTAAGAGCTACGATGCCACAGACAGAAATACAATTTTTAACTTTAAATTAGTCAAAGAAAGATTTTGGTACGCTCTGTAGTAGACAGTAAATAATTATTTTGTTAAAATAAAAAAGATATTAAATTTAAAACAAAAGTCTAAGAAAAGTTGTTATTTTTCCTTAAAAAAATTAATCTATTGATATATTAGAAAAGTTTCAGAAACAAAGCTAAAATTTTGAAAATTGATGCTTCATTCCCACAACACTTATCACGTCACTTGTTTCATCTTATTTATTGAACGTCATCCCACATGTGAACTTCATTTGTAGACACTCATTGATCTTGTCACTTAAAAAAGAAAAAGTTATATCTAGACTAAAGTAAGGTTTTCTTTTTGTCTCTATGATGGAAAATCTCATCATACTCTATGTATAACTTAAAGTTTCTTCAAAATTGATACAATCATAACGCAGATTAGCTGTCACAAAAATAAAATCTTATTTTGGGAACTTGAAAATGAAAATTTTCATTATTTATATTTTTTTTATTGTGTAAACTTTGGTAGATGTGTTTGTTCATTTTACAATTTGTTTCCACGAAGTAAATACGCTTTTCATTCCTAAGGCTACGTTTTACTTATCCTCGCTCCGAGCGTGTCATATAAAACGATTCTATCGTTCTTAAAAATACACATCCCTTGCATATCTCTGGTAGAAACGCAGCCTAAGTACGGAGCTATTTTTATAAATGACAAGTTTACTTTGTCAACAATCCTTCTAGTATTACTTAATACTCTAGTCAATAAAACCTTTAACAAAACTTTAAAATTAAAACTAAAGGTCTAGATTGGCCGATAATAATTATATAACTTTTGTTACCACGCTTACAGAATATTAACAACAAGACTTTACTTGCATATATTATATGCATTGAATCTTCAAACACATTTATTTTATGATTACTACGAAATATATATATATTTGTCGGAAAATAGTAAAAGATTATCAAATAATCGGATCGTCATCGCCATCTATGGCATTGGAATAAGGTAGTAGTCACTTCCGCCGTTTTGACAGTTTTAGTCTTGTGCTTTCTCTTAAGGAGTGAAGTAGTCTCTAGATAGTGTCAGTGAAAGTGTTAGTGCTGGGAGAGCTGTCTGATTAATGTCACGTGAGTCCCATACAATGTAGTTGCCACGTCTTGTTAGGTCAGGTTTAGGTAAGTTTAACCTTGGGATTAAACCTGAGCAGTGGAGGCGAGTATTGGAATTCTGTTAAAAGACGTCTTTAAGCCTACACCTTGGTCACATGTCCAAGGCACTACTTAGGTTTCTCACGTAATTGTAAGATATCATATTTGATAATTTATCGGTAGCAGTATTTACGTTACGTTTACCCAATAGTCCATACAATATCGTCACCTCTTATAATGTTTCTTAATATACCCTATCTTCAGCCTCCTTCTCATCATACAATCTCCGAGATATTGTATATTTTAATTATACGCAACCTTACGAAAAGACGCTCTGCCTACCTGAATCTGCCGAGTTCGCTAAACATGGCACTATACTCTGCGAGGACGTAGGGCGTCCTATCTGTATCTGTCCCTAATTTACGCAGTGCAGTCACTTTCCTTAGGTTTAATTTTAGTATTTAGCAAAAATGTAAAACTAAGTTAACCCTACACCCTCCTTCTCCCATCCCAGTAAAGCTGCGGTTCTAGTGAACACTGAATTTTTACTCAGGGTCCATTGAAACCGCAGCATTCTTCGCTTCCCCTCCTCACAGAACTCTTCGAGGCGGCAACGCATCATCAAAACAAGAGATACTCTAGTTTTGTCGATGTCCATGGGAGACAGTGGACAGTTACCATCAGGTGGACTTCCTGCTCGCTTGTAACTTATCTATCATAAAAAAATATATCTAAATATAAGAATGTTCCGGGTTTTCTTTTACTCCTGACGACGACCACCCACATATTATATTTAGCTTTATATTTTAATCATGTAAATATTTTTGTTTCAGGTAATTTTATCTTAACACCGTGAGATCCTTATATGGTAATTATGGAATTTAATATGTATAAATAAATTACAATATGTTATTGTATAGGTTTATAAGGTAACAATTTTGTAATATCTTCTCACCTTATGTTTTTATTGATCTTGAGTATTATTATTTATAAAAGAAGAGAAAGAGAAAAATAGCTTGAAGGAGTTGAAACAAGAAATTAAAGTTTGCGGTGAGGTTAGGGCAAATCGAGCTGTGAGATAATCATCTATAAATATCGTATAATATGTAAAAATTAAAATGTAAAATGTGACTGTTACTATACTTTAATGAAACGATGGCAAGTAGCTTTCAATAAATATTCATCGCAGTTTATTTTAAGTTTTACTATAAAGGTATAGTAGTAGTAATAAACGTTCGTAACTGTATAACTTTTAAGACAGTAAAGCCAAAGGTAAAATTTTTACTACAATATTACTGCAAGCTATTTTAGACTCTATTTTGTATGGAATAATAAACACAATTATCTAACAAAGTAACATAACATTAATGTCAGGTGTAATAATGAATAGGTTGTGGTTTCTGTCAATGATGTGTTTGAATTTTGAGGTGTATACAAAATTGGATTGTAATTAAGTGATTATTGTGTTAATGTGACGTAAAATGTCGTTTAGCTTTGAATAGAGGCCGTTTAGGTATTACGTAACCCCCCGCTCCCCATGTCAGCAAAAGTAAGCAATGCTCTAACCCCCCTCTGTGCTTACGTAAACACAGTGATGCATGCATTTTCAACCTCCTCATTCTTAGCAGATATTCAAGCAGATGTTCGATGTGAGTTTTACCTTTTTATTGCTGACGTAATCGCCATGCAGAGCCTCCCTCATCCCCCATCTCATCAAAAATAAGCAAACCAAGGACCCCCGCCCGCCTTTCATTCTTGTGTAATACTGGAACGGTCGCAATTATTATATATATATATATATATATATATATTTATATATATTTAAGAAATTGAGTCCTTTATAATTATTGAACATCATGTGAAGAAAGTGATGGCCTTTTCTCATCTATAAATCTAGAAGCAAATATTCTAACATTATTTTTCATTACTAATATGTTTTTGATACATTATAAAACTACGGAAAATCTCGTAGTATAGTTTTAACTAAAAATTACAGTGTGGTAGATGAGCAATAAAAAAAAAATAGTTTCTTTCTCCCGTTTCATTCTAATTATTATATTTTCATACTTATAGCTCTCTATTTTTGTTATAGTGTTTTAAGTGCCTTGCGGTAGACTATTCTGTGCCCACAAAGTTAGGAATTAAATACAGGTGTCAGTCAAATAAAATAATTGCACTTCAAGAATTTCATAAAGTATGCATTTATTATAGATATAGCAGTGATGGCCCAGTGGTTGAGACTTCAAGTCTTACCGAGGTTCGATCCTGGGCACACACCTCTGACTCTGAGTTAGGTGTGTTTTAAGTAATTAAATATCACTTGCTTTAACGGTGAAGGAAAACATCGTGAGGAAAACTCCTGAGAGTTCCCTAAAAAGTCCTCAAAGGTGTGAGAAGTCTGCCAACCCGCACTGAGCCAGCGTGGTGGACTATGCCCTAATACCCTCCTCATTCTGAGGAGGAGACTCGGCTCAGCAGTGGGCCATTGAAGGGTCGTGATGATGATGATGAATAAATAAAATTTATTGTAGTAAAAAACTCAAATTGTGAATCAGGATGAATTTATCATACAACAGTTTACAATAGTTTACAATATCAGCAGTTTACAATATCGCGATGGAGATTATAAATTGTAACTGTAGTAATATTACTTTTATTAAGAAATTTTCCTTAACAAAGTTTATGTTAAACCTTTCACTGTTTTTTCAAGATTTTCCCACAAACGTGACATCTTGACGAGTTCGTATAAACGTATATTGGGTTTGTACTGTCCTTGGGGACAGCTTGGCGATAAATAAAAAAGATACTTCCACACGTCGCGTTGGTTCTTTAGGAAATTTCCTCTCGTTAAGTTGGCAATCTTGACAATTCCCGGGGCTTATGAATAACTGATGCAACGCTTGATTTTATAGCTTGGTCTCTAAGTAATATGAGTAGGTATTTGTCAAGGAATTACAAAGATATTAAGATTCACGTCAGACAAGGTCGAGTAAGGAATAGACTGCCGATATACAAATTATTTGCTGCTCTATACTAGGGTTATTAATGAAAATCACATTATTTAAAGTACTTTTTTAAGCCTAAAAATATATTAAGATATGGCTTACTCAATAAATGTTTAAAGCTTAAATACCGAATATTTTGCCTATAGCCTAACCCCCTCCTCATTCTGAGGAAGAATCTTTTTTGATCAAGACTCCGATAGAGCATTCAATTCACCAGAGACTAAGTTTCTTTTATATTAAACTATTCAGACTTAAGTTAATATTTAGACACTTACTTCAAATAGTATTGTAAACACTATAATAAAACCTAAGTTAGGGACGGCTATAATAAAGTTTACGCAGATAAGTCTACGCTAAGGGATCTTAACAGCTCTAAAACAAAACTCTGACAGGTCTTTAAAATCTTATATTCAAAGTAATAGAATGATCAGAGTATTTTTTTTGTATTAGATACTTTTTGTTTCAATAATAATCATTGCATTTTAGTTTTATTGACTCCACTACCAGTCCACGTTAGATCCTAATAGCTGTTTTGTTGGATGGAGATGGAGGGGTTAGGAATACTAATAGTTTGTGATCCATACTGATAGTATTTTATTTTTGTAAAAATAAACGCACACACACCAAATATGATTTTCACATTTAAAGCTGTTTAGTGCCTTCATTTTGAGTTAAAAAAAATAGAGATCCTAAAAAAATAGAGACTGGTGGATTTATAAATAGGAGTTGGAACCGGTAAAATCTACCGTATTTTTGGGCATCACTGTTGATTCTAAATTATAATGGGGCACTCATACTGGCACAAAGATTGGCCAATAGACTCAGCTCTGCAGCATACGCGGTTAAGAAAATTCGCCAATTAACTGATATAGACACGGCTCGTTTAGTTTACTTTAGCTACTTCCATAGTATAATGTCTTACGGCATTCTACTTTGGGGTAACGCAGCCGACGTGAACACGATTTTTGTACTTCAGAAGAGGGCTATTCGCGCAATCTATGGTCTCGTCCCAAATATATCTTTAAGAGATAAATTCAAAGGAATTAATATATTGACTGTTGCTTCACAATACATTTTTGAAAATATTATGTATATATGTAAAAATATTATATGATTTTATTAGAAATAGTGACTTGCATGACATCAATACTAGGAACAAACACAAACTTGTTATTCCTATTACTGGATTGAGTAGAATTAGTAATTCTTTTATTGGGAGATGTGTATGCTTTTACAACAGGATCCCAGAAAACGTTCAAAATTATTCTATAGGAAAATTTAAAAAGTTAGTTAAAAACGTTTGTGTGACATAGGCTATTATAATGATGATGCGTTCGCTCCAGGCTTTCTCAATTTATAAAATATATTTGTTATAAAAATTGGCATTAAAAAAACAAAGATTCTTGCGGCCATTCTCAGGTCTGGGTTAGGTCGTTTCCGTAAGGGTGGTAGATTCTGTCGTTCAATAAGAGAATGTACTTTCCAATATTGAATAAAAAATTTGACTTTAAGTGGATAATAACCTTCTGTTTTATATGAACTGTGATTTTTTCAGGATCAAAAGTATTTAATGAATGAATAAAAAGTCATAAAATATATGTATGCTTATTAACATAATTAAAATCTATTCAGTCGTTTTTGTGTAAATACAATATAAAGAAAACTTTTGGGATACCTACTTTTGGAATTTTTATTTTCACAAATTAATTCAGACAACATTTTGCCAAATCGGTCCATCCGTTATAGATTGATGTACTTAGAAACGAATTTAGCGTTTACAACGACAAAACCCTTTAACTTCAACGCGATCATTCTATTCAAGTAAATAAATTTTAAATTATATCATGTAAAATACAGACGGAAGTAATTATTGATTATTCAAGCTACAGCGTTTACACAAACTTGGTATCGTGAGCAACTTTGCAAATTGTTTTCCCGATGGGAATGTATTGCTCAATTTTAGAACTCTGAACAAAGTTAATGTTAGGTGAGCCACGTTTTTACCTGATATTCCAATATAAGGTAATTGTGATTAAAGTAGACCGAGTATAAATTTCCGGGTTTGTAACTTTTCCTGACGAATACGCAAATATAATTTAAATAAGAGGTTTATTAAATTGGAAGGTGCTTCGAATTGGATTAAAAGTAATATAAATATGAGGTAAAGAGAATTATTTTACAGAAAACAATTTTAAGACAATAAGTTACAAATGCTTGTAAAAGAAATGACATATTATTATTTTTAATTATGATGTTGGAAATACTAATTTGATTAGCATTCTGTTAATTATGATGGTAACTGACAACACTGATTTGTGTGGTAGCCTATTAGTTATGATGTCGGAAACATTAATCCGAGTAACATTTGATTTGAGTAGTTGGCACAAACTGAATATTATTCGGTTGTGCCAACGTAAAAATAAGAGCTAACCAAATAAATACGCCGCCATGATGAGAATAAATATTATTACATTGCAAGTATTCTAGGAGTAACGTAAGCAATGAGTCCAAACTATACACCCCAGGAGGATATTCTAGTCAAGCCTTCATACTGTTGGTCTGCGTATAAACTGCAACTCTTCTATTTAGTAAACATAATATGTATTATAGCAATTTATATCCTACACAAGCCTTTTTGTCGTCCTACTTCACATGGAACAGATCTCAGTATCGGTAGGATAAGATCTCCAAAGAATGAATGTATTGGAAAACTGTAGATTAATTTAAATTTATCTTTTACTATTCAATAAGAAGGGATATTGATGTTTTAAGAAATGTAAACGCAGCTCCAGAGGAGCATAGAAAATATGAAAAAAACTCGGTTGGAGTTAGTATTTCATGTATACTAGAAACATAACGTTATGTTGAAAAGTATTACAAAAATTACCGCCTATTACCCTCTCCTGGCTAGGCAAAGGCTTCTAACGGATAAGGACATGAGCTTAACACGCCCCAGTTGCGGTGTACACATGCCGCAGAATTTCTTTTCAGAAATAGCTCCTATTATGGTGTTTTCTTTACTTGTTAAGTCTAAGGACCTACAAATGTCTAAGATTAGTGAGGTTTTCTCACGGAAGCTTATTTTCGTAATAATTCTATGACAAACTTCAGAATGTTTAGGTGTTTAGGGTTTTAACCGCTAACGTAGAAGGAAGTCTAATTTTTGAAAGTTATATTAGTTTAACAATTCATGATTCAGAAAACTTGTATTATATCAAGCATTAGTAGGATCGTTCACTAATGCAATTAAAGGAAAAAACCGAGAATTGTTCTGAAAATAATGCTACTATCATATTTCTGCCATCATGCTTTTTTGATTGTTCTTTTATAGTAGTAGTTTATATCTATAAATGCTATCACCTATTTAAAGAATTTTTAAAAACATCATTATCTCCGTCGGCACCGTTGACCACATAAAATAATGTGGATCGGAGGTTATCCATCACTCATTTAGGATCCTTAAATAATCAAATCTTCTTTATCTAGGCATTCAAATTTTACGTTTTCGCAATTAAAATAAGAAAACCTGTTTTTACACATCTTCGACAACTTTCAAATTTATCTTGATGAGTGATAGCATCGTATCAAAACTTCTCAGTAAATGAAACCTAGGTTTTACCAAGTTTGATTAATAACAAAACTTACGCTTTAAGAGCTTACTTCAGTTAGTTTCTTTGCTTTTCAGATTTTCAATCGACTTTTATGATCAAAGTTTGAGTCTTAAAAAAGCTGAGTATTTTCGTAGACCTAGAATTTTTAAAAGTACTTGACCGCCTAGAAATATTCTTAGAAATACGAGTTGTTAAAATGAGAACTCATTACTTTTCATACCTCTTACTTTTATTATTATTTGTGTATATTAACAGAATAGTTGCGTAAAAGGTAACCAAGAACTCCAAAGGAGATCAGAATATTATGATAGTAAATGCCATGCAGTCAGAAAGACTCGTTTAGATTAAACTTGGCACTTTCCGTTTACTAGATGGCCTAGATGATCCAAATGACAGAGAAAAATTATACTCTAAGATCGCTTTTCCAAGGGGGTGAAACTTATGTCACAGTTTTATAATAGTGTTAAAGTGATATGCCACTCAGTAACGAAGTGCAAAGCCGTTTGGAATATATTACATACTAGCAGTTTTCCATACATAATATTTAGGCGCTTACGATGAGTAAATATATTTTATTAATTCCCACAAGAACTTTGATTTTTTTCGGAATTAGTAGTCAAAATATTAATACAGGTTATCCAGGTTATAAATAATAATATCAGTTATGTTTTTGAAACATCATCATATACCATTTGTAAAACTTTAATCTGAATAACTTACAAACGAATCTACTTAGCGAAATATAAATCAAACTTTTTTGAACAACATTCAATTTGCTATAAGAATATGTTTTTTTTAACTTACTGATTTATTAGAAGGTAATAAAATTACAAATAAAAATTTAACTTTTTTCCTAAAATAGCGATATACATATATAATAGTTTACGCAAAATTTATACCATTGTCGTAGTAATAACATGAACTAAACAAATAAATTGTATAAAATAAAATACGTTCACCCAATTTGCAATGAATAGACGCTAAAAAGCTCTCGATAGTCACAATAGCAGTAACAATAGTTGAATGCAAATATTTTCTCAAATAAAGGGACACGATCAAATTTCGCATTCTATGGGTTTCTTGGCATTCTCTATCAAAATATACGATGAAAATCCAAACGAAGATTTGTTCGATTGACTTTATCTTTATTTATGAAAATATTACAGCATACACAACAATACTGAGATATAATTCTTTTCTTCGAAAAATATAAGAAAAGAATCTGTGATGGTGATTTGTATCTGAAATGACGTCGATTTGTGATCTATAATCTCATCTTCATCATAACCCTTTAATGGCCCACTACTGAGCCGGGTCTCCTCCTCAGATTGACAAGGGGTTCAGCCAATAGTACACCAAACTATCCCAGTATGGGTTGGCAGGCATCACACACGTTTGATATATAACTCTAAGGAGTGCAGGTTTCCTTACAATGTCTTTCTTCACCGTTAAAGCAAGTAATATTTAATTTCTTAAAATACACATAACTCAGAAAAGCCAGAGGTGTGCCCAGGATCGAACTTTCGATAACAGACCTTTCGAGTAACACATTCAAGTTTTAACCAATGGAATATCACTACTTTAACTATCATCTAAATAGATAGCACAAACTAAATCGAAAATATGGATTTCTATTTAATAACAATAATGTTAATGCTAGTGCCAGTTTAAGAAAGGACTTGAAAATTTAAACAGTAGAGATTACGATAGCTGGAATGCACGAGATACTTTCAATCTACTTGTTTAGAGAGAGAGAGAAATGGCCGGAGCAAAATTTTTTTTTAGAGAAAAATATGTTAGAAATCTTCTAGTATATCTGACTCCTCCAAAGAAGGTAAAATACTTGTGTTAGGAATGGAACACATCAATAGTCAATTAACTGGGATTTAAACGCACGACCTATCGATAGTGAATCCTACGCTTGAACATTGAGCTAATGACGCTTTATTCCAACTAGAACTTTAACATCAATGAAAAGAGCTTGTAAACTGAAGCACTAATTTGTGTCGTCGTGATGTTGAGTCTCCATTATTAAGATTTGGAGTAAGTTTTTAATATTGGTTACTCGGTGTTATTGTCTTGTGCGAGTTACTGTACGCGTACGGTATCGGTCTCACCTAGAACAGATAACTATGCCCAGTATAGTAGGAAACAAACTTAAGCCACAAAATTGTAGAACTTTGCTCGAATCCAACTACAGACACACAATTCGAGACGTTTTGGGGTAAAGTTTAGCAACTATAATTGAAGCGCATATTATTAGGAAATTTGTTTTAAATATATCCTGTTTAATACATATCGCACACACTACAAATATGTACCTACCCGTCTGTCCATGTTTCTTACTTACGTAATATAACGTAAACCAAAACATCTTCACCCTTTAAACTAAACAGGCTTTAGCTCCCGTCGCTCTTTGATCCTGGACGCTAATTTCAGCCGTTTATTTGCAAAGTACGCTTTTGTTCGGCAAATTGACAAATTTGCGTAAGACTTGCTCTGAAAGGCTGTAATAAGTTTCTTTTGATAATTTTCTTTGATAAGGTTATTCAACGTACTGAGATTATTTTGTTTTTTACTCCTAATATAAACGGCGTACTTGTTTTCTGCTTTAGTAGATCGCAAGTTCAATCATGTTGTTTTTTTATCTATATGCATTTTCGTACTCCGATCTAGGTTTTTTTGAGCAAGCTATTTAGCAGCATTCATTTCATTATTTACTATTTTTCTATTAGTTTCTAATAAATTTTGATTATTACGATAAGACGTTCTTTTACTTTTATACTTATATTTTCTGTATTTGTAAGAGATGTGAAAACACAAATAAAGTAAAAGGAATCAAAAAGATTGCCTTGCTATAATCCGCGGAAATCTGAACAACCAGACTCGTACTGCACAACCCAGAAGAGCACACCGTCCACAGAAAAGTGAGACGAGCAAACCCGAAGCAAGACACACCACACAAGTAGATAGCGATCGACAATCGACGTACGTTTCGCTACACAGCTGAAGCATCTTCAGAAGTTGTTGATGTCACTTGTGTGGTGTGATTCCTTTTTGATTTAAATAATGAATTTCTGCAAAGTGGCGCCTGATTCAATTCAATACACAAATGAAGTATTATTTTGTTCCGTACCGCTCCATTTTATTTTATTCTACATCTTCTGAATTAATATCAACAGAGAGAACGTAAAATCATTGATATTTTAACCTCATTAAAACATTATTTATAGTCTATGGAATTAAATGGATTAGAAAAAGTAAAGCAGAAAATATAATATTTAACCTTAGGTATGCTGCTAAATAATTTTCTTTCGCAATCAATCTTTGAGTAGGCGGAAAAATTTAATGGAGAAACAATTTCACGTTTATTTGATAAAAATGGACCAAATACCGAAATAACATGGATATTAGCTTAAATACATTTTAATAGACATTACGAGGAAGTCCATAAAAAAATAATTCAGGCCCAGCAACCCAATAAACAGAAAGCTTTTCTTTTCATTAACGTAATGACCGTTTGATTCAACCTCATCTAGTGTCTGTCAACTTAGGGGAAATATGGAAATCTTTTCCTACATTTCTGTACTAAAATGTTTTTCAAATTACTGTTACTTAAACTCATAGCACACTATGTAACGCCATAAGACATATAAGAGACATACTAGATGGCGATATGGCTTTAAAATACATGGGGTGTACAAACCCCACACGAGTGGAAGTTGGCTGGGCCCGGATTTCAGCTTCTTAAAAATTAAGGGTTATCTTTTGTCAGTTAGGCGATAAAGACACAGTACCCACAAGTTCTTGATGATTTTTTATCTTCTTTCTAATCTTCTTTTGGGCATGCCCACGCACCACAACACATAATAACACTAAACAGTTCTAAATAGTTCGCACTTCACCACCAGTCGGTTCTCGTCAGGGAAGGGTCAATCAACTAGCGTTTAGGAGATATAGCACACACAGGATTCGGGATATTATTAATCAGTAAAGGGTTGTTGTTGACCAACAGGGGAGGTGGGGGGGCACACGGCGCGCGTGCGCCTCTCAATGCCTACATTACGACTGTCACCACTGCCTCTGCACCGTGGCGCAACTAACACTCCCGCCGCCCGCGCAAACAACACCCCTCGCCGCGAGCGCCGCCTTAAATATATTAAACAATACATTTTTAGGAAACACATTATAAATGTGAAAGTTTTGTTACTCAATCACACAAAAATTACTGAACAGATTTCCATGAAATTTGATTTTATCCTGGAAAAAATTATTGTTCCAGCGGGATAGTAATAAAATATTTACTGAAGGTCTGAATATTATAAAAATTAAAATGTTTTCTTTTTATTAAATATAAGTACACTTATTACACTTATTAATTTGCATTACAACAGGAAGCCGAGCGTTGTCTGGGACTTGTAATCCGTGTGTGACCTGTGTGTGACCGGTTGTAGACATACTTTTTACGAATTCTAACAATCTGAGTCACTACTTACATTACTTTAAAACAGAGTTATATTTAGTAGTTAGTAATATCATCATCAAATTACCAGTTGTTTTTAAATTAAATTTTACAGAATTATAATCTAAGCAAGTATTTATTATTTTAAAGTTCGTTTGACGCTCGCTGAGCAAATTAAAAGACACCACATTATCTGTAAGATATAATTAATTCATTTCGCGCTAGAATAGACATTTAATTGCCAAACCTCCACAATCTAATTAAGTTCTAGATAAAATTAAAAGGTATTAATATTAAGTAAACTTTATTATATTGGAGCTCACGATTACATTTAAGTCGCGTCGTCTGTTGTCTACCGACAAATTCAGATATTGTTAATTAAAAAAAAGTTATAGTCTATATCCAGACCAACAGTATAACGGCTTGAGTAGAATATCCTCATGGGGTTAAACTTTAGACTCAGACCTTCTAGTGTAATAATAAATATTTCCGTCATGGCGGTGTATTTATTTAGTTTGCTTTCTTCTTTAAGTTATAAAATCAAATGTTACTCAAATTAATGATAGAATAATATGCCGATAAAATAACTAAAAAGCTAACGAAATGCTACTCAAATTAGTAGTATTTTTTTTTTAATTTTTGGCCAAAATCTTTGAATAATAAATAGTTAATAGATTTCGAATTTGAATTTTCTAGACACAAATTTAAATTTGGAATCTGTTTTCAATCCATAATCAAGTGATTTCAGATTGATCTTGATTATTAATTTCGGCCTTGAATAAGTTTCAAAAAAACAAAAATACTGGTCAATATGAAATTTCATTTACTAATACCAATCAATTAGGTTATTTTTAAGGTCGGTTAATCTAGACATACGATTGATACAGATACTCTCCATTATGCATCATACAGCGACATTGTAAAAGGCCTTAAAATTTGACAGAAAAACACATTTTTTATGTAATGATATTAATAATTTGCAAGAGACTTCAAATATCATAAAAGAGGAGGTTATCAATTCGGTTATTTTTTTGTTATAATGAAATGCTTCATCTGCTTTTGTGTATTATAAAAAAACTACTAATTCAGTCTAAATTACACTTATCAACAGTGGTTTTGTTGCTCATAATATAAAAGTAGTTTCGAATAATTTAATGTCAGCACTTTATGAAATAGTTCATAATTTTGGAAAATTGGCTCAAGTTTTTTTTAAATATTTATTTCCATATCGCTCTACAGACCGAATAGCTTACAAGAAACAAATAAAATAAAAAAATTCTAAAACTTAAAATTATTTTGTTTATATTGATTGACATCTTATTTTTTTTTATAATTCCCCAGATTACCTAGAAATCTATCCAAATGTGCATAGAGAGAGAGCATACCTCACGTTCATATATCAACAAAAAAATATTTTTTTTTGTTGAGCTGTGTTATTGATCAATAATAAAAAAAACTGATTCTCTCTTACATAAGTCATTATTAAGTTTTCTGAGTTGATAGTTGAAGTAATTTGTAGTAGAAGTTTGAAACATAATGACGTCGGATCCCGAAGTGAGTGAGTATTGAATGCACGAGTATATCTATTACAGTTGTAGCTATTTTCGCCACAAAATGGCGTCTAGCCCATCCATGCCCATCAGAGTACACTCTAAACAAAAAAAAATATCTTTTATTAGACTGCATTTCCACCATAGAGATGTAGCGATTCTATTGGTTCTTAACAGACATATTCCTGGCTACACATGCTCGCTCATTTTTGGTGGAAACGCAGCCTTATTAAGGTAAAAGTATGACTATTCAATATTCATGGTATCAATCGTCTTCTCGTTTAAAATAAAGAAAAACGTTATACTAAATTGCTAGGACAAAGAGTCCCTCCCTTCGGTATCCTGTACGTGCAGCGGAAGTAAATACAAACAACACACAACATATAGTATACACGAGGGATAAACACTCTATCTCTATCCCTTGTGTATTTCTGACACCGGAAGATCCTCAGGAAGTAGATGGTTTTTAACATTTTTCTTTCTGTGTATTGAAATACAAAATCTCATATCGTTTTTGTGATAGCAAAACCGTCTATAATTTAGCATTTACGGGTAGTTCATTTTTTCTTATTTTGAATAGACAATATATAACATTCGTTCCAATAGGATTGAGTTAGTCTGTCAAGTCATATCGCGTAGTACATATTAAAGTAGTTAGTACTAATGTTGTAATATTGTTAGGTGGCGTACACTCAAATTATAAGTAAACTAGCCGACCCGCGCAACTTCGTGCCCGTGTAGCTCCGATCCTATTGGTCTTAGCGTGATTATATATAGCCTATAGCCTTCCTCAATAAATGAGCTATCTAACACTAAAAGAATTATTCAATTTGGACCAGTAGTTCCTGAGATTAGCGCACTCAAGCAAACAAACAAACTCTACAGCTTTATATATTAGTTTATATTTGTAGTATTTTTGTGGTACTTAAGGATGATATATGAAAGATAATATTTCTCTCTTATCCTCTTTCTTTTTTCTCGCTTAATCTCTCTATTTTTACTTTCTTTGTTTTCTCTTTCATTTCCCTTTCTATCTCTCCATTTTTATCTCTGTTTTTGTGAGGTAGTAGAAAAAATATAATTCACACCGACACAAAACGGTTTTTCTTACCTTACTTTCGAGGAATAGTTTCCTCCTTCTGATAAGAAAAGCTGTTTTTTCTGCGGTATGAAATACCTATACTATTAACTTATCTACGTCGATCTGCTTTCGCAAAACATGCTCCAAAAATTAAAGAAAGGTAAAAAAAATTTTTGCAGAATGGAGATAAAAATCTTTGGAAATATTATCAAATAACAAGCATGACAACATTCTCATTACGATTCCCAACTCCGATTACAAAGATTTTGGAAAAATCTAAAACATTATCAGAAAATGACTTTCATGCTCCTTTTGATTTACGTGTGTATCTCTGTCTGTGGCATCGTAGCGCCCAAGATAATGGAACGATCCTGATGAAGTATTATTTGTTTGAAAGGTAATTTCAAGATGGTTCTTAGCTATGTTTTTTGAATATCAGTTCAGCAGTTTGAAGACTATCACTATTTCTAACATGAGAGCTGCCTCACAATATTAATATATTGAAAATTATAACAATCTTGTAACCATGGGAACACACTGACATTGCTTTCTATCATTTGCTTTTTTGGCTTTTTATGAATATTTGTTAAGTCTGTAATGACTACAAAAGTTCAATTGATATTAATCGATTCTTCTAAATCGATGTCGTGTGTTTATCGATACTTGGTGACTGCATATACATATTAGTTTCTCTCGCTGGTAATTTAATAGTTATTTACTCAACTACCTATACAGCTAATGACGTAATTTAAGTCCTCTTTACACCTACCAAAAAGCTACTTAACTCATTACAGAATTTAAAGTAAAGTATAAAATTACTCTAAATAAAGTCTACTTGAGTTCCGTTTTGATAAATGAGTACTGTACAGTACAAAAACTGATTTTGAACTTTATTCCTATGGGTTCAAAGTTTTCGTAACTGTGTATGGGTCACCAAGATCCAATTTCTTAAAGAATATAGTTTTGAAGTTTATTGTTTCGGACTTTCTGTAGGGAAGTTAGGTTTCGCTTAATGAAATTGCTTGTACATGCAAAAGGCTTACGCTTAACGTTTTATATTCTCATTTTGTACTGAAAGAGTTTAATTACTTTCTGTTTAGGTGATCGTTTCTTTATTTGAACAAACTTTATTCTGATGTTATTCTTCAGTTGTATCTTTGTTGTACTACTAAGCTTAAAAGATCCGAAGGTTTTATATCAAAAATAAAAAAATAGACTTCAAAACATAAGTTTTTTTCTTGAAGATAAAATAATAATTTCCTTTCAATGATATAGAAACTAAATTTTTCATTTACAACAATGAATTTTTATATATATTTTTTAATAATGTTGTAGAGATTTTTACGAATTCCTACAGAAATAGTATCGATACCACAATTTTGTATTATTATAAAAATTATATAGTGTATTAAGCAGTATCAAAATAATCGTTTTTTTTAAACTTCCATATGAAAACTGAGTAGGTGCAAAAAGAAGAAAACTCTCTTTTTTAATTCATAAGTGTAGTGTATATGCATATAATGTTGTCACAGTCATGTGGGTAAGTAAAGTAAAGAAAAGTAAAGAAAAATTTTACAATATAATAAACATCTTATTTTACGTTTTACAAATCTTCACTACCTAAGTCTATTTATTTATAATTTTAATATATTTGTATGTGGTTCGCTGGTGCCTATGATAGGTAATAAACCTGTAGTACAGGACACCAGGTCCCCGCCATTGAACCGCACATTATAAAATATATATATATTTTTATAAAGATTTGTATTCGTGGGTGTGTGTGTGTGTGTGTGTGCGCGCGAGTGTATGTGTGTGAGTATGTATGGCGATTTTTATTAAGTTACTTTATGTTGGGATAATGAGAAGGGATTCAGTTGCATTGTAATTTTGGTTTGGGTGCTATAATTATACTACATGAGTAATAGGATCGGCAGTTGTGCACGAGTCGTCGTCACGAGTGGACGTCTCGTCGTATTGGAGCGATACCGAGCTATTTAGTAGACTACCTTTTCTTTAATAAATAAATAAAATCATGCCAATAACTAAACTAATTTAATAAATTAATATTTACAGAAATTCTTAACTTATAAATCACTTCTTCTTTGTTGGTACCAGCAAACTTAGTATAACAACACCTGCAAAAAAGATATTAATTAAAATATATTATTAAATACTGTATATAATTAGCAGGTCGCCCCACCCTAGAATTGATGGGCGAAGATGAGCGCATGTTATCGCACTGTGTTACGCAAGGGCGAAGAGGCTTCACTTCTTATAGTGCCGAAGACGTAACAGAAGTCCTGAAGACAATATTTTTGATCATACTAATTTTTAGCTATTTTCATTATGCCAACTGTAATAGTTTTGTAACTCTATTATAAATTCACAATTTGACGGTTTCACTTCGATTGATTTTATTGATTACCAACTAAATAATAAATACATGCTTTATGAAATTCTTGAATTCTATTATTTAACTTACAACTGTGTTTCATTCCTAACTCTATGAACACAGAACAGCCTACTGTTCACTTTTTTTTTGACAGTTTACAATATCACGAAATAGATTATAATCTGACGATTTTGACAATTTTACAGTGACATTTATTGTATACTATGTTGTTACCTATCATAGTTCCCGCTAAAGTGAAGAATGGTACAACACAGCCTTTATCCAACAATATGGGGAACAACACGTTGCCCACTAAACTGCCTATTCTGCCCAAAGTCATTGTAATTGCTACCGCTAATGACCTGAAAAAAATTGTAGACAACATGATAAGTAATTCAAGGTACTAGAATCTAATTAAGGTATAAGGTTTTATTGCGATTGTTTCCAATTATATTTTATTATAATCGATGATCAATATTTCAAAAATAGATTGAATCAATTACACGTTAATTATAGTAATACAATCTATCTTTTTCTTAAATATCTGCTGATATATATTTAGAATGATTAATCAAATATATAGAAGCGAGTCCAAACTCAACTAGATGCGTAGCATTAATGGCATATGAGAAGGAGGGGTTAAGTCTGGCCCACATGCGGTACGACCAGAACGCGTTAAGGCACTTGGCGGTCGGACTTCCATGCTGATCGTAACATTCCAGTAGGGAAACAGATTCCCTACCACCAAACGAGATGCTCTATCATTGGCAAAGGGGTATAGTATTCTAACCCCTCCCATTCTGAGTAAAAGTGATTATAAAAAAATTCTAAATTCACCCCTTCGAAGTCGTTATTCACTTTGTATTTAGTCAAGAAAAAATAATAATTTTTCAAACTTCTATAATATTCCTCACTATTTAAATTTATTACATACATATTTTGGATTTAATCCATCAGTTTTTGCTTATCTTTATGTAAAAATTGAATTTAAAAAAAAACTGGATGGGAGGGGGAGGTGAAAAACCACATGCGGCTCGACCGGAACGCGTCAATGACACTTGGCGGTCGAATTTACATGCTGGTGCTCGCAAGCCAATCGGGGAACAGGTCCCCTATCACCAAGGGGTGCTGGGTTACTCGGCTCATACGAGATGCCCTCCCAGCGTCTGAGGGGACTTGTATTTTCTCCCGTTCCTTTACGAGACATATAGATTCCTAAATGTTTTATCTTTATAATTGAAACCGTTAAGTAGTCCAGGCTGTTTAGCAACTCTGAACATAATTATGACCTTATTTGAAGCGTAACCATATTTTAAAGCGTCAGTAGCTCAGTGATTCGGGCGTTGGATTCACGATCAACAAGTCGTGGGTTCAAATCCTGGACATTGGACTACTGACGTGGCCTACTCCTGACACAAGCTATTTATTAGCTTACTAGGAGAGGTAGAGGGAATACTAGTAGTATGTGATCCATACTGCTAGAAATCTTTTAAAAAAAAAAAATTATAACCTCAAAATATTAATCTCTTCCTTCAGTCAATATCTAGCAAAAATCAAGTTATAATGTATGTCAGCAACATCGTTTATAAATTAGTATTCGCGAGTAGCATCTTATATTAATCTCATTAGATAATATATAACTTTCCGCGTAGTAAATGTTAAAATATTGATAGTGTAGTGTTGTTTAGTGGCATGGTGCTAGCCTCTGTTCTCGAGGAGCACGTGAGTAATGTACTATACTATAGTATAACCTGCTCCTGGGTCTATGCACTGCTCGGCTTCTACCTAAATTGCATGTTAGTATTGTCGTTTGGGTGTTACATTATTAATACACATTTCAAGGACTGTCTGAAGGTGTGGAAAGAGTTTTTTAATTTTCACTTCCAAACTGATAAAAGGGGTAAAAATATGGAAGTTAGGGACAAAATGTTTTTCACAATAACGTTTTTAACAAAACAGTTGTCGGCTCCATCTTGTCTAGCGATCTACCCTCCGTATAAAGCGATGTATTTTTAAGCCCAACGCAAAGGGATGCTCAAATTGTGTTTGTTTAATTAGAATTTCGACAACAATGCGGTACGAGGTGCTTATATCATAGTAAAGTTTAATAATGTACGTTATTACTGGCGCCTTGTTCATGTGGGGACGTTTAAATCTATAATTTATGATATATTACTTGGAATTGTGCATCTATGAGGCATTTACATTTTGTGGAGTAATATAATGCAACACGATAATATTGGAAGGTTGTAGTGTACCTGTAGATATAGATACATAGGTTCGTCATACACTATGTCACTCTTACAGACACCAGCTGCATGGTTTGCACGAGATTGTATTATATCACTACCCTCAAATTTATAAATGTAAATATTTATATCAGAAATGCATATGATATACAAATGCAATGACATTTCTTAATTTTAGAGATCACTAGCTGATCCAGCAAACGTTGTTTTGCCATATCAATTTGTGGTGGGCCACCCTTATCACTTAGGGGGATGAAAAATAGATAGTAGCCGATTCTCAGACCTACTGAATATGCATATAAAATTTCATGATAATCGGTCGAGCCGTTTCGGAGGAGTATGGTAACTAACATTGTGACACGAGAATTTTATATATAAGATATATTACTAGAATGTTGCTCATCATATTATGTAACTCCCTTCAATAAGTAGTTGCTAGAAATATGGTCACAGACTTCATCAATCATGTTGATTTTTTTATCAATGTGAGATAATGTACGAACTGCATAATTTATCTATCTACTAGTTTCCCTTAAGATAAAAACTAAAAAGTAATTCCATACACATTATTCATTATTTATTTATTGGCTTTTATTAGGTAAAGGCTTACTACCGCCCCCCTTCGATTAATAACCATAATCAATATACATATGCAATAATTATGATAAAAATAAACATTTTATAAATATATAGTGAAATTAATCAATAATAATTAGTAGAGAAAGTATGGAGTAGGAATATATAAAATCCTTTTTTTAAATGACGTCTCGTCCCTGTAATTATAATTTAAAGGTGCAACCATTTTTAAAAATTGCTATTACATTATACTGTAAGAAAATAATAGAGGTTTAATCGTAATAAATATAGAAACAATTTATATAAACATCGCTGTATGAACAAACTAACATGATGTATTGCGCAATATAGCACAACATGTTTATTATGCGCTAATTTTATTACATAATTAATCAAAACGATAATAATCTGTTCGCCTCAGCCCATAAATAACAAAGAAATTAATATCTTATAGTTTGCTTAGTAGAGAAAATTTGTTATTTGCTGATGTTAATGGATATTCACTGCAATAATTTATATGTTAGGTAATAAACTACTACTTTTCATCTCCCTATGTATGATAGAGGGATGAAAAGGGGTAGTTATTAATTGAGTAACCAATGACCTACTGAAACGCATACAATTATTACTACTAGTATTATGAAAAGGTAAAGTTTGTTTGGTTTTAGGGGTATCATGGAACTACTGAACCAATTTTAAAATTGTTTTTACCAATAGAAATTTACATTATTTGTGAGTGTCTTAGGCTATATATTAACCTGAAAAATGAAAAGATTATTTCGTGGTACTCGGATTTGCAAAGCAAGTCGGAGAAAAACCGGTCGAAAGAAAACCTTTCTTACAAACGATGAGAGATACGTATATAATTCATAGTTGCGGGTAGAGTACGAATAAATAAATGAATGAGTGAGTGAATGAACAGTTTCAATAGACCTCAACGTAAATATTTCAATAAGAAAATTATGTAAAGAAATTAATTTACATCTAATGGATATAAATATTTTTAATTTTTGATTATCCTACATTTGATGTCAGTTAATCAAAAATATTATCTTTCAATTATTTTATTAATGAGTTATCTGTTGAGAAACTAACATTGGGAATTTTATAACCAAAATTATTAATTATGATTTTTCTACATTTGATGTAATCAATCAGATATATTGTTATTCAATAATATTGTAATCGGTTGAGAAAGTAAGAGCAGTAGTATTTTATAAGCAAAATTATTAATTGTGATTTTCTGCATTTGATATAGTTAATCAGAAGTATTGTCAACGAGTAATCAGCTGATACAGATAAAAAGCTAAAAATGATACTTTTAAAGCTATTGATGCATATAGAAGTAGAACCGTAGTAGAACTGTTTAGAGTTTGAGTTTCTGCTGTATTGATGACATTTATAGTGGTTTCAATTACACAGATTAAGTTATATGTATAGTTGTCAGAAATTCAATTAATGCTAGAATATCTACAATCTAGGAGGTAGTAGATTACCCGTAGTGCAATCTGCCAGCAGCAGACTAGCTAGTCCATTAATGTTCGTGACGCAACGAATTGTGGTACAAAGGTCTTAGTTTTACTTGAACTGAGGTTAATATTGCCACCAACTATATCATATATGTTATATATAGTATATCTGTATTAATATCATAATACTAGTCGACCTTCCCTGGCTTTGCACGGGTGCATTTTAACAAGTGTACCTACTTAGATTTAAAAAAAAATAATTTTCAATTTATTGCATCCCGCAGGGACTAAAAAAGTATCTCTATATGTTAATTCAGAATATAAAGTATCTGTATGCTAAATTTTATTGAAATCCGTTTAGCCGTTTTCGTGTGATTGAGTAACAAACATCCAAATATCCAAACTTTCACATTTACAATATTAGTAAGATGATATAGTTTGTTTGTTAGTGCATAGAAGGATATTTTTTGTAAAAACTGAATCATGACTGTCATATTTCTATATTAGTGCCTGTAAACAGCTTTATCAGCTTTTTACCCGACTGCGCCATGCGGAAGAGCACTAATGTATTTGTTCCTTTGTGAGACTCTAGACATTAAGCGCATAGGCTCATATCGATGATTTTTTGAATTGATGTTTCCTAATAATAAATTATTTGTCACTTAAAGTATTAAAGTAAGCCAAATTCAATATGGCGACAACTAAACGCCATAATATTGTTAAAAATATAAAACTGAAAATTGTCTTGAAAAATTATTATTAGATTTCATAAATCATATTTAATTTTGAATTTCTATTTAGGATTATTTCTGATAAAGTTTCTGATAGTTATCTGACCCATAACATTGTTATTAACACTAATAAATTTTGTAGGTGATCTTCTGAATAATCTACCAGAAATTTTTGAGCATGTGATGAAACCGGTCCAAAATATGTTAAAGGTTTCATAGTATATACCTAATTTTGAATATTACTGTGTTTTAACGAGTAAATACGCAAAATATAAGGCAATCAATATACCATTTAAACAATAATTAAGTACGGAGTATGATTTCAACATGGTTTTCAGTTCAATACTCGATATTGGTGAGATTTAATTTGAATTACGCTATCGAGTTACTCTATACATGATTACTGTTGTAATTGAGCGTATTCACTTTATATCAAATTATATTTATGTTCACAAAAGCTCTTAACACACAGTAATTAAAAAAATTAATAAATATTTTGTGTTCAGTTTCATCTAAAATTATAGTATCCTTACTTCCTAACTAATATTATAAACGCGAAAGATTGTGAGTTTGTTACTCTTTCACGCAAAAACTACTGAATGGATTATATAATGAAACTTTACAATAATATAGTTTATACATCAGAATAACATATAGACTATAATTTATAAAGATATTGTGGGAATTGTCCAAAATATAAGGATAAGTGTGCAGTAAGTAGTAAGTAGGCTCACTCGTGTGTACTGACGTGCGCTGCTGTTTGTGTGTGTGTGTGTGTGTGAGTATGCGTTAGAGCTACACGTGTGACGTATATAATGTATGATGAAAATGTTTATCTTTAGTCCTACAAAAACTCCACTAAACCCGCGACACCAAATATCTATTTATCTTTAATGTGTAAGCCATTATCCCAAGCCAAAATAATGAATATAGTGATATATCGTGTAATCAATACGTATCGATAAGATGTGTATAAGTCAAAATTTAGTATTATAGAGGATATTCCGATCCTTACTTAATATTATAAATGCTAAAGTAACTCTTCCTCTGTCTGTCTGTCGCTCTTTCACGCCAAAACTACGGGACCGATTTAAATCAAATTTGGTATATAAATAGTGTAGGGCCAGAGAAATATGCTACTTTTTAATGCGAAAAAAGGTTGTAAGTGATTGAAAAGGGGGGATGAAAAGTTGTATGGAAGTATCGTCTTTTTTGGAGCTAGAAGCTTGAAACATATTTTGGTTGTTGATTCGATATAAATAATATGACATTCAAAGTGTAAAACTTTTACCCTCAAGGATGTGAAATAACAATAGGGAAAAACGCTATTCCACGCGGACGAAGTCGCATGCACAGCTAGTAAACAATAAAATAAATATTTGTTCTTTTAAACAAAGAACAAGGTTAATGTTGTAACTTTTTGTATTTGATATCTATGGCTACTTTTAAATAGTCAAAATATCATTTTATAAACGACTACAATCTCATGATGAAATTTATCATCAAATAAATTAAAATGAATTTTCAGCAGATTTTTTTTCAGTATTAAATAGTCACTTAAACCAGTTTTTAAAATGAAATAAGCAGATCAGTACCTAAAGTATTTTTTTTTCTTTATTAATTAACCACTTAAGCAGCTCAAAATTACAATCAAATTGAGAATTAAATATTCAAATCAGTGTTTTCAAATTATTTTTAGAAGCAAATAGTCAAAAAAGGATCTTGAGATTACTTTTCTGTATTAAATAATGAAATAAGTGTCTTAAGTAACTTTTCAGAATGAAATAGTAAAATGAGTATCTTAATATTACTTTTAAGTGTTAAATAGTCAAAATAAGTGTTTTTAAAATAATTTTTCAGAATCAAATATCCAAATAAAATTATATAAATTATTTTTAGAAGCATATAGCTAATTTTTAAACAGTTAATTTTTTTTCTGTATTAAATAACCTCTGAAGTGGCTCAAAATTACAATTAAATATTCAAATCAATGTCTTTAAATTTTTTTTAGAAGCAAATAGCCAAATAAGCATCTTGAGATAACTTTTTCATTGTTAAATAGTTACATAAGTGTCTTTAGATTACTTTTTCATAATTAAATAGTCAAATAAGTGTCTTTAGATTACTTTTTCATAACTAAATAGTCAAATAAGTGTCTTTAGATTACTTTTTCATAATTAAATAGTCAAATCAGTGTCTTTAGATTACTTTTTCATAACTAAATAGTCAAATAAGTGTCTTTAGATTACTTTTTCATAATTAAATAGTCAAAGCAGTGTCTTTAGATTACTTTTTCATATCTAAATAGTCAAATCAGTGTCTTTAGATTACTTTTTCATAATTAAATAGTCAAATCAGTGTCTTTAAAACAACGTGCCATATTCAAAATTACGTTACAATTACTGTGAAATATGAAATATATTTTTAAAATAAAATCAAAATAAATTGCCAAGAATTTTAAGAATGTTGAATATTTATTGTATTTGTATTACAGCTGGTCTTTCCTTGAAATATAAAAGGGTAGGTTGGAAATAATTAACTGTTATTATGTTAAAGTAAAATTGACTGACATTTCAATGTTGTACTGGATTAACGAGTATTTGATTGTTTCTATGAAAATCATAATTATTGTTACATTTTAAATTGTAGCCATGACTTTACTGTTTCTTTGAAGATAGTCTACTACGTATCTTTCTAATAAAATAAATGTGAAAATTTGTATGTTTGTTTGCTGAACGGATTTTATTGAAATTCGGAACACAGATACTTTATAATCAGGCTAATTTTTTTGTAAAAAAAAATATTGTACAGAGGTAGAGCAGTACCTGGGCTATCATATTATATACGATATGTATGCTCCGTGATTTTTGATCACAGTGACATAATTTATAGAGGTGTTTGATTATTTTTTTCTTAAATACATGTAAGGAAGTATACAGATTTCATTACTTATTTTATTTATAAGGTTTTATTACAATTATATAACCTTCTTAGACCTTACTGATATTATATTTTATTGATTTTTTTAAATACTTGTCAGGTTTCTGCCGGATAATAATAAAATATGTTTATTGTCGTAAGTGCCAACATATTTTAATTGTTTGGTACATCTATAATAATAAATTGCTTCTGTGCGAATTCGGGACGAGCAGCAGTTAAGAAGTGAAATTGTAATGTAGCAGTTAAGAAGTGAATCTGTGTGGGAGTGTGGCAGTGTAGTAGCGAGAAGTGTAGCAATATAGTAGTCAGTGGCGTAACTACACCGTTCGGGCCCCCTGGCAAATTCATCAGATGGGGCCCCTTATCCAATATTAAGAAACTTAACCCAGGCACGCACCAAGCATCTTCTGCGCCGGTGTACGAAATACTTATGAGCGCGTATACTTGAAGAGCAAAAAAAAAAGGTCGCGTTGGCGAACGACCTTTTTTTTTAACTACCTGCACCTTAGTTATAAATTTTACTAAATATTGTAATAGTAAATATTAAGATCCACCTGTGCTCACAGCATTCTCTGACCGGGGGCCTCTGGCATTTTGCCGAAATGTTACGCCACTGATAGTAGAGAAACAATGTAAAGGTGTAGCAGAATATTAGTGCAGAAGTGTAGAAGTGTAGAGGGAAGTAATATAGCAGTAAATAAGTGAAACTATCTGGGAGTATGCCAGTGTTGTAGTGAAGAAGTATAGCAATTTAGCATTGAAGCAATACTAGGGTGGTTGATTAATCGATAGCTCAGTGGTTATTACGATTCATTTGACGACTCAACCTCTCGCCGTGCTGCTATATATATCACAATACACATTCACATAGTCCTTTTTGTTTATTTTTTAAATATTTCTCGGGAGTGTACGCGTCGGGTGTCGTTGTTAGTTCGAAGTTTTCTACAGTGGCGCCACTTCATATGTTTTACATGACGGCGTTTTGGCGGGAGGGTTAGCAAAGGGTTTAGGAAAGTATTCAAGTAGCAGTTTAATAGTGTAAAGGTGTAATAGTGCAGCAGTGAAGGAGTGTATAGAGAAACACTGCTTCTTTACTGCTACATAGTAAAGAAATGGAAGTGTCAGTGAAGTAGCAAAGAAGTATAGCAATATTATAGTGAAAAAATGTAAGGGTATAGTAGAGTATTAGTGTGGCAGTTTAACAATGTAAAGGTGTAATAGTGCAGCAGTGAAGGAGTGTATAGAGAAACACTGCTTCTTTACTGCTACATAGTAAAGAAATGGAAGTGGCAGTGAAGTAGCAAAGAAGTATAGCAATATTATAGTGAAAAAATGTAAGGGTATAGCAGAGTATTAGTGTGGCAGTTTAACAATGTAAAGGTGTAATAGTGCAGCAGTGAAGGAGTGTATAGAGAAACACTGCTTCTTTACTGCTACATAGTAAAGAAATGGAAGTGGCAGTGAAGTAGCAAAGAAGTATAGCAATATTATAGTGAAAAAATGTAAGGGTATAGCAGAGTATTAGTGTGGCAGTTTAACAATGTAAAGGTGTAATAGTGCAGCAGTGAAGGAGTGTATAGAGAAACACTGCTTCTTTACTGCTACATAGTAAAGAAATGGAAGTGGCAGTGAAGTAGCAAAGAAGTATAGCAATATTATAGTGAAAAAATGTAAGGGTATAGCAGAGTATTAGTGTGGCAGTTTAACAATGTAAAGGTGTAATAGTGCAGCAGTGAAGGAGTGTATAGAGAAACACTGCTTCTTTACTGCTACATAGTAAAGAAATGGAAGTGGCAATGAAGTAGCAAATAAGTATAGCAATATTATAGTGAAAAAATGTAAGGGTACAGCAGAGTATTAGTGTGGCAGTTTAAAAATGTAAAGGTGTAATAGTGCAGCAGTGTAGGAATAGTGAAATTTGTTTAGTTTAAACATTACATACCTAGTAGTTGTTGGGAAGAGATCTATGACCAGAAACTGATTGAGACTCATCATTATCTGTCCTAAAGCGGTATCTGAAGAGAACAGCGCTACCATAGCTATTTTGGAGCTCGTCCATCTTAAGCCCAATGTCGCAGCTGCACATAAAGATCCACATGCTATATACAGATTTTTCTTTCCGACTTTGTTTACAAGAACACCGCTTATGATGTATGGTATAATACATACAGTGCCTAATACAATACTGTTGATGTAGGTTTCAGTGCCGCTGACATTCTGAAAAATATATCAAAATATATCGTAAACTGTATATAACGACACTCACGGGTGTTAAGTCAAGTTATTAGCATTTTTTGCCCTCAGATACTCGCTAAGGCATTTTGGTCCTCAAAGAGGATTCTCTGTCTGTATTACTCCTATAGAAAAATCTAGTATGTCAAGAGGAGGTAAATAGCTAGTTTACATATAATAAATATAGCGAGATTAAAATCTCTATATTTATATAGTCTAATGTAAATTTTGAAAGTCAGCTGTTAAATTATAAACGAACATGCACTATCGATCAAACAGACGTTTTACAAATTGCTTGATATTTTACAATATTATTACTCCCTTGACGTCGTGATTTATTGTAAACTATTTGTTACAATATAACATTAAATCATACCGTAGACAAATAATGACTAATTCGTTTACAATTGATTGTAAAACCACCGATCTATTGACTTAAATGATTTAGGTTTATTTACACTACAAGTATTTTTAAAGTAACGTATGAGGAGTTAATTTTAGAGGCTTGATGTCGAAAATATATTTACCGCTATACAAACGTCACTCTCGGTAACATTAACTCTCCTTATTTTCAAATCAGCCGTATACGCGTCCAACATCTCACATAAGCCTTGGTTATCCTCGCTGCTGTAGTGTTCCACGATCGTTGACAGCTGGGGGAACCACAGCCTGATTACATTGAACCTGGAACGAAGCTATACATAATAACCCGCCATATAGCTATATCCCTATAATTTAATTTTCAACATAATTTATATATGACTAATTCCCAAAGACAAACGGTCACACAGCTCTACAAGCACTTGATCCTCTATTACGCCCCGTTAGAGATATTTTTGGCGATTAAACGTAGGCAATTTTCTTTATCAAGCTCTTTTCTATCTCTGTTCTAAATTTTATCAAAATTGGTTCAGTAGTTTTAGCGTGAAAGCGAGTTACTTTCGAATTAATAATATGGAGACATGAAAAAACTCGACTCCAGGTGGCATTGCAAGGAAAATATATTTCCACACAACGAAGTTGTGTGTCAGCTTGTATTTTATATAACCTTGTGAATGTATTATAAAAAATAAATAAAAAAATACTGTCTGACAACTGAGACAATAACACATGACATTTTGTTTTTTTAAAGATATTATATTACCTGTATACATAAATATAAAATTGTAATATTATCTGATTGTAATCAAAAATATCTGCATCAAATTTGGATGCGATTTTCTAGATAAATTTAAGCTTCATTCGAATATCAGGAGAATCAAAGCAAATTTTATTATAGATTGCTAGCAGTATGGTTCACTAGATCACATACTACTAGTATTCTTGACCCTTCCAACTAAAAAAACTAAACTTGTGTTGGGAGTGGGTCAGGTTAATAGTGCAATGACTGGGATTTGACCTTTGTTTCCCTTTTATTTGATCGTGAATACAATCCCTAAAACACTGAGCCACTAACATTTAAATTAGACGTAAATTAATATAATCAGCCAAAAAGTACCTGCAGATTGTGACCCAGGTGTGTATTTAAGGACGTCTTTATCATGATCAAGACAAAGTAAGACAAAATCCTGATCGTAAAACTACTCAATGAAAGACAATGTTTAGTATGTGAAATCTTTAACAGAGTATCTTATTCGACTAGTAACATATAATATATACTTACAGCATCATGATAAAGAAATTACTAGTGCTAAGCAATAATATATAAAGTCCTAGTGGTTTCTGGAACATAGGTTTCACATTATGCAGTCCAACAGCCAACATCTTGCTGAAACTTGTCTCAGATTTGTGTTCTGGTGTTTCGTCGATAGGTAACTTTGTTTTGTCCTTCCATATGTCTTTATACTGTAAAAAATGGCTTCAATATGAGCTGAGTGACGTCACGTCATGTAGACAACAATGGCGTTCCATACGATATGACGACACACTGTTTCTTATCAGAATACTCAGTTTAGCCCTCTTTATACTCTGAAAATACTATTTTTCCATTATTCTGGCACTACGTAGATCTGTAAAATGTTAATATTTCGCATAGTTTTGCTCTACGCACGGTTCACTCTGACACTGTATAGATTTTAACTCTACTAGTAAGATAGTTTTAAAAATACATTGAATAATAAGAGATAGAGCAGTAAATAAATTTTTAGAAATTTCAGGTTATATTTCTTTAAAAAGTAATTATAGTAGGTTTCTTAAATTAAATAAAAGTTATTGTAAAATAAAACTCAAAGACGCGAGGGTAAGTGAAAATGTTCTCCAGACGATTAAATAGATGACGTCACGTTTAAATCACTGTAGTCATTAAGGTAAGCAAAATTATTGTTTAGTCACTTGCTAAACTAACCGTAACAGCGAGAAAACATTTATTAATGTTTTTTTAAATACTTGTAACATGACGACACTAAATTATTAAAAAAAATAAGTACTTAAAGATGTGCAAATTTTTAGTTGAATATAATTTTGATTACAAGTGAGGTTGATTTAAAAAAAATTCTAAAAATCTTTATCAATAACATGAAAAACAAATGACGATGATGATGATGTGTGTCCATATAGTGTGATGTAGAGCAAAATTTATTTGTGGTGGCTCAAAGAAAGCACGCTCGAGGCGTCAGGATAGCAAGGGGCGCACAAAATCATTTAAGGTGGGCGCAATAAGGTTGTTAGGGGCGGTCGAAAGTAGCATTTGCAGATTTAAGTTCCTTCGTTGATGATGATTTTGGCGACTCTAACCTATTTTTCATTGCTCATTACTTTAGTGAGTGTGGTACTTTAGTGGGTTTGTCTTAGAAGGTTAGCACTGGTTGCCAACATCTAATTCGACGTGTATACTTTCAAATTGAGTAGGGCATATCATACAAATGTCATAAAAGAATGTCTAAAGCCGTCTAATTAAAAAATTAATATTTTTATTCCGTCTCTGATCTTTATTAGATCTACTAATATTATAAACGCGAAAGTTTGTAAGAATGTATGGATGTGTGGATATGTGGCTGTGTGGCTGTGTGGATGTGTGGATGTGTGGATGTATGGATGTTTGGATGTATGGATGTATGGATGTGTGGATGTGTGGATGTATGGATGTATGGATGTATGGATGTATGGATGTATGGATGTGTGGATGTATGGATGTATGGATGTGTGGATGTATGTTTGTACGTCTTTCACGCAAAAACTGCTGAATGGATTTTTATGAAACTTTATAATAATATAGCTTACACATCGGAATAATCCATAGGCTATAATTTATAATAATATGTCGGCGCGTATGTTAGGCTCAGGTTAACCTGACTTACGTTAAAACAGAGAACCTGGGAAGAGGGGACGAGTTTTTCACTTGAATGTAGGGATCTCTTAAAACCACCTTAGTCACAAGTCCAAGATACTGCTTAGCTTCCTGTCTTAATTAAAATAGAGTATAATGTTTAGTTATTTATCTACGTTGCGTTTACCCAATATTAAGTTTTCCATTCACCATTAAGTTTAAAGACAAGAACAAAAGTATTTGTTTATTTAGAGATTTGTCATATTTTACTCAATATTTTAACGTAATTTATCCAAGCTTTATATCTGTTGTAACATTATGAGGTTCTCTCCCGAAGTGACTAAAATTAAATAAGATATCCTTTTACGTTTTAGTACTCTTTTGCCTCCGGCACTTGTAACTCTATGATTCCACAGTATCAAAGCCAAAGCTTACACAGTTTTCACCTATACAGTTACGTACAAAATTACAAATTTATATAAATTCAAAAACTTCATCAAACATATTTATTACTAAAAGTTCTGTGAAACGTAAAATGTTATGTAACTAATGACGAATTTTGGGAAACGTAAACAGGAAAGTATTATATAAATACCATCGCTTTCCTGTTACATTATAATACGAAAGTGTGTGTTGTTTTTTGGTTTGTCCTCTTTTCATGTTGTAATGGTTGGAATAACGAAAATTTGCGTATAAACATTACATGAGCTAACTTTTATTCCGTAAAAAACATAATTTTTTGAAATCTATGAAATAAAACTACCATAAATTGCCATAATGGCGCTACTGTAGCGTAGAGAGTACAATCAACTTTTGTTTATTTTTTAACAGATGATGACAATATAAACAAATATATACACAATTAAGAAGTAGTAAATATAACCTGAAGATATACTTTATTCTTTAACTCTCTTACTACAGTAGCGCCATCTAAATTCTATACATTAAAATCACATTTTTTTCTAACTTCTACACATCGCAATATAACCAATATGGGTTTCAGCTTTATGGTGGCAACATTTAAATTATTTTTGATATAAATTGATAAGCTAGTATAGTAGCCGGCAGCTAACTGAAGGTCTGAGCACATATAGTGGGGGAAACTTGTGCATTGTGAGCGTGCTGCGTATTGGCAGTTCTATCCGTGACGTAGCAGACTCGCGGGAACTGGTAAAAAGGCCCTAATAGTAACTTCTGCGCATTCAAGGTTACACTTACGTGCCCGTAGCTATAGTTACTATTACCTTGTTTTAACACGTTAACAGTATAAGTTTCCCTTCACCCCTAAAATATAAATAAATATATTTATATTTTTATGAAAAACCGTCAAATTTATCTGGCAGTTGTAAAGATATTTTAAATTGTTTATTGAATACGCCATAAAATGCCTATCAAAATCAGACCATGTTTTCCATACCTTTGTATTAATTCTTATCGAAATAAATTATTTCGTATTCAAGAATGTTTCAATACCTGTTGTTTACTTTTTAATTGAATTATTGAAATCGGACATTCCATTCAAAAGATATTAAAAAATTACACCCCGAAAACAAAAAATACACCCCGACGGGCCGGCGTGACTCCACGCAGTGCAGCGAGCAACGGGGCGAGAGAAGAGGCACCAAAATGTTAAAAAAAATTATCCACAAAAAAGCAAGGGAAAAAATAAAATTCAACTTGCCTAAAACATAATTTTTTTGGTTTATTTTTTTTTAATCTAGTACACTGCGCAGTAGCTAAATAACCGCAATAGCTAAATAGCCAGACCAACTATTCCAGATGCATCCCATGGTAATACTGTTGTTTTTTTATTATTTTAACGTGGACAAAACCTCTAAATTCGTTATCAGCTCTCGGACCATAAAAAAACTTTTGTGCTATAATAAAAGTCACTAGCGCGAAATTTCTAACAAAAGATTATATCAATTCTTTATTTTATTATGTTCTTTTCACGTCTAAATATATGTGCCACATGTAGTAGCTAGCACTATTAATATAATAGAGATAATTTTATAGAGTGAATATTATACATCGTAGTGAGTCGTTAATGTAAGTTAAATGTTAAGTACAGATCACGCAATTCATAAAGCCCAGGCACTGCTGTGCTATCTGACATGACATTTATAATTAAGTATTATGATAAGTGGTAACAGTACAACTCAATATTTTATTTTCCATTTTACTATAGGTATAGATTATCTTTCTGACGTAGATATGTCGGTATAAAGAGTCGATTTGAATGAATGAAGTAACCGAATCTCATAATTCTCTGTAATTTGGAAAGGAACCCAATCAGTGTCTGGGACTTAACCAAGGTGTAGGTTTAGGGGTCGCTCCGCGCCATATAAATATATGTAAACTCACCTTAATTAAGGTTAACCTAAGGCTAACCTAACATGAACTTAACCTAAGGTTGTGTTAACACATCTAAATACAATGTAAGAATTCACACGATAAATATGACGTAAGAACTCATATGCTAAAAAAGCAGTGAGGGCCCAGTGGTTGAGACTTCAAGTCTTACTCGGGAGGTCCGAGGTTCGATCCTGGGCACACACCTCTGACTCTGAGTTATGTGTGTTTTAAGCAATTAAATATCACTTGCTTTAACGGTGAAGGAAAACATCGTGAGGAAACCTGCACTCCTGAGAGTTTCCAAAAAGTTCTCAAAGGTGTGTGAAGTCCTCCAACCCGCACTGGGCCAGCGTGGTGGACTAGGGCCTAATACCCTCCTCATTCTGAGAAGGAGACCCGTCTCAGCAGTGGGCCATTGAAGGGTCGTGATGATGAACTCATATGATCCTCAGTCTGAGAGGTCTGATACCTGTAACATAGCGACACTATTGCACATTCCTCCAGCACCACTCCAAGTGATGTTCACTCAAAGACACTTTTCGTGATACTAATGTGTACTACGACAGTCGGGGAATATAACGGGACAAGACGGTAGTAGCAATGCCCCTCCACTGGTGGGAATAAAAGTGATGGGAATCAACCAACCACAGGCTATCAAAAATCTTTGAGTGTTGTTATATCGAAACGGAAGTGATATAAAATACTACCCACTCCGTTAGATACAATATTACAATAGATACACAATCACTAAAAATAGTATTCATAAAAATACCACGTCTAATATATTATTTCATTTTGGCATGTTATTTAACCGCATGCAAAACAATAACCTCGAAGGTGGCAACATAAATCTGTGCCTTTCTTTCTACTAGAAATACCGAGCATTTTGCCCATATAAATTGCGAGAATATGGCTGCCATTGGCTCGTGATATTTATGGGTTTGACGTCATAGCTTGATACCATCTCCCAATATATGAAATTTACCGTCATTGTTTATCTAGCCTAATTCGAAAGTGTCCTTAAAAGCCGATAAAACTTATTTGTTTTACGACTTTACTTGCTTTGGGAATTTATTTACTGTCATTATGTAATTATTAAATACAAAAAATTAGGCTGAAAAGTTCGATCAAATTGGAATTAGATACACAGTAGATATTATATAAAATTATTTTCTTTATCAAAAAAACATAAAAGAGTTTTTTTGGTTTAACGTGCTAATCTCAGAAATAACTGGTTCCAATTGAAAAATTATTTTAATATTGGGTAGCCGCAATAGCATGTATGTGTAAAGTATGCATATAAACTTTTTTTAAACCCCGACGCTATCCGGACGGGGTGTTATATGTTTTATGTGTATCTGTGTATTTATGAGTATGTAGTGGCATCATAACGGCCAAGAGAATTAACTGATTCTCATGAAGTTTTAAGTCAGCCATTCAAAAAAACTCATGTCAAGCTTTAGAGCTGCGTGACAATATTAATAGATATAATAATCTTGTAACCATGGTAACACACTGACATTGATTACACTGAGTAGAAGTAAAACGGTATTTCTCGATATCAAGTATCGAATAGAATCAAGTATCAAGCTTTTAAAATTACTTAATTTAAACTTCGCAACGTATACGCTACAGATAGAGTGATTCAAGAGGAAGCTTTATATGTACCCTATAAATATTATATATGATATATGTTACAGAAATCCTGACAACCAAAGTAAGCCGCTGTCACAATGGTAGTATGTAAATAAAAGGTATTAACAATTTACGTAGTGAACTCGAATGCGACATCGTTTCTGGAATTATAAACGATATATTAATTTCTGATGATACAGTCACATCAAAAAAGATGAGATACAAGATGAATGATAATATTAAACTGTAAAATAGTTAATACGAGCTGTTATAGCTACCGGCACGTAAGTATAGGTTTGACCTTGAATGTGCAGAAGTCACTATTTGGGACGACGTTTCTGTTCCAAACTCTACCTCAAACTTTTTCTCAAGCCTGAAGGTATACTATTTTTTTTTTATAATAGATAAGGTGCAAACGAGCAGATGGTCCACCTGATGGTAAGTGGCCACCATCGCCCATGGACATCGGCAAAACAAGAAACACTCTCTCGTTTTGTCGATGCCTTGCATCCCCGAAGATAGAGTGGGAAGGGGAAATGAAGAAGAAAAATGATGCGGATTCAGCGGACCCTAGGCAAGAGCCCAGATACCACTAGACCCACAGCATTAATGGGAGTGTATCTTTGATAATTATTGTTAACAGAAGGATGTTTATCATAGATAAAAGGTATCATTAAAATGTAATATATTGTTATAGTCTAAGAGCTATGAAATAATAAATATATGTCGGAGGTGTGAGTTAGGTTTAGGTTAGGTTAGCCTTATGTTAGGTTAGGTTAATGTTAGTCTAATCTTAGGATTAAATAGTGAAACTAAGGAGTGGAGGTGAGTGTCTCGATCGAATAAAGGAATTTCTTAAATCTACACCTTGGTCATAAGTCCAAGGCACTGCTTGGGTTCCTGTCACAATAGTTCTTGTCAGAATAGTGCCAGATCGTAACGATTAATAATATCCTGACCGTATTGGGCCCATATAGCTTTTGAGATAGGCCATCCATCTATATCCTTTTTATTTTAGCTTCCGACATATATATTAAACTAAATATAAAACTTTAATTTTAAAATTAATTTTTATATGTGTGTTTGTGGCACCGTAGCTATTATAAAGCTTAACCAGCTTAAAGCTGATTTTAATTTAACTTAGAGTAGCTTAAAATTATGAGATTGAGTTTTAATTTTGATTATACTTGGAAGTTAGTAAGTATCGAAATTAATATAAAATACTAGCTAGCCCGACAAACGTTGTTTTGCCATATAAATTTGGGATGGGTCACCCTTATCACCTAGGGGGGTGAAAAATAGATAGTAGCCGATTCTCAGACCTACTGAATATGCATATAGAATTTTATAAAAATCGATCGAGCCGTTTCGGAGGAGTATGGTAACTAACATTGTGACACGAGAATTTTACATATAAGATATATTTGTCTCTTTCTAATATTGCTATACAAAGTTTCTACAATAATAATGAAAAAGTAGTTTTGTTAGTTCTAAATTATTTTACTAACATTAAAGTTTCAATGAGATTTGGCGTATAGATAGTATATGGCATTATTAAGTTAAATTCATAGTTCCTGTGGGATAAAAAATTAATTGTTTAAAATTAAAATTAATTATAATTTATTATACCAAAAAAAGTTTTTTTTTTAATTTCTTGTTGCCCAGACACAGTCGTGTACCGTGGTTAAATAAAAACAAAGAAGAAAAACATATCTATTCATTCATTTTTATATGTAAGATATTAAAATTTTACGACCCCACACTAGGTTAAGCCTGTCTCGTAAAATGAAAGACTTGCCAGACACATTCCTGTACGTAAAAATAAAGTATTCAAGGGCAGATCAAAACCTGATATTTTTTGTGAATATATTTCTATTTATGTACAATTTTATTTATTTTTGAGGGCCTGGGGGGCAAAATCCTTGCCAAAAAATTCATAATAATATCTAAGACTCACATCATCCTCATCATATCACTCCTTGTGTAAAGTGACAAAAAGTGATATCTCCTGGAAAATGATGATGATAATCAATGTTTAACAGCAACTAAGGTAACTTATGTTTGTACGTAATGTGTGTGCATCATTGTAAAACGGCTGGACTGATTTGAATGAAATGAATACAGATAATTTATAATCTAGAGTAAAAAATTAATACAATAAGTATGCCAGAAAAAGGTACAGTTTCTGTATAGAAGGATTTTATTCACATACCTTGAAATGACCAGAATCAAAATTTTGGGAGATTTTTACAACGATTTCTTAGGTTTTCACGATTGTTTTACATTTAAAAAATACTTTAATAAAACGAATGAAAGAACATAAAACACGATAAAAACCATTTTATAAAGTACTAGCTGCGCCCCGCGTTTCATCCGCTATATTTTGGATAATTCACAGTAAATCGTTATAAATTATAGCCTATATGTTATTCTGATCTGTAAGCTATATTATTGTAAAGTTTCATAAAAATCCATTCAATAGTTTTGCGTCAAAGAGTAACAAACATACATCTATAATCCATACATTCTTAATATTAGTAGGATTTTTTAAATGATTATTACAACATTAATGTAGTAAGATTCTTGTTAGTTTTTTTATTTTTTAAAGTTAGATTGATCAGACCTAGCTCTTGATTTACAATATTATTAAGTCCATTCATCGTTACGTGAAGGCGACAGGCACTTTGATTACTTCCTCCACGCGAACCAAATTACAAGAGGGGTCGCTAATAAAATTAAATTAAAAGTAAACAAAATTATCGCTGATGCTTTTAAGGGTGTCAAAATCTGTCGTAACTGTTTTATGGACGTACGTTTTCCTGATCGTTAATTTACATGTTATAGCTCTTGGCTTTACACGCAAGGAAATTGATTAAATTATACAGTTTATAACAAACTTTTGAAGCGTCAGTAGGTCGTAGGTTCTAATTCCAGTCACTGGGAATCATCCCAAACTACTGATGTGGCCCACTCCTAACACAAGCATTTTAACCTAACGCAAGCTTACTTGGAGGGGATAAGAATACTAGTAGTTAGTAACTTGTAACCCAAACTGCTATTAATATATATAAAAAAAAAGAACTTCATAACTTTTTTTTTTCTCTTATAATATGGATGATGGACTTATAAACAAATGTAAATTATATTGTTTTCCTATACTAATCATATAGTCGTCTCTTTCTGACAATGGTAGTATTCGTTAAATGGGTAATAATAAGGTTCAGTTAAAGAATAAGTAAGAAGTAATGGTTGACTTTTATCACTTATTCTAAACTAAATGACTTCTAGTTTTAAACGCGGAATTGACTTACACATTACTGGCGTAAAGACCAGGCTGTATTTAGAAAGGACCTGCAGTAAATAAGCCCTAACATAGCAATTTAGGGCCAACACGTCTCAGTCTTGACTGAGACGCTATAGAGACAAGTCGCCAAATCCATACAAATAAATAAAATTGGAGTGTCTGTTTGTAATATTAAAATAAACGCTTTTTACTAAGTGCATATGGATGTATACTGAAACAACATTTTTTTTTTTTTTACAATTTTTGTCTGTCTGCCTGTTTGTTCCGGCTAATCTCTGAAATGGCTGAACCGATTTTCACGGGACTTTCATTGGCAGATATCTTATGTAACAAGGAGTAACTTAGGCTATTTAACATCTCGCTACGGCCCATAGGAGCGGAGCAACACGCAAACGAAGTCGCGCGGGTTGGCTAGCAATTATATAAAGTATTTTTTTTTAAATCCTAATTTTTATAGATTGCAATGGCCATGGACGTTCTATTACGTACGTGTATCTTACACGAATTGAAATAACTTTTCCATGCTTTACTCACGTAGTTCGTACAAATTCTGACAGATGTCGCTACTATTTTTTTGTATTTAAAGACATATTTAAGGGGCCGTTCAAGTATTACGCAAACAGATATTTTTTTATTTTTATTTAGAACCACAACTATTATATATAATTATACATATATGCTATATATGTAAATAAATAAGATTATATGAGTAGATAAACACGTATCTAAAAATTTAGACTCATGTGGTGTAGACTCATCTTTTAGAGTTTAGTAATTTCGATTTTATCTTGTTTTTAAATAAGGCTTTAGATCCTACAAAGAGGTCGATATCATTAAAATTATTGTTAAATGTTCGCAAGATTCTCGACAGTGGTGCGTTTGCGTCATAATTGTAACAGTGGAAGGGTCATGGAAAAGAGTAGTGTGTCGGGTGCGTTTTATTGGAGTGCGGAGAAATATTTGCTCAGTGAGTGCAGGGCAATCAATTTGTCCACGGACAATATCGAATAATAAACCCATGTCGAGCATTTGCCTACGTTCAGCTAAAGTGAGAAGACTACAATCTACAACAATCAATATATGATCCAGATAGTTTTTTAAATTTATAAATAAGATGTTTTATATATACGTAAGTATTGTAACAAGGAGACCAAACCAGACAAGCATATTCCAGAATACTACGTACAAATACAAATTTTGCAATTATCAACCCTCCCCACGCACACTATATCAGTAAAAGTAACCAAATCCCTAACCTCTTCCCCCGTGCTTACGAAAACATTGATGCATTTTCTCTCTCCTCATTCTGAGCAGGGATATTTACATTTCTATGTGCATCTATACTTTTTTATCGCTCACGTAATCACCATGCAAACCCCTCCATTTCCCATGTCATCAAAAATAAGCAATACAATACCCCGCCTCTCCTTAATTTGTAAATAATACTTGAACGGCCTCTAAAATGTTCAGTTTGAAACTCTGCTATTACATCCTCGTTATGACAATTTGAAGCGTAAATAATTCCATATATAGTGTATACGTGCCTTTACCAATCCGAGCTTATTTGCAAAGCTACCCACATAGTGTAGACGTACTAATACATGTCATCCAACAAACCGCAACTGGAACAGTGTGGTGGAGAACCGTCGACCTAATCTTGAATGGGGTGCGACTTGGTCTAACACTTCCTTATTAATGATCTCTTACATTATGTGTTAAACTTTGATAATATGAAGATACTTATGTAGCAGAAATTATACATAAGTAGATATACAGTCTCAAACAATATTACATTCGCCACTGTCCTCAATCAATAGGGATTTGTTATAGATATAATATGTTATTATCCTAAAAGTATGATTTTTAGAGATTTGATTTAGACGTTTTTAAAGAAGCATGGTATCGAACAGCGATACTAAATTAATTGGCCATTCATAGGGTAATGTTCAAATTGGCCTACGAACGGAATAACATGTTATCATAACAATAACTACTAATTTATTTTTAAACTTAATAATCAAGTTTCAGTAACTGGCGGACACTCCAGGATTTCGCATACTTTTAAGAAGTACTAATTATAATTCCTTAGTCAATGTTGCCAAGGCTGGCTAAGATACGTTTCATTCCTATTATATTGATTTTTTTTTCCATAATTACCCAGATTATCAGAAAATCTATACAGATGTGTTTAGAGAAAGCATACCTTAAGTTCATATTTGTTCCTAAAATCATGATTTTCATTAAAAACTGGAGCCACTCCAGATATAATGGAAATCTAATAATCAAACCAGCCATTCGCCATAAAGCTTTCGTTGAAATATTCACGCTGACTCAAATAGAACAAAAATATAAGTAAAAGTATGCAAAGTGAACGTCTAAGATATAAACACGCCTCATATTTTTATACTTTAATACGATTTAGCTGAAAATTTCTTTATAAAACCAAGGACTATTACGAACTGCCTCGAGGTTGACAGCGATGGGACATACAGAAATGAATATTTAATAAGGCTTTTAACAGAGAAAACAATGTCTCAACCTTCTAGAATAGAACTGAGACTTTCTTGTGCAAGAAAATGGTAATGCCTTTAAATTTTAATAAATCCGTTTGGTTTGGAAAGTTCTGTGAAAATATTTTAAGAAAAGATAGTAATGATGAATGTATAAAAAATGACGAAGTTAAGGCGTAGTTGAGAATATTAGTATTATGTAGTTATATGGTCAAATATTTACTTCATAATATTAAAGTAAAACAAATAAACATTTTAAACACTAATATACCGATAACTATACTTCAAAATATAGACAGGAAATTTAACAGCGCCAAGGGTTTTGGATCTCCTTTACAGCGAGTTTTAACCGATTTTATGCAACACCCCCGCCCCCCATACCAGCAAAAGTAAGCAAAGCCCTAATCCCTATTGTGCTAGCGTACACATTGATGCATGCATTTTTCCCTCCTCATTATGTGCAGGGATTTTGAAATTTAGATGTATTTGTTTACTTTTTTATCGTTGACGTAATCACCATGCAGGCTCCACCATCCCCCATGTTACCAAATGCTTACGTAATACTTGATCTATACTTTATTACATACTTCCACTTGCATCATGTTAGACACTGATAACTTTCATAAATTACAGGTCAGGCTATTGTACTTTTATATTAAAAACTATAAAGATCACGATAATAGAAGCAAGAGGTCGGTTAGTAGAATAAGTAGAATATTTGGTCCAAGTAGTTAGCATATCTAACACCAAAGCTTTGGCAAACACCCAATACCACCTTTGATTACATAATTGCTACGCGACTCAAACGAATTTCCTTCGACCCCTTTGGCTCGGTTAACCCATAAAAATAGAGTAATTCTCTTATTGACTTGAAATTTATAGTTATTTCTTTAATAATCATGGATTTAGTAAACAGATATTATACTGACTAATATTTTTAACGTATCAAAAAATAAACAGCCTGTTAATTTGAATTTGAATACAAGAAAAAGAATTATTATAATACAATCTTATGTATGTAATACCAAGTCAGTTACTATAGTGTATTTATTATTTAGTATATATTTATTTTTTCTTTTATATAAGTAGTATTTTATGTATGTTTATGTAAGTTTTTGTAATTCTGCACTGTACCGTTGTTCCATAAACAATTTCTTTCGCCAAAGGTTGTCTGGTAGAGATTGCTAGCAGCAATAAGGCCGCCTTTGCATACCTACTAGTTTAAGTAAATATTTTCCTTTATATGTTTTTTGTCATTTAAAATGTGTGCAATAAAGATTATCTATCTGTCTATCTATCTATCAGTTACTATACTTAGTATCAATAGAAGCACCTATTCGACAAATTTGACTACATCGATATTATATAATAAGATAGTGACAATGCAATACCATACTTATATTTTATTTTAACGTGGGAAATTTAATTTACGCTTAACCCTTAAAGAAATTTCTATGTGGCACTCCCATCGAAAAATGCCAAATTACCGCTCTATAACCCACTACCGATCATACATGAGGCACAGCAGGATCGTGATAGCATGCCATCGCGCATCCTCCGATCCTACAGGTACAAGTAACCGCAATAAAACCCACACATGGACTTGCTTCACCAATCACTTAACGTAGGGGGTATGCCAGGACAAGTCTTCAGCCCCCGGAGAAGTCCGAAGTATCCCATATTCAGCCACGAGATCTAGTCTCCACTCACTCTTGTATGACAAGTAACCAAAATTGAAAATTTAGACTTCTAACTTGGCATCAATATAAATGCCGAGAGTTGCGTCAAAAAATAGCAGTTACGGCTTTGTATATCTTTTTCCTCGACTTGGCAGATGCACTACCATGCCCCCAAGATTGTGTGTATAATATGATTGCGGAATATAATAAATGATACTTTCATACAGTAAATAATTTAACTGTAATTCGATTAAATTGAAATATGAATCTGTTCTGTAAAAAAATTTTTAACTGAATTGTCACGAGAGATAAGAAATACTCACTTACCGGAAAAGTATCAGCAGATTTACCAGTATTTTGTTTATATACTGAAATAAGTATATCCCTGGCTTTATCATACCGTTTTTGAGTTATGAAGTATTTAGGACTGTCTGGTAGAAAGATGTACATGAAACTCGCGCAGAACGCCCACAGTGACATGATAAATAGATAGAAGTTCCAGGTGTGGAGAACTAAAACAATATGAAACGTGTTATATACTTTACGGAAATAATGTATTAAGCTACTAGTTCCACTCTAGTTTCGCCGGGCTAAAACATTTTTAAATGACAATAACTTTTTTACTGACATCAGATTTAATTAAAACACAGCAGAGACTTTAAATTCTACGATACAATTAATACAACAAATACGTAATACACGTATCCCACAGAATTTTTTTTCAAAAAAAGGATAGTCAAATCTGTTTAGTCAGACTATAAATTAAAAAAATGTTGGATTGGCCAAAAAAATTTAAAATATTTCAAACTGATTAAATTATCATAAAAATCTGTGAAGATTTAGTATTGTTACGACAGTCCAATAGGCATGGGTCCAAGATCGAGTAGATGGAAAGGTTCAGAGGCTTTGGATTTATGATCGATAGGTCGTGGATTCTAATCCCAGCCACTACTGACGTTTCCTACTCCTAACTCAAGCATTTAGCTTACTTGGAGGGGTTAAGGAATACTAGTATTATGTGATCATTCTGCTAGTATTCTTTTTTTTAAATCTCTAGACTTAGAGCCTTATAATAAATGAAACCTAAAAAGCAAATCAAACTACTAATTTCTTTCCTTAACCCTTAAAGGCTACAATGAATTTGTATGACTACAACAGTTGCAAGGATTTCTCGAATTTAATATCCTGATATTATATTTATGACACTTGTATTGGGTTAATGAATTTATTAACCTTACTTGTATAACACAATCACTTACCAATATAACCATTGAAAAACGTCTGCCCCCAATTTTGGGGTAGTATAGCCCAGGACATCAGTGCCACTATCACTTGGGATATTGATGCGAAGGATGATTGGAACAGCATTATCCTATCCCTGATACCATTGTGACAGAACTCTGAAGTTAAAGTTACCACTGGATTGAAGGCGAATGCAAATCTATAACATAAAGTAATACTATTATTTTTAACTTTTAGGTACTAACGTGCGGTCTCTCAGGCCTTTCAGTAAAAATTGTGTGCGTACAATAGATTTGTATCAAGATTTTTTTCATCAGTCATCAGTAGGTATTGTTGTACATTTTGTGAACATTTTTAACACTCACCGTCCACTGCTCGACCCCCGACACTTAAAAATTAAAACAAAAAAGTAATAAACTCACGTATTCATCGATAAAAGGAACCTAACACCATGGCACTAAACTTTGTTTTTATGGTAGATAAGGTGCAAACGAGCAGATGGTCCACCTGATGGTGTGAGTGAGTGGGCGCCTTCGCCCGTGGACATCGACAAAACAAGAGGTTAAAACAAGAGATAACCTCTTGTTTTGTCGATGTGTTGCATCCTCGAAGATAGAGTGGGTAGAGGAAGGAAAGAAAAAATGTTGCGGTTTCAATGGGCCCTTAGCAAGAGCCCAGAGTACACTAGATACGCAGCATTACTTTAAGAGTCTATGACACTTGGTCGGTCGGATTCGCATGCTGGTGTTCGAAAGTCAGTCGGGGAACGGATCCCCTACCACCAAGGGTTACTCGCTCAGGTGCTGGGTTACTCGCCTCTTATGAGATGCTCTCCCCGCGGCAAAGGGGAATAGTATTCTAACCCGTCCCCTCGCGGATCAAAACTAGACTAGGTACTTACAATCTTTACTTGTCTGACTGCGTGAGTTATATCGGGTGGGAAGTAGGGTATTCTTTGAAAAAATTATAAATTTATTAGAATTCCATATCAAACAAAAGCAAAAAAAGGTTTTGCTAACATTAAAGAATTTCAAAACGTGAACAGAATACCATTTCTTTGCAACACACGTGAGTAATGTACTTTATTATCTATTGTAGTTGACGAAGTCGAGTTGTTTAGGTATGAGTTAATATTATGAAAGAGCTCTTTAAACCTGCTCCTGGGTCTCATACCCCTAGGGACTGCTCGACTCCGTCTGAATTACGTGTCATCATATTTTGAGTGTTACTGCGCAGTATAGCTCTATATTATTAATACAGTTAAAATTAGGATGCATTTTGTTATTACGGTCGGACAGACCGCACATCTGTCTTTATATTACAAAAAATGACGTCAGTTGAAGTTTAACCGACTTTAGAAATCATTTAACTTCACTTACATAAATCCTTCACAGAATTTGGCAATTAGTAGCACTATATACGTTTGACTAGTTCCACTAATAACTGTAAATACGAAAGTACCTCCAAAACCGCATACTAGAAATATTTTCCTGCCGAATGTGTCACTTAGAAAACCTCCTAATATTGAAACTAATATCATTCCTGAAAAAAAAAGATCATTTTTATTACTTATTATTTAATTATTCATTTAGTTTGTCTATCGTCAATAATATTATAATAATAAATTTCTATTTTAATTTTCTAGTCTCTTTAAGGAGTATTTCATCTCAAAAATTAATTAAAAAAACTTTATATCAGTTTTTATCATTGTATTAAAGTTAAAAATTGCTCTCACGATGAGGATGAAATTTTTGTTAATGTAACGCCTTACTTTCTCAGGTTTTGGAATTTAATTTCTTTACTTCATGTAAAAATTTTTTTTGAAAATAAAAGAAGAATAAGAGGATTGCAATTTCATTAATAGAATTCATGGGTGGACTTTTAATAGTAAAGAATAGCATTATTTCTACTTAACTATTTGACTATGTTCTTATTTAAATATCTGCTATAGTTTACAGAGTACAATAGAAGTGTATTTTTTTTTGGTGTATCAAGTTATTATTTATTGATCCAAGAGGTTGTGACAATAGTTCTCTTGTACTTACCGACATATGGGCTTGCATTTAACATTCCTTTCTGAACCAATGTCATATTTAAATCACATTCTGCTACTGGTAGTATATACGGTGTGGTATTGGTTAATACCATACCAGAGACAAGAGCAAAGAAAGAGCTGCAGAGGAGTCTTATGTGAAATAAACCGAAACCACATTCTTTAAGTGCTTGGTCAACTTCTTTCATCGCATTATTGGATTTGGTGTCATCTTCGCCTGAAAAAAAAGTGTGCACCCTTCAATATTATGCATCGATCTGATCTGATGATGAAGCTAGGAAACGTTTGATTTATTCTCTTCATCTCTTTGATAAATTTTAGACATTTAACCTATTATTGTATAAGCACTTGTACCTATTATGTGGTTATGCAAAATACATTATCCTAAAGTTATAATAGGAGACTGTGCAGAGCTTATGGCCTGTGATCCAGGTTAGGATTAAAAACCATTTTTTTTGCTGACCCTGAGGAATCTGCTTACACATACTTCCCCAAGCGGGGACTTGGGAAGGTTATGCGGGGTTGGTATGACTGTCTCTGAAGGAGACAGTCCAAAACTGCCTCAGAATGAGGCAGACTCGCTAAACCAAAAAACAATCCAGGATGTTCCTCTCTCCTGCCATAGGTACGAGGCCGCGGGAAATTGAAAAGTACTTCTGCGACACCGTCAGCAGTTGTCCGCAACCGGACTTTCATCTGGGAGACTTAGGTAATGAGACTCCCCTTAACTTGGCATAGTGTCGCCCCCGAAACACGGGGGGCGTTCACCAGCACTAGATCTCTGCATGGGCAGCAGAATCCCCCGTCCACTGCCCATAGTCTACTCGTCGACGGCGCACTTATGGTAGCATTGAAGCCACGTAGGCTTGGCGTCGTCGACCGCCTTTTTTCTGGCGCATAGGATGGGAGTCAACATTGAACTCCCTCTCCGCCGCCTCCTTTGCCATCAAAACGAAACTTTCAACTGCTTGTCCTTTCCACTTAAATAAGAAAAAACAGTATTCTGTAACTTCCCCCATTGTGGACCTACTTCTAATTATTTCTACTCATGACCTCCTCCGCCATATATTAGGTATATTGGATATTTATATTAATATAATAAGGTTTCACTATGTCAATGTAAACTCCTAAATCCTAAATAAGCTACTTACAACTTATCCATCGAATAACAATTACATTTCAGTCCCTGAATAACACTTAGTGATAAATAAGGTGCCAAGTATATTCAAACCAAATAAAATTAACTGTATCAGTTAAAATATCTGTGCGATATTTTGAAAATATCAAAATTAAATTTAGTAAAAAAATTTATGAATTCTATGCTAATTCTACAACTACTTTACCTCAATTCAATATTTTTTTCACAACTAAATTTTGGAGGGTACTTGCTGCATCAAATCCTGAATTTAACGTGAAGTATCATTCAATAATTTGGCTAGTTTTATATTTTCATTTATATAAAAAAGGTATTTCATATTTCAAGTGCTTATAATAAATATAAAATATTTTAAAAAGTTTTCTGTCTTATAACTACTTGTTGGGGATTTTAATGATGAGAAGGAAGGAGGAGAGGGGAATATTGGGAAACACTAAACGGTGATGATATTTAAGGGACTATTGGGTAAACGCAGCGTAGATACTTCTACTGAACCGATAAATAATCAAATATGATCTCTAACATTTACGAGAGAATCAAGAGAGAATAAAAAGACCTTAATCGGACAGCACTCTCACCACTAACACAACACTGCACTGCACAACACTAACACTATCCAGAGACTACTTGCGGGACCGCGTACGACTAATACTTAAGTCAGACTATTGATGGCATATAAAGGGTTGAGAATGTCAAAACGATGCAAGTGACTACTAACCTACTCCAACGCCATAGAAAACGATGACGATTCGATTACTCGATAATCTTTTACTATGCTCCGACATACTAATATTTATAAATACGAAAAGTTTGGAGGTTTGTCGCTCATTAATACAAAAATGGTTTAAAGAATTTTGATGAAATATTGCATTCAGATACTTAATATATGAACATGAAAAACGTATATTTTTTATCCAGGAAATATGCTTAGTGTCTGCGGTATAATGCGGTTCCTAATAGCTTACATTTTTAAAAAGCTTTACCGTATGAATGTATTTCCTGAGAGAGTGAGTTGGTTACTTAGTGAGTCTCACATAATCTCCTCCATAAATGAGGAGCTAAAATACGAGCAGTTTGACAGATGTTATAACGGATTGTCAAATGTGAGCATTTGAGAGTCGACGGCCACTTTGATTTCCAACGATTAGGTGCGATAGACGTTACACAATATTTAGGCATTGCTAGTATTTCTTAGAAATTTACGTATTATTTGTGCTTACTTAGGCTACAATTTAATATTCAATATATAACCTATTTAGACAATATTAAAATGAGAAGAGAAAGGGAGGATTTTCTAGCTCTTTCTGTTAAAGTCTCTGATAGACTTGCAATTCTTTGTTATGTGTCAGATAAGTATCACAAATCTGGCTTTCAAAGACCTAAAAAACCCACAGAATAATTAAAGATTTAACGTAAAATACATTTTTGGTCGTAAATCAACGAAATTACAACGTTGAGCATTATAATGACTACCTTCCTTGCTTTGACCTCCAATCAATAGGAAAATGGGACCGTCATCTTGTTCATTATGTTTTTATTTAATAACTACGAAGGTATTTTATTAACCTAAATATATGTGTTAGATAGACCATTTATCGAGGAAGGTTTTAGATTATACAAACTTCACACTAAGACCCATAGGAGCGGAGAATCAATCAAAAATGTTGCAAAAGCGAGGAAAACTTATACCTTTTGAGAGTTTCAGCTTCTTTAGAATTGTATTATAGGTACCTACGCCCTACTCTCTCTAACCATCTCTCTCTCTAACCATCTCTCTCTAACCATCTCTCTCTCTAACCTTCTCTCTCTCTCTTCCATGTGAGGTAGACGATAGCTGTATATACATAAAGACGGTAGAAAGACAAATTGTACCTTGTTGAGTCGTTACAATTTGAATTTGAAATATAACAGAATTTGTGACAAATTTAATGGAAGCTATTTTTGCTAATCTTACGGAAGTTTACTCTAGGTAATAATAATAATAATAAATATACTTTATTGTACACCAAATATTACAAAAGTAAGCCAAAAAATTACACCACAAAAGAAATATATGTACAATAGGCGGCCTTATCGCTCAGAGCGATCTCTTCCAGGCAACCTTGCGGTGCAGGAATCATTAATAAAAAAAAAGAAACGGTAGGCGCACTCATTAAAAATAATAACCAAATCAAACACTTTAACTTAAATATACATTCATAAACAGGTATATATATTAATACATACACTACATACATAAACATAATATGCCTACATACATACACTACATGGATAAATACAATATGCCTACATATATACATACATACATACACTACAAGTATAAATACGATGTACTTACATATAAACATACATATATTTATTAGATAAATATTGTTACAATGATAACTTTACCAATAAAAAAAAAAATTACAACAAAATTTACAACAGCAACAGTAGGATACTCTAAGTAGTTTACTCTAGGTAGGATACTCTAGGCAGTTTACTCTAGGTAGGATACTCTAGGTAGTTTACTCTAGGTAGGATTCAAGTAATGCTTGGGACTTGCAACACACATGATGGTTTATGAAGCATTCTTCAAATTGATCACAATACTCTCTTTTATTACGACATATTAAGACTTTATACAGAAAGTTGAGTGCTTGAGGCTTGTGACACAGGTGTAGGATTAAAAGACCTTTAATAACGATCACAATAACCACTAGCAAGTTCACAGTTTAGCTTTAGTAATTATTATAACATCTAGCAGGCCACTAATTTTTTTCTTGTGTGTATATTTGATATAAAAAAATGGCGGATAAATTATATCTAAATTAAAAAAAAATTAAATCAATATATTACATAACTGTAATACTTACGTCGTAAATGTTTCATGTTTGATTAACGTTAGATAAGATATGATTAATTACACAAGCAATATCAATAATTGTAAAGATTTCTAAATATTTAGAAAATATATAACAGCTTATGTAAGCTACTGCTTGGAATGCTTCATTTCAATGTACTACAGTTAAACTTCCGTAAATATTGCATTTAAATATGACTTTTAAGATTTCGTTGTAATGGTAGACATAATATGTAAGTAGCTGAAGTGCGGGTAATACGATAAATATACAGGTAATTTTTTATATATATTTTTTTTTATATTTGACACTTGGCAGATGACTCTTCTCCGCCTGAAGTGGCAGTAGAGTCCAAACACGAGGACGGCCAATAAAATATAATCTAAAGCTCACCTTTTATCCCGACAAAGAATCCTATGGGACCTGGGATAAAAGACAATAGAAATACAAGAAAATAAGAGAAAAGAACATTCAATAAACAGCTCAATGGCAGTTTAATATATTACTGCATACAATATTAAAAGTGGAATAACTCATAGGATTCTTTTTATACCGGAAAAAAACATTATGGTATAGAAGTGTACTTTGAGTCCGATCTACTATCAAAGTCTGGTCCACTATCAGAAAGTGGAATACCCGGAGATTAACGTACAGTTTAAAGTAACATTCTATAAAATTTGTGAAATTAAAAACACTTCCTCACTTAGTTACTCATTCACATGTCCCATGAGTAAGAGTTCTTAAATTCACTCTGAACTAAATTCATAACTTTCCGCGAAAGAAGTCGCCAGCAAATGCTAGTAGAGTATTAAAAGTTTGTTTAAACTATACGCTAACATCTCCTACTCTTTAATAAAGTCATTTAAGAGATAGGCGGCGTATCAGAAAATCGTATATAAAACAGCTGAGCTGAAGTCAAAGTGATACAACTTATTGATTCAACAGCCTGACCTACTTTAGACTTGTCTTTGTGTCACTCTACGCGGATTACTATCTAGACTGGAGGAACTTTTAACCCTAAATACTGTTCCAATACTGTTACTGAATGTAATCAACTATTGTACGGTTTCGGATCAAGACTAAGTTTGTCAATACTACTTTCAAAGGGCTGATGTATCTTATTGATTGCTGTAAACTGATATACATTATACTTCTACTCTACGCGGATTACTATCTAGACTAAAGGAACTGTAAAATCTTAATACTGTTTCCACACTGTTACTGAATGTAATCAACTATTGTACGGTTTCGGATCAAGACTAAGTTTGTCTGTGCTACTTTCAAAGGGCTGATGTATATAATTGATTGCTCTAAACTGATGTACATTATACTTCTACTCTAAGCGGATTACTATCTAGACTAAAGGAACTGTTAAATCTTAATACTGTGTCAACACTGTTACTGAATGTAATCAACGATTGTACGGTTTCGGATCAAGACTAAGTTTGTCTGTGCTACTTTCAAAGGGCTGATGTATCTTATTGATTGCTCAAAACTGATAAACATTATACTTCTACTCTAAGCGGATTACTATCTAGACTAAAGGAACTGTTAAATCTTAATACTGTGTCAACACTGTTACTGAATGTAATCAACGATTGTACGGTTTCGGATCAAGACTAAGTTTGTCTGTGCTACTTTCAAAGGGCTGATGTATCTTATTGATTGCTCTAAACTGATGTACATTATACTTCTACTCTACGCGGATTACTATCTAAAGGAACTGTTAAATCTTAATACTGTGTCAACACTGTTACTGAATGTAATCAACGATTGTACGGTTTCGGATGAAGACTAAGTTTGTCAATACTACTTTCAGAGGGTTGATGTATCTTATTGATTGCTCCAAACTGATAAACATTATACTTCTACTCTAAGCGGAATACTATCTAGACTAAAGGAACTGTTAAATCTTAATACTGTGTCAACACTGTTACTGAATGTAATCAACGATTGTACGGTTTCGGATGAAGAATAAGTTTGTCAATACTACTTTCAGAGGGCTGATGTATCTTATTGATTGCTCCAAACTGATAAACATTATACTTCTACTCTACGCGGATTACTATCTAGACTAAAGGAACTGTTAAATCTTAATACTGTTTCAACACTGTTACTGAATCTAATCAACGATTGTACGGTTTCGGATCAAGACTAAGTTTGACAATACTACTTTCAAAGGGCTGATGTATCTTACTGGTTGCTCCAAACTGATAAACATTATACTTCTACTCTTAGCGGATTACTATTTAGACTAAAGGAACTGTTAAATCTTAATACTGTGTCAACACTGTTACTGAATGTAATCAACGATTGTACGGTTTCGGATCAAGACTAAGTTTGTCTGTGCTACTTTCAAAGGGCTGATGTATCTTATTGATTGCTCTAAACTGATGTACATTATACTTCTTCTCTACGCGGATTACTATCTAGACTAAAGGAACTGTTAAATCTTAATACTGTTTCAACACTGTTACTGAATGTAATCAACTATCGTACGGTTTCGGATCAAGACTATATTTGTATGTATTACTTTCAAAGGGCTGTTTTGATATAAACTGATCACATTTCCAGCTATTATTGTTTCCTGTTGGGCGACAAAATGAAATTTAAATTATTACTTTAGACTTATAACTATTTTAATACCAATATTTTCCTATAATAATAAGGCCCTCGTAAATTACTATAAATTATCTATATTAAATAAAATTAGAATAATTTGATCAAGTAAGAGTAATTAAATCATTTAAAGGGGGGTTTTAAATATTAACTTGCCAACATAGGCCTACGACCCCACCTGTTGTTATAGTGGGAATAGATCAGGACCCCCCTCATTATAAAAAGGATGACTTTCAATAAAGTTTAGTTGCTCTTGGAACTGGTGTGACTTCAGTGTTGAGTACTTAAAGATAGTTTGCTGAATATTTAAATATAGAAAGGCCTTTCAATCCTGCACCTGGGTCGCAAGCCCCAGGCACTGCTTCCCTCTGGATTGTGTATTATTGTAGTATTTTGAGTGTAATTATGCAATAAAGCTACAGTGTAGCTCACATTGTGTAGTACAGCTCATATAAGTTCGAAATATATCTAATAATCGTCGAGCGTCACTTACACGTAAGTTCGTTTGATTCATGATATCATTTAATATCAATATATTGCTGTATAAATATTATTTAGGCGTTCAATAAACCGTTTATTATTATTTCGCAGGAACTATGAATTTTTCCTAAAGATAAGTATACAAAATTTCATATATATATAATATTAGTAAGATATTAAGATAAGTTTAGTTCAAGATGAAAGCAATAATATAAATTCTGTAGAATTATTAATCAATCGCAACCAGAGGTTATTAGCATTCAAATTTATTCAGGCAGAGTAAAGCACTTACGATTGGGAAATTTACAGCATTCAATTAATTGAAATAATATTACATTTATTAGTTCGTATAAATCTTATACTAGGTAGACTATCTTACATGAGACAGACTTTATTGATGTAATACAGTTAAGGTTTATTGAAGTGAAACTTCTTTAGAATCGTTGTGATTTCAAACCGGATGCAACGGAAAAAACGACAGGTAAGAGACACAAATACAAAAATGTGTAGGAAAGAATGAGACAGAAATATACAAAACGACAGGTAAGAGACACAAATACAAAAATGTGTAGGAAAGAATGAGACAGAAATATATATACTATTTTATATTATTATATATATTCATCTCATTCTTTTGTCGATTTACTGAAGTTTCACTTCTATCGTGTTATATTCTATCTATCATTTTGAAGAAGAAGGGAATGAATACAGAAATCCAAGTTCAAATCAGTGTTGCAAATAATGCATTAAAAACAATAATCAAAAATTAACATTTCAATTATTTTTATTTTATTTTGTAATCCCGAAAATTTCAATTCAAAATAGTTTTTAGACTTTTATTCCCAAGTACGGAATTTAATTATTTTTTTAATCTCAAATACTGGATTAAAAATTAATTTTTCAATCTTGAATATTTAATTAGTATTTTTAATTTCTAATTAGGGGACAAAGAAGCAACATATTTTTTTTTATTCTTATAGAAATGGATTTTTTAAATACTGTAAATTAGTGGTTCCCAATTTTCAACTCGGGACCCATTTAGGAAATTTAATCATTATTAATATGAATAAAGGACTTTTCAAATATTTGTTATTCGTTTTATTACATTTTTTTATTACTAACATCAAAAAGTTATTTCAATGGGAAGGATTAAATTGTTTCTTATGTTTGGCCATTATAGGTTAACACTTTTTATCTCATTTTCATTTAATAACTCGAAATTAGCGTTTGAGTTAGAAATTTTACTTTTTATCCCTTTTTATCCCAACATTTGGTTTAAAAAAAAATTGAATTACAAAATTCGCAAACCTGTTTTAAATGAATAAATTCGAACTAAATCTTTTGGAGTTGTCTACTATTTAATAATGAACTATGTATATTATTCTTTTCATACATTAATTATACATATGTAAATTTAATTAAATTTTTTCCTTAAATTGTACATAAGTGTTTACAGATTGTTGTAAATGTTTCTCCAGTTTTTATTAAAAGTGGAAATTTAATGTATACTTCTCATTTAAAAAATAAATAACAATAATAAACAATATTTCAGGAATGGCCGCAAATATACCAAAGGTACTGTAGATTTAATATTTATAAAAATATTTTTTTTTTACTTAAAAAAAAGGACAAACTAGGCAAGAAGTTCCAGATACTATTTTGTTACCTGTATGATATGATCTTTTGTAAGACATCAATGATAGACATATAGACATGTTTTAGTTTAAACCTTGGTAAATATCATTATAATCTATACATATCATTAAAAAAAAACTAACAAGTAACCCCTAACCTGTATATATATAATATATATATATGTTTCTCTGCAAATTAGTCTCTTCTAGTTAGAGTAATATATTTTCCATTGTTAATTTTGTAATAAAAAATAACGTTTCTTTTAAATTTGAAGAATATCTCCATTACTATCCCGTTGGAGTGAATTTTCTGGGATTAAACTTAATTCAGGCAAATAAGCTATCTTTATGGAAGCTAGCTATATGAAAATCGCATCAATTTTATGCTCCATTACAGCATGACGGACAAACATAAAAACTTTTATTTATTCATATATAACATTAAGTACTTATTTTTATTTATTTTTTTGTATATTATTAAAATTTATTTAAGGCCAAATTCACCGATTTCTGACAAAGTTACTGATAGTTATCTGATAAATCGTCAGTAGCTCAGTGGCTCGGGGGTTGGATTCACGATCAACAAGTCGTGGGTTCAAATCCCGGACATTGGACTACTGGCGTGGCCCACTCCTGACACAAGCTATTTATTAGCTTACTAGGAGGGGTAAAGGGAATACTAGTAGTGTGTGATCCATACTGCTAGTAATCTTTTATAAAAAAAAAAAAAAAAAAAAAAAAATAAGATTGTTTACTCACGCCGATTTTTTAGTTTATCCCCCAAATTGGGACATTATCAGCAAATATTATACTAATATCGTTATAACATTATTTTCCCATGATCTCAGCTTAATCTTCTCAAATTTAAATTAAAAGGAATTGTTGAAAATGAAACAGCGACATTTTGTTTCAGTATCCTAGCAAAGCACATTGTTCAGCATTTAAAAAATATTCCTCTCAAATTCCGGGATTATTACGGGAATTAAGAATGATGATACAAAGGAGATTCTTCTGAGAGACTGCTTCGCTTTTAATGTGTCTACTTTCATAATTGTGTCGTGAATTCATTGCTTTATTGTAATTTACATTTGAAAAAGATAATTTTATATATACTATGGAATTATTTTTTCTATTTAGTTTCGCACTGATTCTCTACTATAATATACATTTAAACCTTTCTCTTGAAACACTCTATCTAATGGTGAAAACTGCATCTAAATCAGTTGCGTGAAATCAGCAAAATTCAAGAAATAAAGTATGCAAAATTTGTGGATTTTTCTATTTTGTTGCTTAAACAGTTCGCGAAAATTTCGCAATTACTGCTTAAAGCTAGCATAAAATTTTAATAAACTAAATATTGAGTCAACTTGCTGATTTGACGCTGCTACCTTTATAGACCTGTTTAAAAGATCGAAGCATACATTCAATAATATAAATAATAAGTATTGTACGTTATTTCCGATAGTTCTACTCTATACTTTATAAGAACAATAAAGTACAAGAAAATACTTTATTTGGCATGATTTGGTTTCTTTGGGATTTTGTAAAGTATTTTTTCGTTATATAATTGTTAATCTAGAATAAGATAATTATGTTTGTGAAAGAAGAAAATATTTTTTTTTGAATTGAATTGAACTGTGGTCATCGGGCCTGACCTGTCGTTGCCGAACTCGGTAAAAGCCATGTTTGGGAGCGAGCAGGTTTGGGTAGCCGTCAAGACGTTCTCCGAAACGGTGTTGACAGCGAAGGAGACGGCAGAGAGGGAGAGGGAGCGTAATGTTGACTGCTACACTATGCACCAGAGAAGAGGGGGTCGACGACGCTGAGTCTAAGTGGTTTCAATGCTACCATAAGTGCGCAGTTGATGAGTAGACTATGGGCGGTGGACGGGGCATTCTGCAGCCCTGAGGTCTAGTGATGGTTTAAAAGGGAGACTCACCACCTGTTAAACCTTCATGGTTCTTATCTTTTTAATAGAACACATATAAATATTATAAAATAGGTTTTTAAGTCAGTTTATTTATTATGTCTTATCCTTCCACTACAATAATTCTTTAATGTATTTTCTTCAAATATCCAAGAGGTTACGTAAATACTTGATTGCTTATTCGATGTCGCCACTCGCCAACGCCACATCACCTAAGCACTCGTTTTTTTAAACAATTACTTTTGAACGCAACCTTACCTCAAATGTAAACAATGTCACTATCTATAATTGGCACAATTTCTTGTTTGTTTGTTTTGTGCGAATCTGAATGCAATACAAATACGATTTAGCCGCGAGACGAAAGAAATAAAGAGTTTCTGAATTTGATTAAAAATTAATTACTTATTTATTTTAATTTAAACATAGTCTGTAAAGATTCTATGCAATTGTTTAGTAGAGATACTAATTTGATACAAAGTGCAAAAAGCAATAAAAAAAATTGTATTTAAAAATAAAAATTAAATTGTACTTTATCAACCGACTTCCTTCAAAAAAGGAGGAGGTTCTTTTAAATACTATGTAGTTTTTTTCCTATCTATAATAACCAATATACTTTATCTACAAAATAAAGGCGGGAAGCGACAAGACATACAGTTACTAATAATACAAAGCTTTTAAAGTGCAACTCAACACTTTGAAGATTCACGAAAATGACTGTGTTAGGGTCACAGTGGGGGTAATCGTTGTTTCGGATTGTGACAAAATTTACGTTTAATCATGAAAAAAAGATTAGAAGTATTAAAATAGGGGATAAAACTTTGTGTAGAAGTTCTTTATATACACAGCAAAATATGATGAAAATTAAAACTAAATACTAAGGGTAAATAGCGCCCGAGCAAAGCCAGGGTAGTCGACTAGTATAGGATAAAATAACAATACAAAACTAGTATATATTAAAGTGATATCTTTTTTTGTTGATCCAAAAACAAATAATAAGAGAAGACATAAGAGAAGATGTAAAACAAAACAAAGATAACAACTCTATGAAAGTCAAGAAATGATTTACTTATTTTCTTAATTTTAAAGATAAACACTTACTTTTTTTACTCAAAGCCTCCAAATTCACTTCACTCATTTTCACTCAAAAATATTTGCATTACACATAACCAATTACTACCAGAGTTTGAAGCTACTAACTATATTATGATATATTTTATAATAATTTAATATTATCTCAAGTAACCTCGAGAGAACCAAATTAAAAGTCTGTATCTATAGAATAATAGTCTCTATTATATATTAGCATAAGGTTAAGTCAATAGGTTTTAGTAGATAGCTACTATATTAACTTTAGATAAAATTGACAAAACAGTTTCGTAGTTGTGTCGGCAAACATTGATATCAGGAAATGTAAATTGTGTATAGTCTGTGCGAATAAAGACGGTATTAAATTTTTTTCTTCTATGTTATTCAACAGACCCCGACTTCACATACATAGCTATTTACAATTACTAAATAGATTTTAATTTTCAATATTATATTAATATATAAATATTTAGGCGTTTAATTAATTTATTAAATATATTATTTCATACTAATCTATATTATAGGAAAGATTTCTATTTTTGTATATAACGAATAAACTTAACTACTGGACCGATTTCAAAAATTCTTTTGCCGTTAGAAAGTTACATTATCCCTGAGTAACATAGGCTATATTTATTACTAGAAAAAATTAGAGATCCTCAGAAATTCTTACTAAAACCAACCCAAGGTGTAAAACAATTAGCCATAAATGTCTTTCATTACATGCGCTGCGGAAAGTATTGATGATAGAACAAAAAAATGTTATACAATATTATAAAACGTATTGATATTTACAAAAAACTTCGCGAGACCATATGTCCAACTATTGTAGTTAAGTCACTATAACTACTTTTTTACATTTTAAAAGTTGATAAAAATGCCTTTCAAAATCAGACCATGTTATTCATACCTTTGTATCCAAATAAATTATTTCTTTTTCAAGACTATTTCATTATATGTCCACCTAGTCCACTAGTATATAATATTCCTGAATAAAAATAACCCTTTGTGTTAATCCTGGCTATATAGTGTCTGTATGTCGGATTTCATCTAAATTCATTCAGCCGTGTTTGTGTAATTGAATAACAAACATCCAAATAACAAATAATAAAAATGTAAAACTGCCATATGTTAGAAAATAAGGGAACATTTTATAATGATATAGGATAAAAAATATTGAAGTTAGTTATCTAAATCAAAACTATTAAATATCTCCAGTATAAGTAGTTTAGGAGTATATCTCAGATATATAAAACACGAGATATTTCTATATATAAATGTATTAGAGTGAGATAGAAAAACAAAATAGTAACTTCTACATTGATACATCGCAACGCTCTAGATTTTAATGCTTAACTATTTTAAAAATAGCTGTTTTGTCGTTTGTTACACAAAACTATGTAAATAAAACTGAGAAAACTTATCAGAGACTTCATTTAAAATATAATATTAAAATGTTAAATATATTTTTCATGGACAAAAAAGGGTTTCCTTGTAATGTATCTGTGTTAAAACCTTTTTAAAAGAGTTCTTCAACTCTGTAAAGTAAAATGAAGGAAGACTATTAAATCAGGCGGCATGGCTGTGCCCCCGCCAAGTCACGCAAAGCGCCTAAACAATACCTTTTTTAAAGAGAAAAAGTCGTATTAAAAATATTTTTTTCTAGATGAGATTTTTACTTTATTATAACGTGAAAGATGATCAAATAAACTTAAATATTTATAATCATTTTTTGATTTAATTTCGTAAGGCACAAATATGATTTAAAAATATTTTTTACTTTTTATTGAGTTATAATGAATTAGCACTCGTCAGCAACTCGGAAGCAACAAAATGATGTTATTTTACAGCGGAGAACATAGTCTATTTAATGATAAGTAACTACATTAATAATAGTATTTATGAAAAGAAAGAAGTCGACAAGATAAAAAATAATAAAATAAGTCGAAGTCTTACGCCTCACTTTATTGTGTGTTTGCTGTAAACTTTAAAAAATATTGAACCTATTGTCATGCCGTTTTCACCAATAGGTAGACTGGTTCATGAAGATTTAGGTGTATAACTTGTTAAAGTTTGTGTAAATTTGTTAAAATATGACGATAATATTTAAAAATGTCGGTTTTAGTCACACTGGGTGTTAAGGTTTCATTTGATCCCAGCGCCACCATAAAATTAATAATAATTTATATCTGCTCAACTAGATGGCGCTGGCGTAGAATTGTATCGCGTTAGGAAAAAAATCATGCCCGATACATATTGGTTTAGTTAAATTTTATTTGGGGTCGGTTGGTAGGATGTTTTATCGTTGGTTGTTGTTGGCGTACAAAGGTCAAAGTTGTACACTGGGAGCTGCTGTCTAACGCGTTATGAGATAAATAACAAATAATATACAAAACCGGGACGAATCACTAGTTATTAGCATATTTGAAACGAATAATTTCTAATTAATGACATTAAGTACGAAGTAAAATGGCCCACACTCGTAAGATTGCGCATTAAAGTCATAGGTTTATGTTAATTTTATTCTGGCAGGGGACTGAGATAGCGGTTATCAATTTGCATTTTGGAATAATTTATATGAAATATTAGCAAAGACATTTTAATCATTTCGTTATCTTATTTTATAGTAGCCACTTCACCAAATTAAAAATATTTCCAATTTTACTCAATTGTATTAGTTTTTAGAAAGAAAACTCAAAGAGGAAAAACACATATTCTTCTTTGTACCATTTATTTCAGATATTCTTTTGTATCCTATTACGATTTGCTTACCGTTATCTATTTTTTACACTTACCTTCAATGTGTGGACAAACATAAGGTGCCAGGGTTCTTATTATTATAAATAGACTAGTGATTTTCCCTCGCCTTAGTGTCCTTGGGGTATAGATTTTCCTCTCGCTTCCTTTACCAACAACTCAAGAACAACCTTTTATGATAATCGATATGAATATATATTATATAGTAACACTGAAATTTACATCACAGTAATTATACAAAGTGATGGAAGCAATTAAGTTTAGTAGGCATCATGTTTCGGAATACTTGGCGCTTGTCGTTGCTATTAATATATTAAAAAGTAATAAATTTGTATACCAATACATTTCGCTTAATTGTAATTCATTTTTGTAATTATTATACGACCATTGAACTTTTTCCTTAAAAAATGGCGTTAACCAGATTTCATTGACAGTGGGTCTTAGTGACCCCTGCACTACAGTCTTGGAATAACATAAATGGTACTACCCCCAAATATCTATATATTATCAACGGTGTTGCTAACTAATGCTATAAACTGGAAGAGAAGATGATATGATATGTATTACTATACAGCAATACGTATACACATGCAATTTAGACTGAGGCGAGCAGTGCCTGGGGCTTGAGACCCAGGAGCAGGTTTAAAGAGCTCTTTCATTATATATCAATTCTCAACTCCACTCGCTACCTCGCTAACGACAATAGATAATATAATAAAGTTAACTTACGTGGACCTCGAGAAGGGTAACCTTAACCACGACGCTATAACACTAACTTACATGTTCACTGCACGAAAACATCAGAGAGACTGCGACTAAAGGTTATTTATTGTCTTCACGTCGGTATACTTGAAATAATATAAAATGCTAACACTAACTGTACTACAATGTAGATAAACTTAGCGGCACACACACCCACCACATTTTTTATAAGTTAATAATAAGAAAATATGATTTAAATCATTGTTTATGCATTTAATTTCCACTGGAGAAGTTTTCTGCTATTAGTTTTTATATATTTACTAGGAAATTTTAACAATTTATATGATTTATGTAAATATGGAAACAAATAAACATTATTGTTTAATATTTGACAAGGGTTGATATGACCCAGCATCATTATTAATGTAGTATTTTCGTGAGATATTTTAATTGCTGATTTTAGTTTGTTATTCTTTTGAATTATATTGTAATGAAAAATCTTTGCAGATTTTACTTTAACTTTAACTAAAAATAAACGAATCAAATTTATGTTGATAGGTAATTTTGCATGTCTCAATAAGCAAGTTAATAAAATACTATTTTAATAAAAAAAATTGTAAAAATCTAGGCAATTTATTTAGTTTTTTATAATTATTATTTGATAAAATTTGGTTCACGGTGATTGTCATTAACGGGTTAAAACATATAGACAAAATTTGACATGGAAGTGAAGTTAGTATGGAATGCTTGTTATTCAATATTCATAGATTATAATATATTAAACGTGTTGTGTTACCTTTCAAAAGATTTTGCGTGACGCACGAACATAATTTGTACTTTAACAACTACACCTTTTATTGATTTTGTAATACATCGTTAGTAAGAATGTTTCTTTTTATTATTTTCGGCAAATGAACATCCAACCATCATTATGTTTATTATTGATAAACATGGAATATTATAAAAAATCCGAACTACTTGTTTAACTCGAGCGATTTTAACTCTCTACTATATGTCGGAGCATAGTAAAAGATTATCGATTAATCGTTAGAGTGGGGTAGTAGTCACTTCCGTTGTTTTGACAGTATCTACCCTAGACCCTTTATATGCTATCGACAGTCTAACTGAAGTCTTAGTCGTGCGCGGTCTCTCAAGAAGTGAACATCTAAGTAGTGCTAGTGATAGTGATAGTGTCAAGTGCAGTGTATTGTGGAAGTGCTGTCCAACTAAGGTCACGTAAGTCCTTACAATGTAATTGCCACGTCGTTAAGTAAACACAATGTTAGGTTAGGTTAGCCTTAGGTTAGGTTAGCCTTGGGTTAGGTTAGCCTTGTATTAGATTCGGTTTGTGTGCGTTTAACCTTGGGTTTAAACAGAGAGCCTGAGCAGTGGAGGTGAGTGTTATGATCATTTAAAGGATATCCTTAAGCCTACACCTTGGTCACAAGTCCAAGGCACTGCTTAGGTTTCTCTCGTAATTGATAGAGATCATATTTGATTATTTATCAGTTCAGTAGAAGTATCTACGTTGCGTTTACCCAATATTCCATTCAATACCATCATCCCCTTTTAGTGTTCCCCAATATTCCCCATCTCCCTCCTTCCGTCTCCTTTCACATCGTTTTAAAATCCCCGACATATATAAAAAGAAAATTCGTAAACAAAGACAACTCTCGCAATAAAGTTTCTCGACTGTAAATAGTTCTTAGATCTAAGGTTAAACCAAGTCAATTCTTTAAGTTCCAATTTTTAGAACTTATATTATTACTTACTAGCCGACCCGCGCGACTTTGTTCGCGTATTGCTCCGCTCCTATGGGTCGTAGTGTGATGTTCAATAGCCTAAGTTACTCCTTGTTACATTAGCTATCTGCCAGTAAAAGTCCCATCAAAATCGGTCCAGCCATTTCAGAGATTAGCCGGAACAAACAGACAGACAAAAATTGTAAAAAAAAAAAATGTGGTTCTGATACGTACCATGTATTAGTAAAAAGCGGTTATTTTAACATTACAAACAGACACTCCAATTTTATTTATTTGTATGGATAATACTACACATCTTCATTTCTATCACTAGGATGTTAATTGACATAGTTTTTAGACTAAAAGATGTAATAAGTTAATATTTTTGGCATTTGCTAATCATAGTAAAAGGCTAACTAATTTATAAAATATATTTAAACTTGCACAAATTTACTCTTCAAACGAGCGACTAGATCTTTTACGGCGATTAGCGTCGTTGTAAGCACGGAAGTTTTAAATCTTCCACAATAATTATGAATATTTCAAATAATTCTACTTTCCTGAAAAATATTATATCATTAAAATTTGCAGAAAAAACAGCACGATGTGCCAACGTTATAAACTCGAAAATGTCGTAAGTTGCTTCGAGAAAAGGATATTACGCGCTTTGACTTCCTCGACTTTGGGTAGGCGCTGCCGTGCCCCCTAATATTTCAAATTAAATTATCAAGTCTGTACAAAGTTGTGGTATGTCACAAGTATATAATTCGTGTGTTTAGACTGAGAGCGTGTAAAATAGGATAATGTAATTACAAATACATGTACATTACACACTATACACCGTGTGGAGGGAAATTAATCACTTGTTAATGGGTTCATACGTGTGTTACGTACTTTGCTTAATAACTTATGTTACGATTCAATAAGGGAAATAAATGTATTATAGTATATTAATAGGTCTTAATCTTAGTAACTTATAGACACAAGAACAAAGCTTGTACTTATTTTACATACTGATATAAATATAACTGTTAGCAACACTTTTGTTATATATTGATGGTTGGAAGTTCCTATTATGGTGATAAGCTCTGGATCTACTGAAGCGATTTTGTAATTTATTTTTTTTTACCAATAGAAACCCACATTATTTATGAGTGTCATAGGCTATATATTACCCCGAAAAATTAGAAGACTTTTTCGTGGCAATCGGATTTGCAAAGTACGTCGGAGAACAAACGGTCGAATGAAAACCTTTCTTACAAACGCTGCCTTAACGATGAGAGACAAATGATTAATAGTTGCGGGTAGATTATGAATGAATGAGTGAGTGAGTGTGTGAGTATGTGAGTGATCAGTTTAAATATATCTCAGCGAAGTTAGTCAACAGGATCACATGAATCGTGAACTTTGTTGTTACTTTCTATTACTTGTCAAGTAGTGAAATTGTTATCATTATAAAAAGGTCCAATAGACCTAAACTCAGGTCACAATATACAGGCACTGCTCAGGTTTCAATCTAAATTCACATAACTCTGCAAGTAAGTCGTAAAAACGTTGATAACATACATTTTTGTTTCTATAACATTAATGTAAAACTATTCCTGACTAACCTAGTTTTATTTCTTTTATTTAAATAAAAATTGAAAGTATGAATAAAATATTGTAAAAAACCTCTGGAATCATTAGGAAGACAAATGTTGCCGTTGACCTGGATAAATGGATCCAACAGTAAGAACGGTTTGCGTCGTAACTCGTAAATTGCAGTGGGTTAACCAGAACCATGTGCTACAAATTCTCTACCTTTGAGAATCGAGTTATTGTTACAAGTTTATAAAATATATTCCTAAGAGGATTTTCCATCTAATATACTTTAGGTTTTAGTTCATTACCAGTCGGTATACCTGCTGTCTAAAATATATTCTTCTATCTTTGTTAGATTGCTTTAAGGCATTTAGTCACGTTCTCAAATTTGTTCCTGGGTTCCAAGCCCCAGGTACTAAAAAAACTTGAAAAAACAAATGATACATTTTAAAGTACTGCACACAAATTTATTTTTTTATTTTATTTTCTTTTTAATTTAAAAACCAACAGTGAAATATATCATGAAATATACCAATAAAGTTTCCACTAATACGTAACACACAATTAGATCAAAAAAGAAAATAATACGATTAAACAAGAAATTACCAAAAATTAAAAAAAAAATTAAAACATTGTGATTATGGATCACATACTACTAGTATTCCCTTTACCCATCCTAGTAAGCTAATAAATAGCTAGTGTCAGAAGTGGGCCACGCCAGTAGTCCAATGTCCGGATTTGAACCCACGACGAGTATCCAACGCCCGAACCACTGAGCTACTGCCGCTTTTAAACAAATGAAAGAGAAATAAAAAGAATCAGGACTACAAGTAAATAGGATTATGTTATACATATTAATGATAATACATATCTCAAAACCCACAGGCACGATACGGTCAGGATATAACTAAACATTACGATTCAGACAGGATCAATTATGACACAAACCTAAGCAGTGCCTTGGAATTGTGACCAAGGTGTAGGCTTAAGGATATACTTTAAGTGATCACAACAGTCGCCTCCCAACCTAAGGCTAAACTCACATAAACCTAACCTAACACAAGAGTAACCTAAGGCTAACTTACACTTCCGACATAGGCAAGTATGAAAAAGGGAAAAGAGAAACGAATGTAAGCAAAATTTTAGTGTTTAACCTTTAGTGCGATAGATTAGAGTCAGTCTCTTTGGTGTTTTCATGTAGTGTACATGGAAGTTAGTGTTATGTCGTGGTTAAGGTAACCTTTCTTGAGGTCCACGTAAGTTTACTTTATCTATTGTAGTTAGCGAGGTCGAGTGGTAGAGGTGAGAGTTAATATATTATGAAATAGCTCTTTAAACCAGTTCCTGGGTCTCAAGCCCTCAAAGGGAAGCGGTAAGGAAATAAAAAGGAAACACAAAGACTCCGTCGCATTCAAACGAACCTGTGAAATTGCAAAATAAATTAAAATAGCCATTTTAAAGCTTTAAAACACGGTGAGTCTCACGTATGGTTTAAACACATGGACTATAGTTTTACCTGCATTCGGTGATCTTCTTCAGGCAAACACTAAAACTATAGTCCAGGTGACAAAAATAAACATTTTTTGAAGCTTTAAAATAACTGAAGGACATAGCCGCTAGCGCCGCCTTATTATAAAAAAGTTTATTGACAATATCTCTTTCTTACTCACCTTATAGTGTAGTACGAAGGTAGTTATGTATTTTAAATTAATGTAGGGAATATTTCCTACACTATGTATATTTACTTTTTTTTATAAAATCAATGGTTTTAGCGTAAGAGTGCTTGAAAGTCAACTCATGAGGTTTAGAAAAATATCCAGTTTGTGCGTTAATGTAGAAAAGAAAAATTATGATATAAATTAGGGATGTTATAGAGCTCCGTAACCGAAACCGAAACTTTCAGATATCCGAAATAAAAAAAATATCCGTAATCGTAACGTAACGTCCGATATAACAGTTTCGGATAATTTCTGATAGGAGCGGAGTCTAAATGGTTCATGTTATGAAAAGTTTTTTCGAGTTCGAGCCAGCCAACAAATAGCTCACTAGCCAGGCGCCTCCTTTGAATTGTTTATTATTATTAAGTACTATATTGATTATTAATTACATATGCAGTTATGGCCCAGTGGTTGAGACTTCAAGTCTTACTCGGGAGGTCCGGGGTTCGATCCTGGGCACACACCTCTGACTCTGAGTTATGTGTGTTTTAAGCAATTAAATATCACTTATAACGGTGAAGGAAAACATCATGAGGAAACCTGCACTCCTGAGAGTTCCCAAAAAGTTCTCAAAGGTGTGTGAAGTCTGCCAACCCGCACTGCTCCAGCGTGGTGGACTATGGCCTAATACCCTCCTCATTCTGAGGAGACCCGGCTCAGCAGTGGGCCATTGAAGGGTCGTGATGATGATTAATTACTAGCTGACCCAGCAAATGTTGTTTTGCCACCGTGGGCCACCCTGATCACGTAGAGGTATAAAAAATAGATGTTGACCGATTCTCAGACCTACCAGATATGTACACAAAATTTCATAAAAATCGGTCGAGCCGTTTCGGAGGTGTATGGTAACTAACATTGTGACACGAGAATTTTATATATAAGATTCATTACTAGTCAGTTATTGTGAGATAACGTTACATTTTACATTTAAAAACTTACTTGTGTGCACTTAGAGGAAAATGACTAATAATTTGTATAAATTATTAATAATTGTTTATATTTCAGCAAATTGCGTATTAAGTCTAATGTAATTTGGATTTTTTTAAAATCAAGTTGGTAAAAACTTTTCACGGAAAAGAGTCAAAACTTATTTTTATTATAGTTTCAAAATCTAATAAACGTAACCGAAACTAACAGATAATCCGAATATTAATATCCATAACATCCCTGATATAAATACATTTTGTATTAGTTAAATTTTGTGCTACTAATCCTTGCTATATTTTCATAAAATTTTCACACCATTTAGCTTAGGCTATAGATTAAAAGATTAACACCCTTCTTTTAAGATAGAAACGCAAAAAAGAACATTTATTTTAGGTAAATTTTTTGATTGGGTAACTTTATATAAGACAAAAGTAACATGAGAGAAATCACAAAATTGTATTATAAATAAATTCTTAGCAATTTTATAAAATTGGACTTTATTTTAATAATTTGCACAGAAATTTTCTACAAATCTTTATATCAAGATAAATTCAAGCTATATCATTTACAAGACCCATCCAAATAGTCTCATATATACCCACGTATCATTAACCCTGAGGACTGAGATTGATATCGCAAGTTCAAACCCCAAAAAAAGGAAATTGAGATATAAAACATCCCTTACTACGTGATGTCGTGTAATATATTTAGATAAATCTAGATTATATCTGAAAAATAACGATTTACTTGATAAAAACATAAAGTTTTTTTTAGCCAATTAAGTCTAATGGATCTGAAGTTGTAGAATGTAAGATTAGTTATTTAGATTTTTCTTCGACGATGTCTTTCAACCTAATCCTATGTCGCAATCCCCAGGCACTGCTCGATTTCCCTTCTAAAATGCAAGTATATACTTATTACTGCATAGTTAGGTATTATCGTCTGACATTTCTTAAATTAATTATTGTTTGTAAATCTCAGAGGTTATTATATTAATATTTCTAGATATTTAAAAAATGATTGTTAGCAACACTGTTTATAAAGTAGTAGTAGCGGGTCGATCATTTTATATTATTTCAAGTATACCGACGTGAAGACAATATATAACCTTTAGTCGCAGTCTCTCTGATGTTTTCGTGCAGTGAACATGGAAGTTAGTATTATAGTGTCGTGGTTAAGGTTACCCTTCTCGAGGTCCATGTAATTTTACTTTATTATCTACTAGCGACCCGGTATGTATTATACATATAAACCTTCCTCTTGAATCACTCTATCTATTAAAACAAACCGCATCAAAATCCGTTGCTTAGTTTTAAAGATCTAAGCATACATAGGGACAGAGGGACAGCGGGAAGCGACTTTGTTTTATACTATGTAAAGATTGTCGTTTGCGAGGTCGAGTGGTGGAGGTGAGAATTAATATATTATAAAAGAGCTCTTTAAGCCTGCTCCTGGGTCTCAAGCCCCAGGCACCGCTAGCCTCAGTCTAAATTGCATGTGAATACGTATTGCTGTACAGTAATGGGCATCATATCTCTTTATATCTATAGCATGATTTTTCAAAAAAAATATAAATAAATAATTTGATATATTATGTCTAATATGTGTTGGTGTGTGTATATGTATGTGTATTAAGGTAGGTAACGTTTTCTATTTACTGTGATAACCTATACAGGTGATAGGAAAATGTATTTATTATACATTGCTAAAGTTATCTGAGTTACGCAATTACATACATAAAATTTCCTCATTTATTTTTCTGGCGTATTTCATATAGAAACTCGACACGCCTTGATTCGATGGACTAAAATATTTTTAAATGAAAATATCTTTTTTTTCTAAGTCCTATTTTAAGTTAGACCTGCATTAATACGTTTGTGAAAACTGCATCCAATTTCAGATAAACAAAAATTTTAGAAATTATTATTTTGGCTTCTAGTGGTGTTATAAACTCCTCATGTTAAGTTGTTCGTAAGTTAAACTTATATATCTGTATGTGGCATCGTAGCGCCCAAGATATATAGACCGATATTGATGCGGTTTTATTAGTTGCAAAGCTGATTTAATTGAGATGTTTCTTAGCTATGTATTGTGAAGATCTGGTCACCCGTTTGAAGATTATCAGCTCATTTCTAACTTGACAAATGCGTGAATGAAGTGATTTAATTATTAGTATACGTATCGATATAGATATATTAGTAACAAAGAAACCTTCTGAAAAAATAGAAATTTTTGGGTATATAGGTCTAGTCAAGACCAACATTGACACTGTCAACACTGGTATGCATTTACTATGAATATGCATACAATTCCATACCATTCTAGTTTTGTGGACATAAAAATATTCCTTTCAAAATGATTTTATACCTTTTAATTGACTTTTCATTTGTATTTTACTTTTGTTACATAAAAATAAATATTTAATAAAAACCTTTTAACCTTATAATCTACTTCTAAGTCTTTTATACCTAAAAAATAACATTGTTTGGATATGTATTACCTCTAAAGGAAAAACATAGTTTTTTTGGTTCAAATACCTTCGCAAATGACTTTAAAATATTTTATTAAAATTATTAATATTATAGTATCACACTTGTACATTCAGGAGACGTCCGTCTGTGCCTACGCCTCGTTCGCAACTGTCACTCTTACTACCCTCATAGTTTATTTAACCGATAGTCGATACAACATACTACTTGCATATACACTCAAGCTGTATCGAAAAAAAACATACAAAAAGACCCGACAGACGTTGTCCTCTCCTAACTAAGAATATTGAATAAGAATTGGCTGTCAAAAGCTTACATTACAAAAGTTAATATGGTCGTTAAGTTTTCTTAAACTTTCTAATTTTTCGCGCAACTTTTTAAATTTTTTCTTAGATAAGAACCTCCTGACAATAACAAACACAACAAAAAAAGAATTAGCGAAATCCAGCCGTTTACGCGTGATGCCGTGACCAAGGGAAATAGGGATTTTTTTATATATATAAGACTAGCTGACCGGAAGACGTCGTCCTATTTTAACTATTAATATTGGTCAAAATACTGACAGTTATGTCGAACACTATTACATTAGAAAAGTTTATATCGTCGTTAACTTTTCTTAAATTTTATATTTTTCCGCGCAACTTTCTTAATTTTTTCTTCTATAAGAACCTTCTCCTGATATTGACAAATACTACAAATAAAGAATTTGCCATGATGCCGTGATCTAGGGAAATAGGGATTCATTTTTATATATTATAAAGATTTTTAGAAAAAAAGTTTTGGTTTTGAGCATTACGTCGTATTTAAGCTCATGGATCTCAAGCTCCAGGCACTGCACAGCATCTATCTAGATTACAAGTATCTCCTATAGTTTTAGTATACTGTCTGTATACTAAACTAACTACTGTCTGTATACTATCTAACTTAACAGTATGTAATAAAATAGATTGCAATATCTTACTTAACTATACATAACCTTATTACAAATTTGAAATTCAAATTCGCAATATTCAAGCTAGAGCTTTAGTTAGCGCTTTATTTGTTGAATTATTATGCAACTATCAGATGGTAAGATAGCTAGAGTAAGTGAAACTTTGTTTTATGTATCCTATTTATTACTAATATTACATACTATTGACCCGTCCCGGCTTCGCATGGGTGAATTTGAATTGAATTGAACGAAATAATTTATTTGGATAAGAACTAATACAAAGATATGTAAAACTTGGTCTGATTTTGAGAGGCATTTCCATCAACTATTAAAAAGTAAAAAAGTAGTTATAGTTACATAACTACAATAGATGGACATACGGTCTGTTGAAGTTTTTTGTAAATATCTATACGTTCTATAATATTGTAGAACATTTTTTTGTTCTATCATCAATACTTTCTGCAGCGCAGGCGATGAAAGATATTTTATGGCAAATTTTTTTGCACCTTGGGTTGGTTAGTAAGAATTTCTGAGGATTTCTATTTTTTTTCTAGTAATAAATATAGCTTATGTTACTTAGGGATAATGTAGCTTTCTAACGGCAAATCAATTTAAGAAATCGGTCTAATAGTTTTTAAGTTTATTCGTTATAGGCAAAAATACAAATCTTTCCTCTTTATAATATTAGTACAGATAGATATTATAAAACAGTCGCGTTAGTTACACCACTTATAACTGAACCACAGCTGGACGGATTATGATGAAATTTAGTACAGAGATGCGATATAGCTTTGGAAAATCGTTCGTTAATTTTATACACGGGGTACATTTCACCCAGGCGAAGCTGAAGAGGTTTAACTAGTACTACATAAAACAAGAATATTTTTTTCGTTAGACCACATAATATAGTCAAATTTTTAAGAGATCAGCATCTCGAATCGAGCAGATTTGATTGCCTATTATTTCAAAATGATTGGACTAATTTTAATAAAGTTTTAATTAGTAATTAGAGCACTTACCAGAAATACTTTTCTTACTTACTAATAAAAAAAATATTTTTTGAACTATTATCTGTCCGAATACAAAATCACGTTTTTTTATACCCGATTCAAGAAGCTAGAATTATAATGTAATAATGGCTAGAGATAGTTTTTAGGATTCCGTAACCAAAGGGTAAAAACGGGACCCTATTAATAACAGAATAAACTAAATATTTAAGGGGAGGCCCCATGCAACAAACGTGATTTTTTTATCAAATATTAATGCGGAACCCTTCGTTCGAGTCCTACTCGCACTTAGCCTTGTTTTTATTTCAAATATAACAAAAATATCTTATACACAGTACGAATGATCTTTTTAATTATTTTAGGGTTATATTTACAGTTATTATAAATTCTAATAGTTCATTAAATTTCCTTTTATTTCATTTAAATTTACTCGATTTATTGTTATTCTTGTTTTTCTTATGAATTGTTACTACAAAAATAAACAAACCATAAATTAATACTTTACCCTCAAACTGTAGAGTCTAATGGCGTTGCATTATAAAAGATCGAGTGTCTGGACAAAGCTACCTCACATTTCAAACAATATTTTGGACTGGAATGAATTGATTGAAATATCCTGTAAGAAAGGATTTAACAATATTTGAAGGACGGAGAGGAAGAGGGCGTCCAATTGCCACTTGGTGGACAACCGTGTCCAGAGACCTGGAATGGCACACCTAGATAAAAAGACAACCCAAGATAGAAAAACTTGGTCCCTAAAAACAAGGAGAGCCAATCCCAAATAAAGGTATAAGGCAAGGAAGAAGAAGATTTTGAACTGTCATGAGAGTTATTTCCAATAGAAGGCAGAAGATCATAGAAAATAAACTTTTACTTCATTCGAGGTAGTAAAGTTATTTTTACTATAAAATAAAACTTGTAAAATAGTAAATCGTTTCATGCAATTAGTCATTTAGCTTTATTTCTTTGTTACTTTAAGTTTTACATTCGTCCGTAGATAGAAAACCTTGGATTCCAGAACACGATATTTATTCGGTTTCGCGAAGCACTTTCTCAGAAATATATTTAACATTTAATCTTTTAATGTAACAAAGATTTAACATTTCTATTGTAGAATTCTTGAATACGTAATGTTAATTAATTGTACGAATAAACTTTTACTGTACAGTTTGAGTCCTTAGAGATGGAAACTTCTTTATTAATCTTTTGGGTACTCAAGGGCGTTTGACAAGACGTTGTCCTGTTTTAAGTATGAATTTTGGTCAAATGACTGACAGTTGATATAACTATCAAACGTTATAATCGTTACATGTGGAAAGTAGATGACATAGAAAGAAGATTAAATAAAAAAATTCCGCACAACTTCCTTAATTTTTTCACACATAAATCCCTTGTCCTGATCCTAACAAACACAACAAAAATAGAATTAGCGAAATCGGTCCAGCCGTTTACGTGTGATACCGTGACAAAGGGAAATAGGGATTCATTATATTATGTATATAAGATATGAACTAGTTCTACTTTAAAGCCTGTAACCATTCTTTCAGGTATTTTTTTGGCAATGTAGGTTAGTGCTACATCCAATGCTAGATAGTTTGCAAGAATACAAGTTATTGCTAGGTTCTAAGTTCTGAGAATGTTCTCTAGGACTCTAAGGGTCTCTGCAATTCTTTTTTACAAGGATAAAAATTATCCTATGTATTCCAAATCCAAGTTATAAACTATCTGTATGCCAAATTATCAAGTACGTTAGGACTTTAGGCTGTTTTTCTGAACAGCTGAGAATTTAGACAGAATCGTGCTACATTTTGGAATATAAATTATCCCAATAACTTTTACTGTTAGCAGCACTTATATGAATTTTTATTAGTGTAGTTACTAATAATTTCATGTTAGCAACACTGTGTGCTTATAAAAGTAGTAGTAGCGGGTAGATCATTTTATATTATGTCAAATGTACCGACGTGAAGACAATATAAAACCTTTGGTGCGACAGTCTCTCTAGTGTTTTCGCGCAGGGTACTTGGAAGTTAGTGTTATAGTGTCGTGGTTAAGGTCACCCTTCTGGAGGTCCACGTAAGTATACTTTATTATCTATTGTAGTTGGCGAGGTCGAGTGGTGGAGGTGAGATTTAATATATTATGAAAGAGCTCTTTAAGCTTCTCCTGGGTCTCAAGCCCCAGGCACTGCCTCAGTCTAAATTGCATGTGTATATGTATTGCTGTACAGTAATGGGTATCATATTTCTCTCAGTCTATAGCATCAGAAGTGGGATATATATAAAGAACTCGCCCCACAAGCCCAGAAGTTTACGTTAACGGTTCTTTGCGTATACTTATACTGACAAGTATCTCAGTTTCAATAAGATAAAATATAGTTTTCGATAAAGTTAAAGTAAGGTAGTACGGAACAAATTAATACCATATTACATAGTTGCGAAGGTAGTTTAAAATCGTGATAAATATTCTGAAAGGATAGGCGGAGCTAAATAATTTTATTTTATGTATTTGCTTCTGGAACAAGAGTGAACCGGTGATGTGTTGCAGTAGATATCTGGTGTAAACAATACTATGATTTAACATGGTGATACACGTTTAGAGTTGGCCTCCGGCATCTCTATTCCAAACCATGGTGTAGCTTACCTTACACATATATTGTCACGTCCTGGTCTGATTAGTTGGTGTATTTTATTAAGTGTATATAGGCTATGAGTGATACGTAGTGGTAAAGTGTGAATGAATGGTAATCCAGATTTCAACCAATATATTTCGATGCGGTTGAAAGTAATTTTGAATTATTCTGTTAAGTACCTACGCCATTCGGGACGAATGGCCCCGCAGGATGGCCGTGTTAGCAACACTGTGTGTTTATAAAATTAGTAGTAGCGGGTAGATCATTTTATATTATGTCAAGTGTAAGTGATGTGAAGACAATATATAACCTTTGGTACGATAGATTAGTCTCAGACTCTCTGGTATTTTCGTGCAGTGTACATGGTGGTTAGTGTGATAGTGTCGTGGTTAAGGTAATAACGAGGGCCACGTAAGTTTACTTTATTATCTATTGAAGTTGGTAAGGTCGAGTGGTGGAGGTGAGAATTAATATATTATGAAAGTGCTCTTTAAGCCTGCTCCTGGGTCTCAGGCACTGCTCGCCTCAGTCTAAATTGCATGTCTATACGTATTGCTGTACAGTAATGGGTATCATATTTCTCTCTAGTCTATAGCATTCATATAATAAAAACATTAACTGACATTTATTACTTGTATAAAACTGAATGTTTACCTCTTTGACAATAACATCACATTTCGTCCAAAATTTCGGCAAATTAACGGTTTTTTTATTATAGATAGTACCTTAATAAATACAGAAATAAGAATTCTGTATTCTCGTTCAATTTGGAAGTACGTCAGATAAGAAATCCTTAGCTCACCTTTCATGAACATCAAAGGGAACTCGAGCCGGTGCGCAACTAATCAATTATGTAATAATCGAATCTTGTAAATAGGTCACTCTGCGTGATTCTTATACTTATATTTATTTATTTACTATTAAGTTTACTAAAGTGTATTGTGAAGTTTTATTTGTTTGAAAGTTAATTTAATCGAGATAGTTCTTAGCTATGTATTGTAAAGATCTGGTCAGCCGTTTGAAGACTATCAGCTCATAGCTAACTTGAGAGCTGCCTGACAATATTAATATAATAATAATTTTAACAATCTTGTAACCACGGTAACACACTGACATTGCTTACACTGAGTACAGATGAAACGGTATTTCTCGATACCTTTCTTCTAATATCCAGTATCGAATAGAATCGAGTATCAAACTTTTTAAAGTACACAACAGTAGATATTTAGTGTATTTTATGAATAATTGTTATTGTCTGTATTGTCTGCTGTTTTTATATTTTGTTTTCAACAATACAAAAAGATCGACTTATACAAGTTAATTAAGATTCTTCTAAATCGATGTCGTGTGGATATACTTCGTCACTATTTCAAATTTTTTCATGCGGACGACTCAGGACTTCAAAGCTTTACCGGCGTCGGTATTTCCGAAATCATACAATTTAAATATCTTTAAAAGGAGAGTGAATAGGCATCTTTTAGATAAGCGCGCTTTATCTTAGACTACATCATCACTTTCCATCAGGCGAGATTGTAGTCAAGCGCTCATCTATTGTCCATAATAAAAGAGTAACCCAGCACCTCTTGAGTGTAGGGGATCTGTGTGTATCTTAGACGCGTTCCGATACATACTACATACCTACTCCCTCTCTTATCTCAACTTTCAAGGCGGCAAAACAAGAGGGCCTCCAGTTTTACCGATGTCCATGGGCGACGATGGCCACTTTCCATCACGTGGACTGTCTGCTCGTTTGTCTCTCATCTATCATTAAAAAAATAATCGAGCAGTTGATAGTGAGTGTCTTGATCACGTCAAGCAGAGGTAGATTTAGGAACACACCTTCCCCTTGGTCACCTATTACTTTACAGTAATACGAGAAACTTAAAGAATGATACTCTTACTATTAAATAATGGTAAAACTTTCCACCAACTTTGAGACCCGAAACGCTTGGCCTGCATAAAACAAACTTTCCCAACTTAACAATGATCGAAATGGTATAAAACTTTCCGCATATTCCTGAGCATTAATTTTGATTCTGTATACGACACCAGCAGATTGCGTTAGTTTACTCACTGGACAGCAATTTGGGTCAGACCGTTAACCGTGACCCTTTGTTTGCAAGGGCTTAGTAATAAAAGTGGTAAATAAAATCATGCGGTTATTTCTTCTTGGAATCATATATTGGAATTGATTTTTTATGGTAGAAATGGTGGATAGACGAGCAGACAAGAAATAAGAATATCTCCCTTGTGCTTTTAAAGAGATTAACTTTAACACACAAACCTATAGCAATAAAATATATGACGGGTCTTCCTAAAAAACGAAATGACGAAAAATGTGTCTGAGTCCTATACATATTATTAAATATCTATTCGTACACAAGTTTATTGACTTTTATTTTATTTCCAATAACAAAAATTATAAAGAATCTTCGAATAACAGTCACAAATGCACCTTTTTTTTTAATATGATTTTCTTACAATTTCTAGCGGCAGTACAAAGACCTGAAAACGTCGTGTAGTGGTGTAATTGAATCCGATTTTGCGATCTTCGAGGTTTTTTACTTTTTTCAATTACCTCGTTCAACATATATGTATGTGATTATTAAATTAGCTACATTTCTCCTTTATCTACAAACTTTCAAACCATAGTTTCCATTCTTATTGATACTGCTTAATAATCCGTAGCAGTCAACTGATGGAGGTTTCATGAAAGGTTTCACATAAAAAGGGTTCAATATAAAAATCACTCACTCATAAATAAAGTTGTATACAAAAACATGGAAATATGTCCTCACAAGGGCACGTATTAGTGATCAAGATAAAGGGCTTAAGGGCTGATACACACGAGACACAAATTGTATGAAATCTTTTATATGTGAAATGTTACTACCGATTGTTGGATGAAACTATTATCACAATAAATGAACTTCATTCATTTTATTAAAGTCTTATATAGATATCGATATAAAGGATGCTTTACATACATCCTAATAGTTCACAAGATAAACTACTTATGTGTGAATGAAATTGACGACAGTTAATATTTAACACTACGACATAAAACAAAAATACCGATTCTTCATTTATCTGCCTTGAGTTTAAAAAATATACCTTTGATTTTTTTGTTCATTCGTTTCCGAGATATAAACTAAAACATGTGATGACGTCACATATACTGCGGAATAAGATAATATCTTTGGCTTATTTGTTAAAGCAATCATATATCGCTATTGAATCATTTGACGTCATTAGACGCTTACATAATTTTAGAAAAGATTAAATTTCATAATTGATTTTAACCATTTAAATACGCATCCATTTATTTTTCTTCTAGTTTCATACCATAAGAATATATGTTAAAAATATGGAATGTTGTCAATAATTTAATATAACAATTCTTTCGCCATTAGTATCAAATCTTATATATTAAAAGGTCGTATTATTTTTGGCGTTATATTTATTATAATATCTAAATCTAAAATATTTTAATAGTGTGGTTTAGTGTAGTGGTGTTAACCCTACCATATTGAAGATTACGTCAGTAGTTTTATTACTCTGTTAAATGAGGAGATGGAAGGTTGTAATTGTGTAAAAGCGCTATTAAACTTATCTGTTGGTCACCAACACCATATACATACATACAATTATTTATGTAGATACAATACTTTTACCTTATAAACAGATCCATACAACTAAACAGGTAGTGTGTACTCATCCTTAAAATCCAATTTCCATTTCCCTTAAGAGGTAATGTATGTTTCCATCTTAAGGCGTTATAAAAATATAATAAATAGTACAGCACCCAATTCCTACGATAAGTATGTAATCAATCAAACTGAGCGACAGTTTTGACAGTTGACTCAAAGGCAAGGGCGATTTACATGAAAAATATGCTACACGAGTCCCAAGTCTTCGTAGATTAACTTTTCGATCTGTTGAAGTCTTTCTCGGATACCATTTATTATATCCACGTGAACGACTCGCTAATGATGTTTTTAGTTTCAAAGAAAAGTAAAAAGATTATTTTTTACCTAATACTTAATTAGGGGCAATGATTTAGTATAACAGCAGAAGCTGAAGTCCATTTATTGATTGCTAGAATATCATCAGTTACTTCAGAAGGTGCTTCATTACAAATTATGGTACAGGTCTTTAAACTTTTTTGTCTGTGGCTGCTGTATTCATAACATGTCACGAGTCTTCGTAGATTTACTTTTCGATCTGTCTTTACTGGATACTAATCAAGTGAAACATTAAAAAGATTTATTCAGACTATTGATAATTGGGAAAATCTTCTTAATATGACAGCTGAAGCTAATGAGTATTTATTGATTGCTAGAACATCATCAGTTACTTCAGAAGGTGTTTCATTACCAATGGAAGATAGTACAAGTCTCTAAACTTTATCTGTAACTATAATAACAGCAATATGCAAGAGAAAAGAGAAGAGAGTTAATTACCATTTATTGAATGCTAGAATCCCTCCTCATTCTAAGAACTCGGTTTAGCAATGGGCTATTTATGGGTGATGATGATGACGAATGCTAGAAGATCGTCAGGTATAAGATAAGGTGCTTCTATATCAAAAGAGGAGGGCTTCATCTAATCTTTGCTATCTGTAGCGATAGTAACACAAATTTCAATAAAAATCTTCCAAATAACACCTAGTTCTAATGTCAAAAGTTATACATGGCAACTTGCAAAAAGTCGATATGGTCTTTGTAACGGTCTCTATCGGTAAGACAAGATGTAGATTAAGATACCGCTTTGACAATTTCTGAAATTTTCTTAAGGTTTAATCTGGATGCATTGCTTCCACTTTTTGATTGTCTACGCTCCCTTCTCACCCTTTTTTGACATTCCACTTCAAACAAAGTTCACCTACAAAGTTATAAGTAAAATTAGTTTCAGCTCAGTGAAGGGGTTTGTTCACATATATTTTTTTTATACCTCATTAACATAAAAACGCCGAACAGCTTTGGTTTTCAAAGGCTGAAAGTATGCTATGAAAAAGACTAGTTATTAATAAAGAAAATACGCGTTGATTTTCGTTAATTACTGCTGCGTTTCATATTTGAAATGAACATGTTATTCAAGTATATTTTTTTTGTATAAATTATAAAATATTATATTACGTGGTACATTACATTCCGTATTTTGTAAATTGAAGGTATACCTTGTAAAGGCCGGTGGCATAATTAACTTTCTGTTTTTGCGGGTTTTCAAAAATTTCGTTACAGCAATGCCGCTACTCGTTGACCTCACAGGCTATATTAAATATAATATTTCCCTCTTTTAACTTTAACTTTTTTTTGATAATAAAACTTTGAGGGTTTTAGTGGAAAAAAAAAGTAAAAAATATAATCGGATATGATGGCGGTTTTCTAAACGGATAACTTAGTTTAGAAGGAAAGTGTCGTTAAAAGGTTTCAAATTGTTTCCTCCTGGCTTTTTCCTTCGTAGATTTTATTACAAAATATTTTGTAATGTCAGTTCTGCGGATATTTTTAAACGTTTTACGGGTACCGCTCACGATCATCGTTCATTTTGCATGATATTCAACTATCAACTAGTTTTCAGATTGGCCATTACGTTCAAATGTTCGTACGTATCTGACTATCGTGCCTGGAATAAAAATAGTAATGGATTTTAACCTGTTTGTTTATGTACATAAATAATTGGTTTTAATGGGTATGCAGTAATTTGTAAGTAAAAAAAAAAAAAAAAAATGGTATGGCAGAAATCAAGATCGCTTCCGAATACACCAATGCAATCAAGAACAAGAAAAATCTCAATATCTCTCTCTCTCAAATAAAAGATAAAGAAACAAGAAAAATGAACAAGTTTTTGATCGCTATTGTAAGAGCGTCGCCAGTCGATCGGTCGGACTGCCTCAGGGAGGGGCAAGTTGATATAAATGGAAGTTGGGAAAAGTATGAATTGTGGGATTTACTTAGTTTTTTACGTGTCCTTGATATTTATTTGTACACCACACAGTACCGTACTACCACAGTAAAAGTTATCCTGATAATTTCACTATTTTTTTTCTTCAGGAGACTGATGTAGGAGCGGCTGTCCCTTGGGGACGCCATCCATTGCTAGTATATTTTTTTTCTCGATGTATATTGTAGAGATTATTTGCAACACAAATTGGATAAATAAGAATCAAATCATATAAAATAGGAAACTCAAACTAAAATAGGAACTCATTTTTGGTCGTTAATTGCTACCATTTTTTTTTACTGTTACTAAGTATAAACTCTTTCTGAAATTATATGAAAAATACACAAATACAATGCATCGTGTAAAATCGAACACATACGTAAATTGCTTTTCTTAATAACGCAGCGTACAAATAACAACGTACTCACGTGTGTTTCCACGGAAATAGGTTAGTGGGGTCGTGTAGTAGCTGGAGCTGTTCACAATATTTTTATTCACGCCTGTCAAATTATGTGTTCAAGGGCTTTTGCTAACAATCGATTTATATTGTGTGCTTGGCTACGGCGTCAAGATCTTATTATATACTGTATGTAAGGGTTGTGTACAATACCTTTGTTTCGACACTCACTCTCTTGTGCACTCACGCTTGTTCAATCGCTCACCTCTACTTACACTCACTCAATCACTCACTGACTCACTTTAATTTATTTATCAACATATTTATTTGTAATTACACTAACTCACTCAGCTTCACACTTGCTTACACTAATTAACCCACTCACTCTTTCTTAATATGTTCCTTTCTCAATCATGCAAACATTCAATAGTCGTTAACTTTCTTGAAATTTTACAATTAATTTAATTTTTCTTTCCATAAGAACCTTTTAAAAGTATAAAAAAAAACTCAAAAAAAAAATGAAATTGGTAAAGTCTTTCTCAAGTTATGGCTTAACTAAGGAATGACAGCAAAACTATGGGTGATTCTCCTTCTCCCTCAATATAGTCAAAATATTGTGTATTTTATAATCTAGGCCTAACTAACCTGCTTGCCTAGAATCTTCTTCAAATATTTAATAGATTTATATCTACTGATAAATATGTATATTATCGTTGGGTGACCTTGTTTTTTCGTCGTCGGTGTATGGAACAAAATATCAATATAATATAGCATTGAAATTATCCCTCCACTACAACAATCAAAGTGGGCCTCTGTTGCCAAGTATTTTCAAAAACTCTCTTTAACTAGTTTAATAAAGCTATCACAAGACACTTGCGATCCACGGCTAGATCTCAGAAATTAATATTAAAATCGACAAAGTATATAACAGAAAACCTAATTTCACTATTACCACTATGCTAGTTTAGTGGCTTACAATCTTGCAGTCTTCGTTTTGAAAATAAAACAGTTCCTTCCATTAGATACAGAGAGATACATTATTTATAATAAGAGTCTAGTATTTCATCTCAATTCTGATGTCGAAATATTTTATTCACACAGTATTAATAAAACTGTCTTCATGTTTCGAGGCAATAATCGTTTTAACAAATGTTTGCAGGTGACTGATATTGCTTTACCTATTTAATTTATCGAAGAGACTATTGCTTTTAATGTTATTATTATTGCCAGTACACATGGACAGACAATATCCATAATAATTATAAAAATTATATATTTTGTTTCAGGTAAACTACTACAAATCAAATCAACGTAATCGAAGATCCTGAGAACTGATGGCTGCAAACTCCAGACTTTAAAAGGTATTCTTTCGTTTTATATTACACGTTTGTAACATCATTCTAAATCCATTATGGCGGCAATCCTAAAGATAAAATACTAACTGTTTACTACGAACTTCCACTCATATTAAATGAAAGGATTTATCAAGACTTTATGCCGATATTTTAAAAATAAATTTTAGAATATAATTATCTAATATATTCTTGGAAATTTTGACATTTTGGGATGCGTCGCCAGACTTGCCTTCGTGTTTGTTCTTAACAAACACATTCCTCGCTACGTACCCTCGCATATCTGTGGTGGAAACGCAGTCTTATACGGAGCTCCGAAACTTAGCTTTAAAACTTAATATATTCGAAGAAGATATAACAAAAAATAAAAGAAAGTTTACGAGATCAAAGAGCACCGACTAACTTGAACAAGTTACAATTCCCATCACTGATTGTATTAGGTTTGTCCAAAGTTTTCCTTTAGTTCCATGTAAGGATGTGTTGTGCACCAATAATTTGATTTGGCGATTACTATGGTTTTGATAACGTTTTATTGATATGTAATAATGTACCTTTCGATTTTTCATAGATGAGTTGACCAACATTGTTGATGAAAAGCGTCAAATTTGCTCGCAACATCAAAATGTTGCCAGAAGTGTTGTTCTATTTATCTAACGTAAATAAATATCTATACATTTTTTTTATCAAAAGAGAACATTTTAAGAGTCGTAAACATGATAAACATTTGATTGATAAATCGCAACAAAGTGTTTAAATCAATATTTGTTGTCCACACAGCAATTTACATCAAAATGTTGACTGAGTGAATAGTGTTGTTCGATTCTTTTTAACTAACGCATAGACTTTCTGATAAAAGAAAGAAAATAATTAAAACTTTCTATATAATTAGACTGATGTATGAACGTAATCATCGCGTAATACTAAGATTACTGACAACATTGTGTTGCCGTCAACTTAGCAATACTTTGATTTTGTATACGGTAAACATTTCATGAGGAATTTTGTTATGTTGTCAAGATAAGTCGAATTTTGAGGTTGCGTTACAAAGTTTTTAAATAAATATTTGCTGTCCACACGCCACATATAGACTTTCTATATAGTTAGACTGATGTTTACGTTCATCGCGTAATACTTAGGTTACTGACAACACTGTGTTGCCGTCAACTTAGCAATACTTTGATTTTGTATATGCAAATGTGGTAGATATTTCATGAGGTACTCTACATGGTTGGACTGATGTTTACGTTCGTTGTTACACCTAGGTTACTGACAAAACTGTGTTGCTAGCAACTTATCAACGTGTTGATTTAATTTTATATAAACATAATATTCAAATTCCACCATTTCATTCCACTCCCACCTATATTACTATTTTTAACATTGTTACCGTGCTTCTTACTTTAAATTGATTTGATTAGATTGTAAGATATTTTAAATATATTATTAAATTATTTAAACATATATTACTAGAAATCTATATCTATAAATATTTTTTTTGAGACATTTCATGTGTGTGTGCGTATGTCGTAGGTGTATTCTAGTATAATTAGCTGTCCACCTTTAAAAGCGCCTCAGTCTCACCATATGAAAGTTTAAGTAAAAAAATCTTGTACTACCCTTCTGTATGATGTACTGTGTAACGGATACAAATTTAGTATTTTATTTAATTTATTGTATAATAATAAATGTAATATGTAGACTCTCAATGAGGAACTTTAATTGTTGTCAACAGAAGTCAAGTTTAAATGTAAAAATTGATGAATGAATATACAGACAAAACAACAGATTAAATGTCATTTCTGTAGCTTTTTCCTCGACAACTTAATTACTTTTTCTATGTACAAGGAAACCACTGACCCAAAGACTTTGTGGAGAACAAAATAAGCGGTGAATTTCTTGGAACAGTTTAATTAGTTTCTTAATTTCTGAATAAAATAAAAATAATCTACCAGTTATTTTGTTTTGTGTGTTTTTTTATTATAATACTAAATTATCTATCATCGCTAAGTTAAGAATAAATTGCTGTCGAATTTAAAAATGAGAAAAACTAAGATTCAATTTTTTTCCATTCATTCACTCGTTTGCTCAATCCACCACAAAATTACTTTAACTACACTCTATTTAACACAGAGCTCTGGCTATTTAACAAATAGATAAGTAGTCATAGAGTTATTATAATATAACGTCACGTCGATATAGTAATAATAAATAATTCTTAATATTTAGGATATGAAAAATCTGTGTAACTATAATCTCTTAAACAAAACTCTAAATAAACATACGTACCACTTAATAATGCAAACCAAACAAACGAACGAAAGTGAAGTTTAATATACTACTAATGCCACCTATTGACGGATAGATGTTCTTGCCTGTTATCACTCTTAAATCACTGAACTGATTCTAATGAAATTTGGTTTATAATTAGATTAGAGCCTGGGGAAGGACATAGGCTACGTTTTCTCGCAATAATAAAGCTAGAAGGTGTTGAAATAGGGGAAGAAGAAGCCAGAGCAAATCGACTAGTATTCTAGTGAGATCAAAGTTAAGCGGTATACCGAATAAACGAGCGTCCTGTTATTTCCAGATTTAAATTAGAATCTAGATTAGATTTCTAGGAAGACACTTAATTTCTAGGAAACCGCTTTATCACACAATACTAATTTATGCTTTATTATGTTTATAATTAGAAAGGATATTTTAGTACACAGGACTAAATCATTTCTAAATGTCTTTGTTATTGTAACATTCACCATACACTGCAAGTGAATCAGTGATTTTTTTTTTTGTTTTTTTTTTAAAAAAAAAAAAGATTACTTGCAGTATAGATCACATACTACTAGTATTCCCGTTACCCCTCCTAGTAAGCTAATGAATAGCTTGTGTCAGGAGTAGGCCACGCCAGTAGGCCAATGTCCGGGATTTGAACCCACGACTTGTTGATCGTGAATCCAACGCCCGAACCACTGAGCTACTGACGCTTCAATCATGATTATCATCAATAAGTTGAACATTGATCCACCACATTAATAATAAGTACAAACTCTTCTCGTCCTACTCGTGCGTACACTCGTTCTCTTACTCAGTCATTCATTCATACTTTAACCTACTCTCTCACTCACCAAAGACTTTAAAGAGATGTAAATACTTACTGCGACACAAATCTTACAAGACCATTTTAAGATACACTACACCCCCTTAATCGAGGGGGAGCAATGGTCCTACCTTGGTACTTAGCATATAACGATATTTCCACTTTTTTTTAAAATTAAATTTGAATTTCGGAAGTAAAACTAATATAAGTCACTTTTTAGACATTTTAAAATATTGTAAAATAGTTTAATAGTTCTTTTTAAATTATATAAGCTCTGTATATACTGTTACATAGAGTTCAATGTAATCACTTGTCAGACTGCATTAAGCTTAGTATTATTCAGTAGATTATATATTTAGTGTGTCATTATGGAAGTAGTCTTATTAAGACAGTCAAAGTAAAAATCCACTTCATTTTCACGTTGTCTGTCTAATTATAATATAATCAATATGAATTACATCTCTTTCTGCGACTTTGAATTTATAGTATCTACATAAATAAATACATTCCTTAATCCAGGCAAAATAGAGCAGAGTCAATAGATATAAAATATAAATTAGGAAAACATTAACACGTCATCAATAAAACATCAGATCGTCCAATGATGCAATCATTAATTTTCTAACGCCAAGTCGGTTGAACAGTTGAAAAATTTCACCGCAAAGTTTCAGAGTACATTCGTCTACTTAGCCGAGTCCATTGAGTCATCTAAATTCAATTCTGCCAACGCCTGCCAGAGACTTTCCTGGAGCCGACGTTGATGGAATCCGTAATAGCGTTCTTTACACCGTACCAAATAAGTTTAAGAAATATCGGGAAAAGTACGGCGTAAAAGTATCGTAAATTATTTTACGTCAACCACTGGTTTAGACTGTACTTTTAGTGCTGCTATTCGGACTCTACTTTGTGAAGTGGTTTGGATTAGTTTTATACGATATGTGGTGGAAATATTATCGCTCAGTGTATCACTAGATTATATTATTTTTTTAGAATACTACGAGAACGGGAGATGTGTAAAAAAAAGTCTTTACTACGGATTAATCGCTTCTTTTGACACACTGAGCGAGGCTAGATAAATGTAGCAATTCTATTGGTTTTTAACAAACACATCCTTCGCTACACATTCTCGCACATCTCTGTTGGAAACGCCGCCTTACATTTTATAGGAAGAAAAGGTAAAATGTCAATGTTTTCATATGCATTTGAAATGTATTAAAATTAGCATTACTTACACTACACCAGTATGTTATAATTTCGAAAGTTATTCTTGAGAAACGTAGGTAATATTTAAGAATACAAACTAAACAAACGAAAGTGCGATTTTATATGCTACTTACGCCATCTATTGACAGATAGATGATCTGCCTGTCTGTTACGTAATCATGGTTAAATTTCTGAATCCATTTTGATAAAATATGATACAGTGATATAGTAGAGTTTGAGGAAGGATATAGGCTATGTATTATCGCGAAAAAAATTACTTAAGAATACAAAGTAAACAAATAAGTGTGCTCGTACGCCATCTATCTACGTGGAGATGAAGTGCATGTCGAGCTGTGTGACCGTTATGTGTTTGGAAATTAGTCATACATAAAGATTATGTGTCAAAATATACGATTTTTAGTGATTTTTTTTTCTTCATGATTCTGCCCTCGCTTCGCTCCGAGTATTTAAAGCAATATTATAATTGATGTCCTCAATTTGTCTTTCTGTAATTGTGTAGAGAGAGATAATAATAGATAGATAAATATTAAAGATAGAAAAAATAGAAAGGATGAGAGAGAACGATAGTATATAAAAGGAAGAGAGACGAAAACAGGTACTATAAAGAAGTTTTAAAATCGGATCAGTCGTGACAAAACGGCCATATTCTATTAATTAAAAAAATATATATGGCAACACTAAATCACCTTTGTTACTCACGAAAAGTGTTGTTTTCTAACTGTGAAAAAAAAATTAAAATCGGATTAGTAGTTCCTGAGAAACCCTTCAACTTACAAAATGACCAGGTTATGGCACTTAAATGGCCATATCTTTTTAATTAGAATATTGATGTAGCTTTCTATTGATCAAAGAATTTTCAAAATCGGTTCAGTACTTTTCGAGCCTATCCGCAACAAACAAACATACAAACAATCAAATTGATACGGCACAGTAACAGCCATGTTAGTTATTTTATAATTTTCGTTCTTTTCCTATACTAACTATTCTCCTTCGGCATCTTTTTAAATCGTTTAATTTTCCATTTTTCTATTCATCGTTTCGTTTTAATTCATCTCGTTTTGGATTAAAATAATCCAAAAAGAGATTTAGTTTCAATTCTTGGAATGAATCCATCGTTTCATTCCTTTTATTTTTAGTTTGTTTTTCTGGTTTATTTAGATTCATTTTCAGTTTTATACATTAAACATAAATACGTCTTTTTTGGAACGGGAGCATTGAAGGCGAGTGTCGAAATTGTTTGAAGGGATCCCTTAAACCTACATACACAAGTTCAAGGCACTGCTTAGGTTCCTGTCGCAATTATAAGAGATCATAACGTTTAATTATTTATCGGTTCAGTGGCAGTATCTACGTTGTACACACCCCTTGTAGTGTTTTTCAATATACCCCCTCTACTTCTCTTTCTTATTTCTCAGCGTTATATATACTTTTGAATTGTTCCTTTCGTTCAGTTCCGCCCCTTTGTTAGAATCACAGTAAAGAAAAATAATATGTATAAGTTTGATAACATACTCAATATTTATATTACTTCTACAGTCACAGCCCTAAAATATTAAAAATTGAATTTCTGAAATACAATTTTCGTACGTAACATTTTATTTGAAAGAATTCTCACGAGTGGGGAGTTATCACATCACTTTACGATTTTCACCAGTCTCAGTTTATAACGTGTCCCATGAGGACGAGACCAGTTAGATTTGTTATGTTTAAACCAATAAATAGCAGCGTTTTACCTGAAATAAAACGCATATTAAAATACTTACCTCACTGGAAGCTTTATATTGAGATAGGCATTTCCGTTTCCGTCTATAGCATACCATTTTCGTACTCTTTATACCTCAATATCCGGTCTTGTAGCGTCACCTGGTCGTTTCGCGTCTTTAGTTTTTATAAAAGAGGAGCGCAACGAGTTTTATCATTGGCTCAATATCACCAGGCAGAAATAAAATGAAAGCTTCCAGTGAGGTAAGTATTTTAATATGCGTTTTATTTCAGGTAAAACGCTGCTATTAAACTACTTGACCGTCACTGGAAGCTTTATATTGAGACCTGTTTGTTATCGCCTGGTGACGCTAAGCATAAATTTACTAAAGAATTTGTAACGCCAATGTGACAAAATAAGCAATCTAAAGTAAAAAGTAAATAATGGTAATCAATCAATTATTTTATTATCATATTTTACAAAGTTCTGAAATTTTATTAACAATTTTGTATTAATCAGCAATCAACTGAATTGAAAAAACTTGTAATATCTTCAGGATTATCTCTCAAATTATCTTTTATTATTTCTCTTCTATAAAATTTTTTAAAAGTATTGGCCGATTGCCAATTCCCTCGAGCAAGAATCTCGTCAATAGGATGATTTAGAAACCAGCATTTTGAGGCCACAGCGGACCGTACACTCCCTGGAGCAGCCGTTATATCAGCTTCTTTGAATAAAGTTTTAACCCATCCTGCTATCACTACTCGAGATGCCGGTTTAGCTATTCCCCGAACTGTAACAAAAAGATTAAATGATTTGGAAGCACTACGTCTGTCCTTTAACAGGATTATAGTTCTCTCTATCCAGTACAATGGGTCTAAATTGCGATTACTTGAATTTGAAAGTAATTTCCAGCCAGATTGTCTGTATGTACTGCTGTCAGTCTTTGAACCAAATTGAGGCCAAAATACTATAAAGTCGTCAGATCTAACGAAATAATTATTATCTATTCTTAGTAACGTTAAATCATGAATACGCCTGCCGGAGCAAAGCAGCAGTAAAATAGCAGTGTGTCTTGAAACCTGAAACATGTTATTTATATCTATATCGTAATTACTTAAAAATGAAGTAAGTTTACTGACATCCCAAACTGGTGGTTTTAAGTTCTTTAGATGATTTAGAGAAATAGACTTTAAAATATGATGAACAATAACATTTGAACCTAACTGACTGGATGTATCTGGATTACATAAAGTGGATACAACAGATTTATGTAATAGAATAGTATTATAAGAAAGATTATGTAATAAATGTAAGTCACACAAAAACCGAGCTAATTGAGATCCCGTAGGATTTGTAAAGTCAATATTGTTATTTTCACACCATAATACCCATCGTTTCCACGCCGATTCGTAAGTTTTAAGAGTAGACTTACGCCATGAATTTTTTAGGAGCGATATTTGTTGAGTATTCCATGTTTCTATCGCCTTAGACCACCCCCACATTTCCAAACTTCGATGACCATGTCCTCTACTTCCGGAGGAGGCAGGCCTGTCGACGTATCGATTAGATATTTCCGAAGGTTCTGCAGAGTGTATGGTGCGGTTAAGGCTCGGGTTTTGAGATCTGCACGCCAAAATACCTTTTCCCACCGAGGCACCACCATCAGAAATATTCCTGTTGCCTGATTTAGGTGAGTTAGGACTTTGGGGATTAGAAAGGGAGGTGGAAATACCCATGCTAAGGGGTAGTTCCATGGAACACTGAACGCGTCGTGAAATAGAGCTTGCTGATCGGTCAGATCTCGAGATACATAATTGCTCACTACATGAGCTGTTGCCGAGGCGAACAGATCTATCATCGGAGTACCCCACTTCGCAAATACTCTTTCTACGCAAGGCGGTTGTAGGTGCCATTCTGGGAGACGGCGGTGACGTGACAAGTGATCTGCGTAATTGTTGAACTTGCCTGGAAGATAGTGTATGCTGAAATGGATTTGGTGTTGATCGAGTAACTCCAGAATTCGATATGTTATTTGTAATAAATCTATTGATTTCGTACCTCCCTCCCTCCGTAAATGAGCGACTGCAGTTTTGTTGTCGCTTTGTATCAGGAGTGAACTGTCTTGCAACAGGTGGGCTGCACACTGAAGGGCATGGAGTATGGCTAACATCTCTTTCTGATTGGAATGAAGAGTTTGTTCTTGTAGTGTCCACATGCCTGAGAAAGTCTGGTTGTTTAGAACTGACCCCCATGCAAGGTCTGATGCATCCGTCACTAAAAAGTTTGTCGGAGGAGGGTAATGTAATGGTGTTGAGAACTCGCGATTCTGACTCCACCAGATTAACTCTTCTCTCGCACTCTGCGGTAGGACATACGCTCGAGTTGATGTGTCTGGTAGTGAATTCAGGAAAATTAATAGCCTTCGATGATGCAGTCGACCTCGTGGAACAACGAAGCTGGCAAAATTTAGAATTCCTATTATTTTTTGTAATTCTTTTAGAGTCACTCTTTTCTTGTTGAGTATAAAACTTGTGTTCCTGATTAGAGTTACAATTTTTTCTTTTGGTAGAATTTTTAGATTTTTCCAAGGACTCCACTGTATGCCTAAGTATGTTAATGACTTTTGAGGACAAAGAATAGACTTGTCGAAATTTATTTGCCAACCGAGATACTGCAGCACTCGTATTGTGATTTTTACGTGTTCGCGTAACGTGCTTTTGTTTTGATGTACTATCATATAATCGTCCAAATAAACTACGATCCTCATATTCCATTGATCTCGAAGCTTTTGAGCTACCCAATTGGTTAACGTAGCAAACGTTTTTGGAGCCGTATTTAACCCGAAGGGGAGACATGTCATCTCTAATAGCTCTCGATTGTACACTAGACGCAGGAAACGCCTGTGCGACTTTGTTACACTGACATGGAAGTATGCCTGGGATAAATCTATTTTGCATAACCAGTCCCGAGGTTGTAGGAAGTCTGGAATGCGGTACATATTTATAAGACGAAAAGGTTCGGTCTTTACGTACTCGTTTAGTGCTTTGAGGTTGAAAATTGGACGAGCTGTTCCGTCCGGCTTCGGTACCAGAAACAGTGTTGAAATGAAGCTTGGCGACGGTTGAACTACTTTTAAAATTCCCTGACTTTTCATTTTGTGAACAATTGCTGTCATTTCCTCCGAGAATGGAGTCTCGAAAGGACAATTCATTATATTTGGATATATAAGAGGGGGCTTTCGAAAGAATGGTATGCGATAGCCTTGAATTAGACACAATATTATGTCAGGTGCGTTCATTTCTTTCCACTGTGAATGGTAAAGCACTAACTGACCTGCCTTCCAGTCATTGTCTATTGGTCCTACGGTTACCTCGTTGTGAACCCCTTGTGTTATTGGGTTGTCTTTGGGCATTTCCACGGTGAGGCCGCGAGCCACGAGTTTGAAAAGTACTCCTGCCCGCATGGCTATACGAATCGAACGGAATATGCAAGTTCTGCCCCCCCGAGGGGCACTCATTTGAAAGCCGACAATGATATCCACCCCGCGAGGGTGGGTTATTATGGCCATGTCCATGTGAACATGGTTCTATAGGCAAAATATTTTTAAGACCACGCGATGGAACTACTAATTTCTTGTTGCCTTGTCCCCGCAAGGGACGGCTATTATGGTTGCGCCGATTTTCCATTCGTGAAAAATTATCAATCTTTAATGGCCAGAATGTTTTACGAACCCCCCCAGATTTTTCTAAAGCAGATGTAAAAAGCTCTGCATCAAATATACAGGTAGTAGACGGGGGAATTTTATTTAAGGAGGATTTTACCAGTGGATCTCTAACCTGACTGGTAATTGCCTCTCGTCGCATTTCTATAGTTTCGGCCCTGTGGCCACAAACTAATTGCAACAAGTCCGAGGATATTTTATGAAAATCACCTTTTAAGAACAATTCTTCAGTTTTTATACTTAAGTTTTCGCTATTTAAATCGTTTGTATTTCTAGCCCAAAATAGAAGCTGACGAATCGCTTCTTGAAGTGATTCTCTTTGTTTCAGTATGCAAAAAGATATGGCTGCATACGATTTATCGGCATGTGCCAAATTCCGTAAGGTGTCATACATTTTTACCTCTTCGTTTGTTTCAAGGTCTATAAACCCTGGTGAATGATTATATAATTTTTGTGTTTCAGCATATCTAATATCTGACCAATTATTGCTACCTAAACGCTGAACCTCCACTAATTTTTTCAAAAAAGTTTCGGGAGTCTTAGGAACAGAGGGTTCTTTTAATTTTGTCTCAATATCAAAAACAAAATCCAAGTTAGAATTTGCATACTCGTTTGCATAATGATCGTCAACATCAAGGTTGGCATAAAGTTCACCACTAGCCTCAGAACAAAGAGAAACATTGTCGACATTTTCTAAATTTCTAGATGATATAATTTGTTTTAGCTCACCCATTTCTTTGATTAACCTGTCTATTGTGTGCCTAGAATGTCTCGAGCGTTTACTTCTCTTATAGCGGCGATGATCCGACCGCTTCCTTTTTCTTTCATCCGAGGATGACGTACTGGAAGAACTGCCACCGGAACTGCTACTGCTACTTCGGGCTCGTTTGTGACCAGTGCCACTTGGGCCAGCCTCGGCGTCAGGCAGAGCATTAAAACTATTCACATCCATGCTAAAACATTAAATAATATTATTATACTATCTATCAAAGATAAACTTATAAGAGCACGATATATATTCAAATATTCGTGACCCGAACGAAAAATCGTTAAAATAAATGATCACGTAAAAATATATTTAATAAAAAATTTTACTTACTTTTGTAGGTTACTTACAGTTTTCTAGGAATTTCTTACTCCAGTAATAATGGAATATATATATTATATTTAATAGTCGCAGGGACAGCGTCACTGCGTATAAGTTGCTTTGACGGAAAACAGAACGCCAATGATAAAACTCGTTGCGCTCCTCTTTTATAAAAACTAAAGACGCGAAACGACCAGGTGACGCTACAAGACCGGATATTGAGGTATAAAGAGTACGAAAATGGTATGCTATAGACGGAAACGGAAATGCCTATCTCAATATAAAGCTTCCAGTGACGGTCAAGTAGTTTAATGTACTATTTATCATCTTCTATTGTCATAGAATGAGAGAGAAGAGAGATATATAAAGATAATTTATAAATGTTATTACTAACACTATATAAATTTTTTTTAACCTCTTTTTCACAATTTTCTGATTAAAATTTTTGTAATAATAATAAACAGTGATAAATTAGAGATATTTTAGACCATTTCTGTAAATCTTTTTCTTTCGTTTTTTTTTGTTTTATAATTATTACAGCACTTTTAACACAGTGCAGCTAGGTATAATACAAATAAATTTTATATACTACACTTTGATAACATTTCATTAGCTAGTAGTTTCTACTGATAATAAAATTAAAATAAACACAATAGCTTGATAATTTATGAGTTCTGTTCTGATAGTGGCGACCGCCAAGTGTCATAGATGCGTTAAGGTCGAGTCGCATCTGGGCCAGACTTACCTACTCCCTCTTCTATCCCATGGATGGATTCTGCGGATCTGGTGGACTCTGGGCTCTTGCACGGGGTTCGCTGAAACTGCAGCATTTTTTTCTTTACTCCCCCTCTCTACTCTATCTTCGAGGATGGAACGCATCGATAAAACAAGAGGGTACCTCTTGTTTTGCAGATGTCCATGGGTGATGTTGGCAACTTACCATCAGGTGTACCATCTGCTCGTTTGCACCTTATCTACCATATAAAAAAAGACAAGTAACACTTAGAAACGTAGGAAATACTTAAGAATACAAGCTAAACAAACAAAACAGCGTTTTAAATTACTAATTACGCCATCCATTGACGGATACATGGCGTCTGTTTGTCTGTTACACAATCATGTTTAAATCACTGAATCGATTTCGATGAAATATGATACTGAGATAATGTAAGGACAAGGGCTTTGTTTTTTCGCGAAAAAAAATAAAGTATACAGTTGAGTGTGCTCGTACGCCATCTATCGACGTGGGGATGAAGTGCATGTCGAGCTGTGTGGCCGTTGTCACATATATAAATATTAGGATTAAAATGTTAAATTAAACCTAAAGACACGTGGTAAATTGCACCAAGCCTGTGACTAGTATGTGATATAAATATTATAATGAAATACTCGACCCAAACAGTTAAAACTACTGCGTAAAGGTCTCAAATAACTTTCTAAATTTTGTTAGTCAAAATTATCTTTGATCTGCAACTAAGTATATTCATGATGAAGACGAAGACGACAGATCACAGGAGTTATTTGAAACTTTCTATCTTACAGACCCTCGGGAATGGAAATCTCGGCTTATCTCAGAAAATTTAAAAAGCATTTCAAACTTTAATTAAAGATCGGAACTTTGACGGATACCTTTGCTGAGTATTTTATTTATCAGATAAGAAAATGTTACATTACTTGACTCGCCATGGTTTCGCTGACAGTAACTTTTTTTCTCAAACAAAACCTATGTTTTAAGTTAGACCTGCATCAATACAATTGTAAAAATCGTATCCAATTTCGTTCAATAGTTTTTGCATGATGCTCAATACAAATACGAAACATATATGTCGGAGAATAAGTAAAAGATTATCGATTAATCGAATCGTTATCGCTGTCTATGGCGTTGGAGTAGGGTAGTGGTCACTTCCGTTGTTTTGACAGTCTCGACCCTCGACCCTTTATATGCCATCGACAGTCTGACTGAAGTCTTAGTCGTGCGCGGTCTCTCAAGAAGTGAAGTAGTGTCTAAATAGTGATAGTGTTGTGCAGTGTTGTGTTAGTGCTAGGAGTGCCGTCTGATAAAGGTCACGTGAGTATCTCACAATGTAATTGCCTCGTCTTGTGTTAGGTTAGGTTTATGTGCGTTTAACCTTGGGTTTAAACAGAGAGCCTAGCAGTGGAGGCGAGTGTCGTGATCACTTAAATAAGCTCCTTAAGATCATATTTGATCATTTATCGCTTCAGTAGAAGTATCTGCGTTGCGTTTACCCAATATTCTATTAAATATCATCCCCCTTTTAGTGTTCCCCAATATTCCCCATCTTCCTCCTTCCATTTCCTTTCACATCGTTTTAAAATCCCCGACATATAAATTTGTATTGTAAAGATAGACCCCTCATTAAGATTTCTTAAATATATTCCATGTACAGACATTCAATCTATTTTTTTTAATATAATGTCTGGATTTTAAGATATTTTACAGCTCTATTTAGTGCTAAATGAAATTATGATAACTAATTTTTTTTTGTTTTTAAGAATAAGTATTAAAAAGTGTAATTATAGCACTAGTTTAATGGAAACTATATTCGTATAAGATTCGTGTGGAAACCTGCACTACTGAGATTTCTTTAAACGTTCACAAAGCTTTGTCAAGTCTGTCAACCCGCACTAGGTCAACATGGTAGACTATGGCCTAATACCCTCCTCAATCTGAGGAGGAGACCCGGCTTAGCAGTGGGCCATTAATGGGTTGTGATGTAACAATTTATAACAAGAAAATATATAACCTGGCTATACGAATGTTGTGGTGTCGTAATGCTGGGACTCCATTGTCGTTGTTTGCTTAAAGGATGTCTTGACAGTGTTTGCTTGGTCTCCGTCTAAAGTTTAAATGATTAAACCCAAGTTCAATGGTATCAGTACTGAGGGTATAAGCACAAAACATAAATGTTAGCAACACTGTTTATAAAGTAGTAGTATCGGGTAGATCATTTTATATTATGTCAAGTGTACCGACGTGAAGACAATATATAACCTTGGGTGCGATAGATTAGTCTCAGTCACGGTCAAGGTCCACGTAAGTTTACTTTATTATTGTCGTTAGCGAGGTCGAGTGGTGGAGGTGAGAGTTAATATATTATGATATTATGAAAGAGCTCTTTAAACCTGCTCCTGGGTCTCAAGCCCCAGGCACTCCGTATAAATATAATAAAGTAATAAACGTGAATCAATTTAACGAGTAACATATTTACGTTACAGCATCAAGTTGACCAGCAATATAAATTATGAGTTTCCAATTACACAGATTTATATAAATCGTTTTTACATTGTTCGTCCACTTGATTTTTAGTGTATGATAGTAAGTTTTCCGCTCCGTAATGGACATTTTTATTTGAAGTGCGCCGTTATTTCCCCGCTGTGTTTAATCGTCTATAACCGTTTCAGCAAATGCTTTCATTTTGTTTTATAATTTTAACTTTAAGTACGATTTAAATACTAAAATTACCATTTTTGCTGGATTTAGTAAAAAAGTATATTATTCTATTTTTTATAGCAATATGTTAGAGCTTATCTTATATATATATAACTGGTAGGGCACAGCAGGAAACTTCCTGCTCAAATATGGAGCAGCCCGACTGAGGTAGTACCTCGACCTTACAGAAGATCACAGCTAAATAACACTACTCTAAAGCAGTGTTGTGTTTCTGTTGGTGAGTAAGGTGACCAGAGCTCTTGGGGGGAATTGGGGATAGGTTCGGCAACGCGCTTGCTATGCTTCTGGTGTTGCAGACGTCTATAAGCGACGGTAATCGCTTACCATCAGGTGAGCCGTACGCTTGTTTGCCGACCTAGTTACATAAAAAAAATATATATATATATATATATATAAAATTCTCGTGTCACAATGTTAGTTACCATACTCCTCCGAAACGGCTCGACCGATTTTTATGAAATTTTATATGCATGTTCAGCAGGTCTGAGAATCGGCTACTATCTATTTTTCATCCCCCTAAGTGATAATGGTAGCCCACGGTGGCAAAACAACGTTTGCTGGGTCAGCTAATATCCTACTTAATATTATAAACGCGAAAGTTTGTAAATATATGGATGTATGTTTGTTACTCTTTCACGCAAAAACTACTGAATAGATTTTGATGAAACTTTACAATAATATAGCTTACACATCAGAATAACACATAGGCTATTTATAATGATATAGTGTTAATTATTCAAAATACAGCGGGTGAAACCACGGAGCGCAGCTAGTAATACTATACATTTTAGACTGCATAAGACCTGAGGCTTGAGAGCCATCTAACTTATCATCTCGTTCAAGGAGACTTAGTAATACCTATCACACTTTCTCTATTATGGACAATAATCACTCTATAAAATATTAGATCTATCTTTAAATAATTTAGTTTTTTGACATTTATTCCTAATACTGTCAAGGTTAGAGCCTTCATTTTTGTTAGCCCTAGAACATGGGTGGGTATTCGCAAATTAAGCGCAATAGACTGATAGGTTCATTTCTCTCGTGACAGCCAAACGAGTTGGACGCGTGGGTTTAGAATCAGTCTATTAATGGCATCATATTGACTGCGATTTGAAGTATATCTTGATGAGTATCTCGTAAAATACTTGATAACTTGGATGACTTAAAAGATACTTTTATTCTAAAAAGAAGCTGCAGAGAGTGAGTCTGTTAGAGGAAGGGTAATTGAGTGAGCGAGTCGGTGCATTGCATGCAGTATACAGCAAATAAATTTAATATAAATATTTATAACTCGATTGTAAACTATACATACAACGGGCAACCTGCCAAAGGAAGTTAGAACAATTTTCTGAGTTTTGAAGGCAAACTGTGGTTGGTGTTGCCACTACTTTCATAATAAATAACTTGATTCAGTATTTAATATTAATGCTACGGTCAAGCTGAAGTCCAGATGTTAAAGATTGAGGATGATCCCGTGAATCTTGAGTATCACGAGACAGAATGTATGAAAAGGTGCTAAAAGAGAAAATATAGAAAAAATAATAGTTTAAAAAAACTAAAAACACGCTTTTTATTATAGAAAACCAAACTAAAAAATAGAAAATAAATTTTAATAAATTTAAAATAAGAATAGTGTTAAAAATTTCAATAAATATAAATTAATAATAGTGTAAATTAAAAAAATGTATTTTATTTAAAAAAAAGCGTGGGGTGCTTTTTAAGATATTATCAAAATGATAATCACTCTACTCATATCTGTCAATAAAATATTTATAACTATTGACACCATGCACCCCACGCGTTTTTTTAAACTAAGCGTGATTTTTTTTAAACTAAAAAAAATCACGCTTGAGAAACGGCTACCAGAACCAAGGAAAACCGCAGGCGCGCAAATTACCCACGGAGAGTTACATACTGACATACTGACAGACTGACATACTGACATACAAGTGAAGCTAATAAAAAGCGTGTAAAAAAGAAAAGCGATAATAATGAAAGAGTGATAAATAAAGGAGAGAGAGAGAGAAAAAGAAAGAGAGATAATAGAAAGAAAGGAAAAAGAAAGAGAAAGAATGAACAGAGGTAAACATAAAAATTAAAGAGAGAATAAAAGTGAGAGAGACGGGAATACTATAGACTTGTCTCAGTGACAAAAAATTTAAAATCTGATCAGTGGTAACAAAATGACCATTTTCTAATAATACAAATTTATATGGCAACACTACTTCACCGATGTCAATCGTTATGGCCTTATCTTTTTATTTAGCATATTTATGGCAACACCACATAGCCTATGTTACCCGGAAAGGATGTACCTTTCTATCGGTGAAAGAATTTCCGAAATCGGTTCAGTAGTTTTTGAGCCTAAATAATAGTGTAGATGTAGATATAGATTAATAAATGTTTTTGAGAAAATTCAGTTAATCTGTTTATCTGACACCTCCGTGCTTTTAATAACTTTTAATCTGTACATTATTGTCTATCGATTAAGACAATAATAATTTAAATATTAAAGAAACGGTCAAAACAAGCTTACTTTGTGGATCTAATTTTTTTTGTATTGTTTAATTTAATTAGTATTATCAAAAACAATAATAATTTTCAATAATTATGTAGTAGTTTTTAATAAAAATTTTAATAAATATGTTTCAGTAAATTTTAACGTTAATTTTTTAGCACTTTTTCACTGAAATTTTCTATTTTTTTCCTAATAAAACTTATTACTCGTGTATAGTGTACACACTCCAGGACGTAATTAAAGACCTATAACTTTTTTTTTAAATTAAGGGACTTTAATAACATATAACTTTTCAATTTTGCAAAGAAAATGCTTTTGACAGTAATTCTAAACGGCTTTAATAATGTTTAGTAAATTTATTAAATGTACTTATTATAAATGTTATATTATTTCAATAAAAAAGAATCGAAAAACAAAGACAGCATGTTTAAAATAATGATTTCTGCATTCAAAATAATAGAGAATAAAACAAGTTGTCCTAGTAGGCCATGAAGTATGTAGTGTTTATTTGTAAGGAAGAGCATTTTGGTCTAACTATTGGATAAATGTGTTTACAAATTTGCTAGGTGAAATACAGAGGCGGTAGCCTGGGCTCCCAACCGCAAGCCTCGTGTACCTGCGCTTCTGATTACTTCATCTGTTAAAGGTTAACTTTAAATATAAAACGTTTTGACAATTTTCATTTCTATACTAATATTATAAAGAGGTAAAGTTTGTGAATTTGTGAGTTTGTAGGGGGTAATCTCGAGATCTACTAAACCAATTTTGAAAATTATTTTACCAATAGAAAGCCACATTATTTGTGAGTGCCATAGATTATATATTAACCCCAAAAATGAAAAGACTTTTTCGTGGTAGCCGGATTTGCAAAATAATTGGAGAAAAAACAGCCGAACAAAAACGAGATATATGATTCACTAGCTGTGCCCCGCGTTTTCACTCGCTGTATTTTGAATAATTCAAACTATATCATTATAAATTATAGCCTATATGTTATTCTGATGTATGAGCTATATTATTATAAAGTTTCATCAAAATCCATTTAGTAGTTTTTGCGTGAAAGAGTAACAAACATACATCTTATCATCCAGACATCTATACATCCATACATTCTTACAAACTTTCGCGTTTATAATATTAGTAGGATAGTTGCGGGTAGAGTATGAATGAATAAATGAGTGAGTGAACAGTTTGAATACACCTCAGCGAAGCGAGAGCAATTCGGCTAGTTATATATAAGTTTTAATTGAAACAAGCAGCTTAAAACATAAAATAATTGTATTATTCACGTTCATAATGTTGCTCACATTAAAAAGATAGACAACTAAGCCGTCTAGACTTGCCTGCAGCTCATGACTGAGGTTGTATGTACGAGATACCATAAAATAAATGTTTGGATATAACACTCGTCCCAATAGATTTCAGGACGTATTTCTAGTGATTTCACACAGTAAGCATTATCTAAAGTCTGGTAAAGAGATGGTCTCTCTTTTCGAGGATAATGTGATTCTTTGATATATTTATTATCTTAGTTAAATATTACGTTCGGTTAGTTGAATGTTGGGTAACGAGGGTGAGTTGTAGGCGAGTGTTTAGGCGTTGTTTGTACGAAATATTGAGTGAATGAATAAGTGAGTGTATGCTCAATATTAAAATATTAATAATAGAAATATTTATTCATTCATACCCGTTTTCAATAGGCTACTGTTACACATTCTCTAATATAGCATGCTAAAATGCGTGTTATAAGTATGCTTATGAACTGTTTACATTTGCTAACAATCAGCATGCTAGTTTTAAGTATGCTCCTGAATAAGCATGCTCAAAGCAAACGCTCCAAACACATGCCATTTGATAGCATGCCTTCTGCCAATTCAAACAAAACTATGGTTTTTCAAACAGCTATACGCATGGATCTGAATGAAATTATACTTTTACTGACCATGCAATGCATCCAAAAACTTCTCTCAGCTAGGAAGAGGATAAAAAACAAGATCGATACTAGCATGCTCATTAAGCAAACGCGTTCACACTTGCTATTACCTTTCTCCCTTCCACCCCCGCATCAACTTGTATGCTTAAAGATAGCACGGCGTGCTATTATCCAGCATGCCACTAAAAAGCATGCTTAATAGTAGCATGTCCTGTACACACTTGCTAGTAGATAGCATTTGCTTAATAACAGCATGCTTTTGTGCCAGTAATTAGCATGTGTAACAGTAGCCATACAGATTACAGACGGGATAATATCCCGTGAACACATGACAATTATATAATGGTAGTCTGTCATTAAAATTGTGATCTGTGTGTCTTTTAAATTATTGCCTTATATTCAGTAATCTTAGCGTAGAATTATCCGAATTCCCATATAAAATGGAAAAGTAATTATTTATTAATATCCTCATATTTATGCTTCAATCTTTACTAATATTATAAACGCGAATGTTTGTGAGTATGTATGGATGTTTGTTACTCTTTCACGCAAATACTACTGAATGGACATTAATGAAACTTTACAATAATATAGCTTATATATCAGAATAACACATAGGCTATAATTTATAAAGATATTGTGTGAATTGTCCAAAATATAAGGATAAGTGTGAAGTAAGTAGGCTCGCTCGTGTGTGTGGCGTGCGCTGCTTTGTGTGTGTGAGTGTGCGTTATAGCTACACATGTCACGTCTATAATGTATGATGGAAAGGTTTATCTTAAATAATCCTACAAAAACCCTGAGAAACCATATATCTATGTTTTATGAGTAAGCCATTATAGCCAAAATATAGTAGTTAAAATGTTAAATGAAATCTGAATACACGTGGTAAATAAACAGGTAATATAGGTAAATATATGTTATATAGAGCAAAACTAAATTACATATTACGTATTCTAACATTAGATATCGTGTTAATAGTTCCAGAAACACAAACAATACAAATGATTTCGGCTGCATCTGACACTGAATCAAGATTCAATTAACAAAAACAACTTAGATTCCTTACCTCGAAAATTGAAACCTTGCAAATTAATTCTGTTAAAGTTTGTAATCTAAAATGGCGGTGAAGTCTTAGGAATTATTCCGGAACTTCAGGCTATTATTGGAATTTTAGAAAATGGTTCTCAAAGTTGGTAAAGGTAAGGTTTCATTAGCTCTCAGCGGTTTGCGGTTGGGCCGGAGGCAAAGAACTGTTCAGTTGTTTCAAATGGGAAATAGATTGGAATGGAAGTACTTATCTTACCTTACCTTAGATGTGAATACTGATAAACTTAAACACTTTAATTATAATAAAAAAGATGTTTGTTTTTCAGAGGCAATATTAGTATTTTATTAGTTTCAGTAAGTCGGTAAATTTGACCAAAACCACAATATAATTTTCTATGAAAATAAAAATAAAACATATAAAATCTGTTTAATTTAATTTTTATTCTTCCTCAATTAAAAACTGGGAGGTCCTGGAGTATGAATCTAAGTTTTCTTTTTTTTTCAAATAGTTTATTTGGAAAAAATACATAAAGCGTTTATCAATGTCTATTAAATAACCACAACATTTGTTCATATAAAAATTTTAATAAATAGCACTTTCCTACTATATAATAATTTTCTTACTTTCTTTTTAATAATGATACAAAATTTGTTATTTATTTTGAAACCTAAGAAGTGATTAATTACTGGCAAAAAGTTGTTTAATATCGCGTCAGAATTATTTGTCAATAAAGCCAGTATCTAACACGATTTAAGAGATAAAGCCACTCCGGATAAATAACTACTAATCAAGTATAAAATATACAGTTTTAAAATACAATTCTCTACCAGTAGCTCTCAGTTAGTTAATCGATATTCAGAAAAGCGTCGAGCGTCGCAGTTTCAAATGATAATGGACATTTGATACTGAGAACACTTGATAGTACAAGTACTAAGCGATGTTATGTTCAACAAATATATAGAGAAACCTTTTATTTATATATAATATACGTTATTTACAATCAGTAACAATAGATCCTCAATTAGCTTCGTTTATAAATATTAGATTTCAAAGAAGGAGGTTTATATTTCGTTGGAATTTATTTTTTTATGTACCGGTCATTCAAAGACGCCTAAACTGATTTCGAAAATTCTTTTTTTGTTTCAAAGCTCATACTTCCCAGATAGTCTCATTGAAATTTTATCGAAATTGGTTAAGCGGTTTTTGAAAAAACAACAAAAATCTAATAAGATAGCTTAATTAAACGAAATACAATCTAAAACTCTAAAGCAGATAAATTATTATTTAAAAAAAACTTCTGTTCTGATTCGAGGCACTCTGACAAGTGATTTCACACAGTAAACATAGTCAAAAAAAAAGTACAACTTGTGTAGTGCAGTGTGAAATTGCTAACTTAGTTAGATGTGGCCATTATGAAAAATCTTTCTAAACCTCTATGTGGATCACAATCTCGGTATTTGAAAATGTGTACGATCGTTCACCTCTACAATAAAAAATCGATTGATATCTTACCATCAACATCTGGATTCGAATACATTTTTGCGAAAAGGAATATATGAAAAATTCAGTTGCCAATTTCGCTCGCACCTAAATTCCAAATATCACTTTCATAAAACTGAACGTTTGAAACTTCGTACTCTGGTTTTCAGCAATATTTAACATTTGTATACATTTTTATTTCTCTTTACCTATAACGCTCTATTTATCTTCTTATTTTTAACCTCCTTCAAAAAAGAGGAGTTTCTCTTCAAAACATCAATCATTACAGAAAACTCTAAGTGACGGCGTTGAAGACTCCCATATTAAAGCGCTCTGGGAAAACCTGTGGTGACAAATTATTCCACAGCCTGCACGTGCGTGGGAGGAATGATCTAGACGCACGTATATTGCTGGTATGCCAAGCATCCAAGTGGTGTGGATGAAATTTGTCCCAGCGGCGGAGAGTGCGATGGCGGAAAAGTGTCGGAGGCACTAACTCAAACAATTCCTGTGAACATTCCCCATTGTAGAGGCGGTAGAGAACACACAGAGATCCAACGTCTCTCTGGAGACTAAGTTCGTCTAAATCGTCTGTCAGCATGGGATCGTCGATAATACGAACAGCTCGTCGTTGGATGGAGTCAAGAGGGAGCAACTGGTACTTAGGGGCGCCAGCCCAAAGATGAGAACAGTACTCCATATGTGGACGAACCTGGGCTTTGTATAGCAACATCCGGTGTTCTGAAGTGAAGTACTGTCTCGCTCTGTTAAGTACGCCCAGTTTTTTAGAAGCCAGCTTGACTTTGCTCTCCAAATGGCCCCGAAACTTGACCTCGTTCGATATATCGACTCCAAGGATCCCAATGCTATTGCTGTTGTGGAGGGGAATGTTCTGGAATTTGGGCGCCAAAATAAAGGGAGTCCTTTTTGCGGTAAACGCGCAAACCTGGGTCTTCGAAGGGTTAAACTGGACGAGGTTATGTCTTCCCCAATCAGAGACCAGCTCGAGAGAGGTCTCGATTTCAGACACCAGGCTTTCTCTTCTTTCCTCCACCTCAATGCGAGGAATGTTTGCTCGGCCAGTATAAAGAGCATCGCCAGTACTGTCGTCCGAATAAACAATGTTGGCGATAACACTGAGCCTTGGGGTACTCCAGCATTAATGGACCTGGTGTTCGAGCATGTACCATCGACAACGACCTTGATGCTCCGCCCACTAAGGAAGCTGGATACCCAACTGCATAATTCCTCGGGTAGTCCATAGGAAGGTAGCTTCGCTAATAGAGCTTTGTGCCAAACCCGATCGAAAGCTTTAGCGATATCTAAGCTAACAGCCATAGCTTCTCCTTTGCTCTCTATGGCACTTGCCCAGCGGTGAGTAAGGTACACAAGAAGATCCCCAGCACTGCGACCATGACGAAAACCATACTGTCGGTCGCTAATAAGCTGGTTATCTTCAAGGTAGCCAAGGATTTGTGTATTAATAATACGCTCCATCACCTTAGAGAGCAAGGAGGTTATTGCAATAGGCCGGTAATTAGACGGGTTGGTGCTGTCACCTTTCTTGGGAATAGGGTGAACGATGGCTACCTTCCAAGAAGTTGGGACTATTCCAGTGGTATAAGAGAGAGAAAAAAGGCGCGTTAGTGTTGAAGTCAACTCAGGAGCACACGTTTTTAGCACGATTGCTGGGATTCCGTCAGGTCCGCTGGATTTCTTAACGTCTAGGGAAAGGAGCGTTCGACGCACCGCGCTTTGTGAGAAACGTACATTTTGCAAAACGCATTCGCATCTCGGAATTGCAGGCGGTGCCTTTCCCCCATCATCAAGATTTGAACTCGACGCAAAAAGAGTGCACAGAAGATCGGCTTTCTCTTTCGCGGAGTGTGCCAGCGAACCATCAGGACCGTGCAGAGGTGGTAAAGAGGGCTTACAGAAGTTCCCTTCGACGGCTTTAGCGAGAGACCAAAATGCACGGCTTCCTGAAGGGAAGCTTATTAACTTCTCACCAATGCCTCGAATGTGCTTAAGCCTTGCTCTGGCAATATGCTTCTTATAGGATCTGGAGGCAGCATTGAATTTCTTTTTAAAATCGGAAGCATGGGGATCCTTCGCAGCAAGTGCCGCGGCCCAGGCACGATAGCATTCCTGCTTGGCGATCAAAGATCTTGCGCAGTTTGCATCGTACCAAGGTCGCGAACCGCCGCCAGTACGGACAACCTTGCTGGGAATGAAACATTCCATTCCTTGCAAAATAATGTCCGTAACAGCGTCAGCGCAGACCGATGGATCATCCGATGTAAAACAAAGCTGCCTCCATGGGTAGGATGCGTAGAACTCTCGTAATCCGTCCCAATCTGCTGATTTGTAGTGCCATACACGGCGGGTCCCAGATGGGCGGGAATGGCCATGCAGCACCACAGGGGCCTCGGAGTGTACCAGGCAATGGTCAGATGTACCCAAAGGCGCATTGACGGATACCAGGTAGCCCTCCGGGTGGGTAGTCAGCAGAAGATCCAATAGAGAAGGTGTATGGTTCTCGGTATCAGGGATCCTGGTTACTCCTGACACAAGTTGGGAGAAACCATAGGCCAGAGCAAAACTGTGAGCAGCTCTCCCCGCGTGGTCTGTGATTCGTGATCCTAACCACTCACTGTGGTGGGCATTAAAGTCGCCAAGGACCACAACCTCCGCGCTGGGATAGCGCTGAAGCACGAAATCTGTAACCTCCTGAACCTGAGACCTGTAAAGACACGCGTAAATCCGCGTATTATCGCCAAAGTTAACGCGCGCCCACAGTATTGACAGGTCTCTAATTTCGAGGTTGCCGAGTCTTTGACAGCAGATATCGTCTCTAACATACACACACACTCCGGCTTGAGGGATAAACGCCTGTTCCAGAGTGTACCCTGGGTAGTTTAAGTATGATGTGTCGTCAGGAATCGATATCTTCGTCTCTGTTAAAAATAGTAAGGCTGGCTTTGCCGTTTCGAGGTGGTGATGCACGGCATTTAAATTCGAATGTAATCCCCTTATATTGCAAAAGTCCACACTGAATGTGGAAGAGGGAGCCGCTGTGCGTAACTTCTTTTTTCTTGTTCGGACAACCATTGAGTGAAGCAAAAATTTCAGAGATGTACAGGTAGGGGATAAAACGGGAAAGATTGGGGCTGCCTCCGCAGTCCCTTGGACAAGAAGCACTTCGGAAAATCCTATTCTGGAGGCTGAGTTTAGTTTGTCGCCGGCGCGGGGGACGGAAGGGCCCCCGATCCGACCTGTTAATCGATCGCCGCGTTCCACACCGATTTCCCACTCCGGCACGGCGGTCCAGTGACAGGCTTTTAACAATGGCGGCGGGACAGCCTCCCAAGTTGGGATCATCCTGGGTTCGGGTCCCCTACGAACCATCGGGCGGCCAGCGTAGAACCGTTTCATCGGGTCTCCCTGGACCCCGCGCCGACGCCAAACGCTCAACCTCTCAGGAACAGGTCCGATGCCGGACCAGGGGCTGCAGAAGTGACCACATTCAAAGGGATTCGGAAAGGGGGTGGAGAGGGAAATTTCTGGCTTACATGCGCAGCAACCGGAACGCGTCAAAGACACTTGGCGGTCGGATTCGCATGATAGTGGTCGCGAGCCAGACGGGGATGGAATCCCCTACCACCAGACAGGGGGCTGGGGTACTCGCCTTTTACGAGATGCTTTCCCAGCGGCAGAGGGGAACTGTATTCTAACCCGTCCCCTCATGGGTAAGATGGGTGGATTTACAGAATCGTATTCTTTTCAGAAAACCTTTTATTAAACACCAATATCGTAAGTAAGGACGAAAAATAAGTAATCTGCCATCTTGGGCCCTCCGCCATTTTGGATTTAAAATATTACTTACTTTGTTTCCCATTCAAACTTTCGTCTACCGTTTTTTTTTTCATTTAAAACATTAAACATTTTTTTTTAAATTTTTGTAGTAGTAGAGTAATTTGTACCAGCTTGTTTTGAACACGGTTTCGGTTTGATCAATAAGTTGTCTTTTTTCGACTACAGCTTTATATTTCACGAACACAACACGCAACTCAGACAATTTATGGTTTACCTTAATATTACCTGGGGTTTGACTTGTTTTTGCACCATTCATTATATGTCAGGAACGAATGTCTATCAGAGAAAACAATTTATTTTTAAATATTTTTTTTTGAGAAAATCTAAAAACTTTGTATTTATTTCAAGATTATTCTCTCGACAATAAACTGCTGTCGCCATAGATTTATGGCAGTGTGTCAAGTAATTATACACTAACTTTACATTATGTAGTACAAATAGACCCTGATCATGTCAAAGATGTCCATTAACCAGCCCTTTGGTCACAAGCCCTGCTTAGTTCATCTTCAAGTATAAAACGTTTCATCGCCTTTCTTCATATTGCTTTACCTAAGTCTTAACGAAGCGATCCGTCTTTCATTCATTCCATTCCTTTGATAGTAAACAAAAACAAGTAAGCTGTTGATTGATTATATGATATATATCAGCAATCATTCAAACACTTGTAAATGCCAGGACATGAGTTTGAATAATACCTTCAGCTTGTGACCTTCCTTTCCACCTTCTACTACTCACGATGATTGTTTACCTTATTCTAAATTACCTAGTAACTCTTAAGCTATAGTGATTAATAAAACGCCTAACACTTCCAATCGCCGTAGCATAAATGGCTATCGAACTTCCACTGCTCACATTTCTCAATCTGTTATATAAAGCGACTCTTTTTTTTTAATAAAAAAAATGAATGAAGTTTTACTATAGCTGACATCTATGATCACTATTAATATTTAATCATCCTGTCGGAAACCTAGCATTCCAATAAAATATTTGCACTGAAAATGTATTTGTTTACTGACGTTTGTTTGTCGTAGATCTGGACCGCTTCGTTTTACGCAAATTAAACATTCACTCGTTTATCTCCTGCCTGAACAAACGATGTATTGATAATGAAATGGAACGTGTTTTTCAACTCTACTACTGTATTATATATGTTAATGAGGCTGTAAAGATTTGTATTACATATTCATTAATATATACGATCGTTGTACATAGTGTCGAAGAAAACTAGTGTTTCATACTCCACCATGGTGTGTATACATCAATTTGATTTTGAAGAGCCCCTAAACCAAAACTATTGGTTTTAGTTAAAAAAAAATTCTTAACGTAAATTGTAGGAATTTGTATCTACTTTAATTTAATATATAACTATTATAATCGTAAAGTAAATAGAAAAGCAGGTATTGTCAAAAACTATTTAAGGTAACATTTTTCCAATGTGATTTTTTTTATGGTAGATAAGGCCCAAGGGATAAGTCTAGCCCACATTGGGCACGACACGCGTCATAGTCACTTGAGGGTCGGATCATGTTGAACGCAAGCCATTCGGGGAACAGATCCTCAACCACCAAAAGGGTACTCGCCTCTCACGAGATGCTCTCACAGCAGCAGTGGGAAATAGTGTTCTAACCCGGGACGGGTTAGAATACTCATGGGTGAAAATTAAGAGGAGGCAAAGATACAATTCAGAAAGACATCAATTTTCAAAACCTCGATAAAAATTCCACACCTAGACTGTAATTATTAAGTGGTTGTTTTTTTCAAAAATGCTAATTTCTTGGACTCAATTAAAATTCTCAGCGTCCCCAGACGAGGCAAATCGAAAGCAATATTTATATTACAAATACCAAAAAATATTTTGGTCCTACTTGACATTTTCTGCGTTTATAGGTTAAGCTATTCAGGCATTATATTTTAGGCATGTTTTGTTCGCTGAGGGAATTACAGAGGTCTCGTGTTTCGTGGATGATTGATGATATTTTATATTCTTCCACATAAATACTTTCTTACTGGTTTTTTAAGAGCTTATCACAAACTTTGGTAAAAAAAAGATTATGAGTTTATAGCGAACACTTCAGTATCACAGTAATTATGAGGTTATTTTTGAATTTTAAAGACATTAAAGTCCTTCTGTTTCTTTAACAAGTTTTTACAATTCTAGTGCAATAAGTATTTGAAATACTATTCATGTATTTTACACACCTTTAATGTTTTTACATTTTCTTCGATCTAGAAGATCAACAAAATTTAAGACAGTCCTACTATATCACACTTAATTGTATTCTTCTTCTTCTCTCCTGGTTCTTTTACAATTTTCTGTACAGTACACTGGTACTAGGTCTCCCTTATTAAGGATCACGTGAGTCGTTTAGGTAATAAGGTCAAGCAGTGTACCGTGGATATTATGATCTCTTAAACAGTTTTGTAAATCTTCTGTCTTGTCATAATCCTCAGACACTTCAGGGGTACCTGTTAAATTAATTGTCTCCATCCCGAATAGCAGGAGATGGCAACACTATTGATAACATTATATTCGCGGGTAAGTACCTTTTATTTTATTCTAAGACTGTATATATAACTTTTATTCGGATAGACTTGAGCCTGTTATCAAACGGAGCTCGCCTGGTGACCATTATGGCCATACAATGATGTTGTGTCTCGGTGCTGGGTCTCCATTACTAAGGATTGGAATAAGTTTTTAAAATTGGTTACTCGGTTAGCTCTTTTACATTAATATAAAAAAGTTATGTGAAGCACCAAAATAAGTGAAGCTTAAACGATAAAATAAATATTTCCCATGTGCCTGACATATTTTATGGAGTACGCAACCCTGCAAACATTTGCGTGGTATGTTTACATTTCACTTAGAATTCACCGAGTAAACAGGAGGTATAGGAATTTGGCCAATCACGTCAAAAGAGTATAAATCATATGTTTTATATTCCCAAAGCGGTTTAGAATTGGCAATACTTTAATTTTTTTATTTAATAGAAACCCCTCTCCTTCCCTTCTAGATCTATCGTAGTTTGGTCCATATGGTGGTATGATCTTAGAACTGTGAAAACTTTAAACTGTTAATCGCAAAAGAATTCTATGAAGTTTTTAGATTTCATTACAAAAAATGTGTTGTGTTGTGTTTGGTAGGTAAACTGAATATCATCTATATCAATATATGGGAACAACAGTATTCTGAGGGCAAAGTCTGTATGCTAGTCTGACTCACACTTGGCCTATTTAAACAAATATCCGAGTTACGTTTTTAACTATAGCAATAAACAGTGTTGCTAAACACTGTTTATTGCTAACTTACACCTAACTGTTCATACCAAGACAATATATAACCGTTTTTCCGATGGATTTGTGTCAGCTGACAAACGGAGCTTACCTGGTGACTATTAAGGACGTGGAACTGGATTCCATTTTAAAGTATTTTGTGACTTTTGTATTATATTTAACAGGTACCGTCTAAAGTGCATATCATTATTATATATTACTGTGCATATTATTATTAAGTATAGCTTCTATATATATATATATATATATATAGTACCATAGACATGATAAAAATTAACTAAAACCAGTAAATGGAAATGTCTCAGTAGATTTGAAACTTCTTGTGAGTTTCTATAATCCAAATTCGAGATAATCAAAATAATTTTGGACAGTACTTCTTATAATATTATTTTGGTATAAGGTTTATTCAATTACTGATCTAATATTTCGCTTTTCGTTGTTGAAAATAGAGTGTTAATTAGTTCTAAAATTTATGCGGCCTGAGGGCTGCTTGAGGAATAGTTTGTAATTTAAATGTCTTCTGACAAGCTGACTCAAAGGCACGCCAAAGTTATTATTAAAACAGTCTCAAACATCTACTGTTCTATAATTATTTTGTATGATGTATGTATGTATTTAATACTAGCTTCCTATCCTTACTTTGTACTAAATCATAATTACGTCATCAGACAACGACTTGACTAGAAAGATAAAGATTTCTTAAAGACATAAAGATCACGCAATATCTAAATGTCTGGTAACTATAAAATACTATTATTATATAATAGGATTAAAACGAAAGGATCGCTATCATGGGAAAGGATAAAACGAGGAATGAAGATAAACCAGGAGACAAAACTTGGCAGTTGAATCTGCTGAGAAATCAAAAGCAAAATTAAAAATAAAACGCAATTAAGTCAAAATAAATATATTTGTTTAAAAATCTTAAAGTAAATTGTAACAAATATTTCAATTATAACTAATAAGATCAGAAGTTGAAAATTCAGAACCACTAAGCTCCAATGAACGACGCATTTGTATCCTAGATTCAGATAAATCTAATGGAGTAGTGTAATGATGTCTAAAAAAGTACGCAACACTTGCTATAAATAAAATAAGTATTATCACTAAAATACAAATTATAACTACAGACAAAGTTGAATGGACAGCTGGTATGGTATCAGTCTTCTTTTCAGTATTTTCTTTAGTATTATTACTACTGTTATCATCTCCACATTTAATACCATGTACATTATCTTCGTGGTAAATTTTATTAACTGAAGTAAGTTCTACTTCATGATAAGCCAAAGTAAGATTAATTTTTCCTATATTATGAACTATCTCCTTACATGACAGTGGGTTTCCTCCTATGCTTATAGAACTTAATTTAGGAGCTACACTTAGTAGTCTATCAACATCCAATACCTTTATTTTATTAGAATCTATAATCAATTTCTTAAGTTCCAAACATTCATGAAATATATCAACTTCAAGATCAACAATATCATTTTTTGATATATCTAATACTTCAGTTCTGTGCAATCCCTTTAAAGTTCCATACCTTAAATTTGTTATGTGATTAGATGATATATTAAGAAATTTTAAAATTTTGATACTTTGAAACGTTCCTGGTAGTAATGTAGAAATATTGTTATTACTGATATCTAGTGACTGTAGTGAGTCTAGACCTTTAAAAAACGAATGGTCAAGAACATTAAGTTTATTTTTGCTAATATCTAAACTTATCAAATCTTTAAAGAAACTTGAATTTATATTCATAATTTCGTTATCAGCAAGACTTAAATCTGTTAAATTTACTAAGTTATTAGTTGATGGATTATTAAATGATTTCAGTTTGTTATGTGAAAGGTGCAACGCTTTTAAATTTCTCATTCGCCCAAAAAAGTCTCCTGAAATATTTGAAATGTTGTTGAAAGATAAATCTAAGTATATAATATCAGTATGTAACATATTTAGTTTAGGTAGATTGTCTAATTTATTGTTATTTAAATAAACAGCTTTTAGATTTCGTAGTGAACTATTAAATTCTAAATTTTTTAATTTGTTGTGAGATATATCTAGTGAATATAAGTTATTTAGATCCATAAAGTTATTTGGCGCTATTTCATCTATTAAATTGTTTGAAAGATTTAATCGCGCTAAAAGTGGTAATTGAACAAATGCCATATTAGAAATTTTAGTAATATATAAATTGCTTAAATCTAAATATCTCAAGTATGGCGAAGGGCTAAATGTTTCAGCATTTATTATACCAGATAAAGAATTACCAGTTACGTTTAAAAATTGAAGGTTTTTTAAAGACAGAGATTTTGGATTAATCTTTGTAATATTATTCATAGAAATATCTATTTTTTTCAATTGCGATTGACTTTCGAATGTATTTGGATTCAATTCTTTTAATGAATTATTATTCAAGTAAAGTTCTGTTAAATTTGTTAATGAATTGTTCAAAAAATTGATGTTATTTATTCTATTATACGACAAATCTAACAAATTTAGATTATTTAAGACACTAAAGCTTGAGTTCTCGATGGAAGTAATTAGATTCCTACTCATATTCAACGAAATTAAAGCATTCATGTTAGAAAATGCTCCTTCTTTTATATTCGTTATGCTTTGATTAAATAAACTTAAATTTTTTAGCTTTTCTAAACCAGCAAAAGTAGATTTTGTGATATCGCCTGTTAAGTTATTTCCATTTAGATTAAAATATTCGAGAGCATTATGCTTAAATGCATCATCTTGAATTTTAGTTATAAAATTGTGCTCTAAATCTAAATACATTAACTTAGCATTATTTATAAACATCACATTTTCTATAACAGATTTTATTTTATTATTTTTTAAGTCTACGACTTGTAAATTGAAAGCTTGGTTAAAACAATTAGATTCAACAGTTTCTAAAGCATTATTTGAAAAGTTAACAAATATTAAAGAAGTGAGACGATTTAGTTCAGAACCAGACAATTCAGATAGATTATTATAGGACAAATCTAAACGTTTTAAAGACCGTAAATATATTAAACTCATATTGAAATAACTTAAACCGTTATGTTCTAAGTTAAGCGTAGTTAAGTTTTCTAGATTCCTAAATATATTTATTGGTAACTCTTTTATCCGATTACGATTTAGATATAATGTTTCTAATTTACTCAAACTGTTAAATAGATTAGCAGGTAAAAGTTCCAGTTTATTGTATGAAAGATCCAAAGTTACAATTTCTGATTCTCTCGTATCAGATACTCTTAAGGAATCTGAATATAGATCTTCGATCTGATTTCTAGATATATTTAGTTTAGTCATATACAATAAGTTTTTGAAGGCCATACCGTTAATACTTCGTATCTTATTATTGGAAAGTTCCATTTGTATAGTTTTGGGGTAGTACCTAAAACTTGATTCTGCTATGGTGTTCCAGTTATTTCTAAGAGCTTTGATTTCTCTTACTCGGGAATCGAAATTGGTGGATCCAAAGAAGGAAGCACTGAGGCCTTCAAGCAATGATTCTTTGATGACAAAGGTGACGTAGGGCTCGGAGTTACAGCTAGGATTTGGTGCACTGCCGCCATATTCTTCACAGACAATTGTATATATGCATGAAGATAAATCGTTTACAATTTTGCATTGATTTGTGGTAGAAACACACACGAGGGATGAAACGAAAATAGTCAGATCTGAAATTAAAAAAAATATTTTACTATAATATTATAAATGTGAAAGTTTATATTTTTAGATGTTTGTTTTACGAAGAATAGGCGGTCTAGTTATTAATAACTATACTCGTATGTTATTGGGTCATACGATAAAGTAAAATATCCGTCGACCTATGTCTCTTTATGACAATATTTCTTTTGTTTATATTATGGAGATAACTTGATATATGTGGGGAATTCCACGTCAAGCGGACAGGAAAAAAGTCGATGTTTTGGATTTTATTAATATTGGAAAACGTTATACTCCACACGTCACACGTCCTCAATAAAGATACAAAATATTTTTACAGTTTAAACTCTGGTTAACCAGCTAGAGGACTTTGAAAATTGGTGAAACTGGAAGAGATGTCCTTCTTCAAACCTTATTAACTAGTTTTAAGAAGTAAAAATGTAATATATAAATAAATCTAACTTATACTTTATTAAATACTAGCTGCCCCCCGCGGTTTCACGCGCTCTATTTTGGATAATTTACACTATATCATTATAAATTATAGCCTTTGTGTTATTATGATGTGTAAGTTATATTATTGTAAAGTTTCATCAAAATCCATTCAGTAGTTTTTACGTGAAAGAGTAACAAACGTACATTCTTACAAACTTTCGCGTTTATAATATTAGTAGGAAGATTCTTACATTTAAGCATTTAAGATTATATCTTTTTTAAATTTAGATTTCATAAACATAAACAATTTTTTTTTCTACAAGTAGCTAACAACATATAGATAACAAAAGTCAACAAAAAAAAAAATTATAACAAAATGGCGACAAGTCGCGCATTCTACTGTATTCAGTGTATGTATGTCTATTACAAACTGTAGCAACTACTTTTGTATATGACTGAGTCGCAAAATAGTAGACAGACTTTACTTGTCGAAATAATATGAAATTTTCTATGAAAACGAAATTTCTATAAAAGCAAACTTTATTCAAAAAACCTATTTTACCCATTATAAGTAAGGTAAAAGAAATCAAAAATTGACATTTTGTTGCCAGACTCAAAATCCGTGTTGACCGGTGTAATTTATTTCTTAGTCTCATAATGGGCTGCAGAGTCGTAGTGGAGCTAGACTCAAACTCAAACTCAAAATATTTTATTTCAATTAGACTTTTGTATAAAAGTACTTTTGTTCGTCAAAAATTGGTCGGTCAGTCAGTTTGTCTGAAGCTACCACCAGCTCCGAAAGCAGTTTTCTGTTGAGAAGAGCCGGCCAGAAACTCAACAGCCGCTCTTTTCAAAAAGCCATGTTTACATAGTCTGTTATACAAATGATTTAGCTTGAGAGTCAACGTCACTTAGATTCCAAGCATTCTCATCATTTAAGTAATCCTGTACATTATAGTATGCTTTATATATTAATAATAGACTAATAATAGTGTCGTAGAAAAAAGCAGTGATAAAAAAAGCAGTGATGGTCCAGTGGTTGAGACTTCAAGTCTTACTCGGGAGGTCCGAGTTCGATCCCCCACACAGGCACACACCTCTGACTCTGAGTTATGTGTGTTTTAAGCAATTAAATATCACTTGCTATAACGGTGAAGGAAAACATCGTGAGGAAACCTGGACTCCTGAGAGTTCCCTAAAGATCTCAAAGGTGTGTGAAGTCTGCCAACCCGCACTTGGCCAGCATGGTGGACTATGATCTAATACCCTCCTCATTCTGAGGAGGAGACCCCGCTCAACAGTGGGCCATTGACGGGTCGCGATGATGATGATGATGATGAGTGTCGTAGTATTATAAAAGGTGCTTCCGGTTTAGATTCTCTGAATATTGAGACTACAGGGAGATTATTGAAGTCAAAATATTCAAATTTCAAAATATGGAGGTCAATTTGACCTGAATTAAATGACAAGGAAGGTATTTAAGAAAACTTCATTTGAGGGGTCTTTATAGCATCAATGGAAGCTAAAACTATCATTTTTGAAAACGTTATCTATCTATTCATACGTATCAAAACTAATGCACCAAATTTGATAGAGTTTTAACAGTTGTATTATTATCTAACTTAAAACATAAGCTATGCTTCATATAAATCAGACATCGAGAAAAGTTGCTGTTGTGTAAAATGTTCTAGCTAGTTACTGATATAATAGAAGTATTTTTTATTTTTTTTTATGTTAGATAAGGTGCAAACGAACTGATGGTCCACCTGATGGTAAGTGGCCACCATCGCTCATAGAAATTTGCATTTGGTATGGTTGCATCCTCGAAGATAGAGTGGGGATGGGGAGTGAAGAAAAAAATCCTGCGTTTTCATCGGACCCTGAGCAAGCGCCCAGATTCCACTAGATCCTCAGCATTAATAGGATAGGAAAGGGAGGGGCTAAGTCTGGCCCACATGCGGCTCGACCGGAACGCGTCTATGACACTTGGCGGTCGGATTCGCATGCTCGCATGGTGGTCGCAAGCCAGTCGGGGAACAGATCCCCTACCACCAAGGGGGTGCTGGGTTACTCGCCTATTACGAGATGCTCTCCCAGCGGCAGAGGAGAATAGTATTCTAACCCGTCCCCTCACGGGTAGATCAATACAAATTAATATTCTATACTTACAAATTAATATTCTGTCCCTCATTTTAAAAGTTGGTTAACATAACTATCACTACTCAATTATCAGTCAAACACACAGCTTTGTTTGACGACGTTTAGGACTCAAATGATTCATATAAACTTGTTTGTTTAATATAGCATTTGGGGTTCCGCATATCATATAAAAACATAAACAATTTGTATTAGTGATACTAAACGTAACTCGTATTTTTATGATTTAAGGGGTAAACGACTATACACCTAAACGTAAGTAGTCACTGTCACCCATTGATAATACAAGTTAGTATTGTCGATACGTTGTTACATTAAAGATAGATTAAGAAGGGGACAGAAAAGAAGAATGTTACGAGAACTTCTTCTTGAGTGTGAACTCAGAGTACATTAGAAGCGCAACATCAATAAGAAGAGATGAGAGAGATGAGAGGTAGAAAGTCTATGCCACATGCGGCGAAACTGGTAGGACAACGACGGAAGAGATGGTGTTGAGAGTCGCATATTGGTCACCGCAAGGTTGCTGGGTTACTTGCCTTCTTTTTGTTATCGCGGAGGAATGCTTTTACGCATCTCCTTCTTCCCTTGGGGGGCTAGACGGGTTACGTGGGACTCATCGGTCGAATATGACCGTATTACCTACTAAACCATCCCCAGTTACCCTCTCCGTCATAGGGAGGCGATACGGAAACACTTATCGGACTCTACGGCAATTGCCTTGCTGGGTTACTTGCCTCTTTTAACCCGTCTTATGACTAGTTGATGGTTCATTTCGACATGACAATATTCTTTGTCTATGGTCTACAATCTACTTCAACAAAAATTATCTTTCAACACGTTGATTAGTAATCTAAAAAACAGAAAATAATTAATGTTAAAATTAAATTGAAAATAATTATAAGAAACATTGACACTCTCCAGGGTCTAACAGAAACAGTAGGTTCTTCTTAGTCCATATCGATTATTTCCGACTGTATACAAGTAGACTTCTAAAAAACCATTTCTACGTTTTTCGATTCTTCTTTTTTTCGATAATTTTAATGCAACTTCCAAACTAAATTCCAAATTTACTGTATCTATCCAAATTTTAAATCTATTTTTTTTTATGGTAGACAAGGTGCAAACGAGCAGATGGTCCACCTGATGGTAAGTGGACATCGGCAAAACAAGAGATACCCTCTTGTTACTCGTCTCTTACGAGATGCTCTCCCAGCGGCAGAGGGGAATAGTATTCTAACCCGTCCCCTCACGTGTAATATCTATATTGGAAGCATGTAATTTAAATTTAATTTTAAGATACAGAACCACTCTAAATTTTTCACTTACGCTTGATTGCTTTTAATAGGTACCTAATACATTAATTTTAAATGAACAAGATAAACATGGAGTGTACTTTAATATTTTTATATTTATAGAGAAAGAAATTCAATATGGATTAATTATCTTATGTATATTGATAATACTGAAATAATAAAATCTTAAAAAATTTTAGTATGTTAGCAAAACTGTTTATACAGTAGTATTAGCGGGTAGTTCATTTTATATTATGTTAAATATACCGATGTGAACACGAATATATAACCTTTAGTGCGATAGATTACAGTCAGTCATTCTGGTGTTTTCGTGCAGTGAACATGGAAGTTAGTGTTATAGTGTCGTGATTAAGGTTACCCTTCTCGAAGTCCACGTAAGTTTACTTCATTATCTATTGTCGTTAGGGAGGTCGAGTGGTGGAGGGGAGAGTATTATATTTTATGATGAAAGAGCTCTTTAAACCTGCTCCTGTATCAATGTGTATACGTATTGCTGTACAATAATGGGTATCATTCCTCTCCTATATACTTGACAAGTATAGTTTAAAACAAACCAATTTTTTAATTCTTATTGTACATTTATCGTACTGTTAAATTAATTAGACAATATTATTGTTTTACCCTTAAACTATATTATTTCCTATTGGTTTATTATTTACTACCTGTCTTTGAATGACATATTTATATTAAATCAAATTAAGTTTCAAGCTTCTAGCTCTTAAAATAATGACAGAGGTAATAAAAAAATATTTAGTTTTGACTGTTGATATAAAAGGATTGATTGATTTAAGTCATCATTTCATACAAACGTTTAAAAAAATCGATAAACAAAGGCTACTCCAATCCATTCCGTTTTATTAACGGAAGCTTTTATCGTAGTGTCCGCGCGATAATAGCTGGAACAATGAAAAAGTGTCTACTGGATATCACTCAAAATATCTGCAACATAACACCCTACACTATTCTACTCGTATTTTATAACACTCTTATCTCAGAAACAGTTTTGAGAAGAAGAACATTGCTAAATAAACGACATTAATAATTATTATTTACCATAGGATGATATCTATTTATTAAATTTACTTATGTTGATGTAGTATATTATTTTTTTTTACAATATTTATTAGTGTATTATATTTGAATGTATATAAATTATTGTATATATGTATGGTGTTTATGTATTGAGATGTAAATTATTAGTATTAGTATATATTAGATGCTACACCACCTTCCTCAATCCCATCTTCGTTTTCTTTTCGAAACGAGGGTTGTCTGGAAGAGATGGCTAATTAGCCATAAGACCGCCCGTTGTACTTCACAGTTAACTCTTTAAAATATGTTATATATCTAGTTTATTAAGTTTTATTAGTGGTGTACAAAGAAGTTATAAAATAAATAAACAAATATATTAGATATTGAATTATAATTGCTGGATTATCAACAAACAAACCTCTTTATACTTCAAGATTACAGAAACCCTAAAATGTAAAGTAAATCTAAATTTGAGCGATAAATAAATGAAGCGCTTGAACCAGTATTGTTTATTAGTATTGCGGTCCGAGTCAGTTGTGGATGACTCTTAAGGGGGAAATTGGCTCTAGCTACGCAGTATAATTAACTGGATTTATATACTAAGCTAGGGAGCTGTTATTTGGATATATTGTAGCCATTTTCATATTTCATATCTTAAGCATTCTTATTCTTCTATAAAACAAAGTTACTGTCTATACGCTTAGATATTTTTAACTATTCTTACCGTGAGGGGACGGGTTGGAATACAATTCCCCTCTGCCGCTGGGGGAGCATCTCGTAAGAGGCGAATAACCCAGCACCCCCTTGGTGGTAGGGGATATGTTCCCCGACTGGCTTGCGACCACTAGCATGCGAATCCAACCGCCAAGTGTCTCTGACGCGTTCCGGCTGAGCCGCATGTGGGCCAGATCTACCCCTCCCTCTCCCATCCCATTACTGCTGCGGTTCTACTGAACACCGGGTTCTTGCTAGGGGTCCATTGAAACCGCAGTTTTCTTCTCTTTGCTCTCCCTCCTCACTCTACCTTCGAGGCGGCAACGCATTGACAAAACAAGAGATACCCTCAAGTTTTGTCGATGTCCATGGGCGACGGTGGCCACTTTCGATTAGGTGGACTGTCTGCTCGTTTGTCCCTTATCATATGAAAAAAAATTACGAACCACAGCTTTTTACTACGCCTCGGAATTTGTTATAATACATGCCATATTATAGTCTAAAAACCATGCGAAGCCGGGCGGGTTAATTTAGGGTATATTTTAAAGCTTACCACCACTAAGACCAGAGCCAATATGACCACTAAACAAAAACACGTTGTATCTGGGAGCACGGTAGTGCCCCCACCAAGATGAGTTAAACGAAGCGCAAGGGCACTACTACCTTTTTTTGAAACGCTCCGTCGTTTTTTCAAACCCTCATCACTTGGGTTTGGATTACAAAATTCTCGGGGTATGATGTTAGTAGTAGATTCAGTATACGTATAAAGTTTCAAATGCATATCTCTTATACTTTAGTTTTTATTGATATCTAAACAAAACTTGATTTCGTAACGGACTTTGAATTTGAATTTGGACTCAGTTTCACTTCTTATATATTTATATATATTCAATTTATTACTGTTCATTACTTTTCTGTTATACAACAAAAAATTAGTTGTTGTAGTAACGATAAGGCTACGCCACATATTTTAACTAAGGTGTAGAGTTTGTGAAGTTAAGACTAGAGGTTCGATAGTGCGAGATATATGGTCTCGTCTTGGCTACATTTTACATGAAAATGTTTATGTTGGGATATTATTTCACCTTCAATCAATGGTATATCTATAACAGTTAGGATTCTAATTTAAATTTGCAGTTTTTTATGAAAATATATTACTCTATCCCACAAGAACAATTCTGTATTCCAGTATGAAAAGAATCTTAGTGATAATTCATGTTAAAAAAATCATTTAAGGTTAAAAAGTATTATATTTTTTAGTACATTTTTAAGGTGCCTGTATTGTTAATCCATACATCTATACATACAAATAAATAAAATTGGAGTGTTTGTTTGTAATATTAAAATAACCGCTTTTTATTAAGTGCATATGGATGTATACACGCACACGGTACATATACCAAAACAACATTTTTTACAATTTTTGTCTGTCTCTCTGTTTGTTCCGGCTAATCTCTGAAATGGCTGGACCGATTTTGACGGGACTTTCACTGGCAGATAGCTGATGTAACAAGGAGTAACGTAGGCTATTTAAAATCTCGCTACGACCCATAGTAGGGGAGCAACACGCGAATAAAATCGGGCGGGTCGGCGGTATATAAACCTGTTAACCCATTTTTACGGTAAGCTGATATTAAATTTATTATATCTTTATATTCTATATTTAGCTTATTATAATTTAAAATTAGTAATATTTCACAAAAAAGATATCCATTAGCACTATATAAAAGTTCATCCCTCAATTCTATTAAAATTAGCAATTCAAATTTGTCGAGAATTATTATATTTCTTTTGAATTTAAAACTGTCTGATTCGCTTCGTTCTGATTATTATATGAATATATTATACATTCCTTTTATATTTATTTTAATTAAGTAATAGCTTTATATTACTAACTAGCGATATGACCCGGATTCGCACGGATAGTAGAGTATAATATACTTAAGTGTATACCACCATTCATTCCTTTTTTATATCTCAAAAAATATTTAGATGCAAGCTCCCACACGGCTTGATTTATTCAGACATTTTCTACAATTGTCATGTGTCAACCAATTTACATAGAATCCTAATAAATTATAAACTTAAACCTTCCTCATGAATCACTTTGTCTATATGGGAAACCGCATGAAAATCCGTTTAGTATTTTTTGAGTTTAACGCAATCAGAATATGAGAAACAGATTGTGTTATTTTCCCACTTCATTATATTATATACATTCCAGTTACTCGACGGAAATACGAAACATGCTTTCTAGACAAGAAGACGCGTATTACCTGGGACTTCTGACCTAGGAGTAGGTTAAAAATATCCTTCAATGATTGATGCATTTCTGAAGAGAGTAATACATACATACAAATACAATCTCGTGCATACCATGTCAGTAGAGTGAAGACCATGGGCCTAAAGCCACATGCTGGTGTTAGTAACAGTGAGAGAATATGTGTTAATCTGTGTTTTGACTACACTACACAGACTACATCACTTATATTCTTAGTCTTACTAAATTATTGATTATAGATTAAAAAATCTATCCTTGAATATTAATTTCAGTGTATACTAGTAACGATTAGTAACCTAACCTATTTTTAAAAGTACATCAAGTTAGTTCTACATAACGCGTTAGTGGGCGTTTCATATAACATGTGATTGATGGTTGCAACTACAATAGTTAATGTAGCCGAATCCACAGCTCTCTATGAGTCAGAATGAATATGTAGTGATATGGCGAAAAATTAAATGGTTTAGGTTACTAGAAGTTCCGCATCGTCATGAATAATATCTAGGATAATTAATTTCTTGAAAGTTCACAGTACTTATACTGGTTCAAACAAAAAGTATACCAGACTTCGAGTAAGAACTCGAAAAATTTTTTTTTTACTTTTTTACTAGTGGTTTGGATCATAAACTACTAGTATCCTTAACTACTATAACTAAACTAAATGCTTATGTTTGGAGTGGGCCACACCAGTAATCCATTGACTGGGATTTGAACCCACGACTGGGATTTGAAATCCATTCAGCTTCTGATGCTTAAGTTGATAAAGACATGAGCTTAGAGGCGCGATACAGTCAGGAGATTGCCGCTAAGGAAAACATACAATGTGACCACACTTTTAAGATATCTTAAGAGTGCAAAAATAGCAGAATTAAATAAAACTGGTAGAGAAGTTAGTTGCTAATTAGTTGCCAAAGAATTGAATCTGATCGCGCCGGCCTCGATAAATCAGCGTCTTTATATCAGGATAGCAGGAAAATTCTTTATTCACCGGCATCGTATCAAAAATTAACTACAATTTATTTTTTCATGGAACTTAAACGGATAATATTAATTTTCTTAATACTGAAAATACAAATAATTCTCGGTGACAAAATAATCAGCCGACTTTTTGTTGCTATATCTAATCTAACCTTTTTTAAAAAAAAAAAAAAATTGCTCAGTATAGGCTAGAAGAGGTATAAAATTATAAAAAAATAATATGCTATATATATATTAAATATAATACAATTTAAATATTATATCTTAACGAAAATTTAATTGTTTTAGATAGAATTAAAATATTATGAAACTATATTCATAACTGCAGATATATCTAGCTCTTATTCCTTCGTCACAAAAACAGACAAAAGCAAGCTTAAGTATTGGTTCATTCTAGATTATATGAGGCGTAAAAATAGATCTATTTACAGACAAGTAGGCACAATGTGGTTCCCCTCACCTATCAAGGAGTCTCCAGCACTCTTTCCATTTCGTACGTGACGGAGCATTGCTTACCTAATCTAGCTTTTTTAGATCTTAGCCGACTTTGCTCTTTTGTACTAGAATAGACCCTTTTTAGAGCTAGTTAACCTGGAAAAATAATCCCTATAGCATAACTTCTTTGTCTGTTTGTCTTTCTTTAAGATCTTTCGGTCATTTTTTTATTTATATACAAGGAAAAGGGTTTCAACAGACAGATGTATCCAACGTTACTTGATAGTAACCTTTTTACTCTTTTTCTCAGGAATGTGTGTCAGAAGGTATCAAGTTTTAAATTAATAATAAATACTCTCGTATAGAGGTCACGTGGAGCTGCAAAAAAAACCTTATACGTCAACGTAATTTAAAGATACGGCCGTTATGCTGTTACACCCAAAAATATAAAGCGTGCTTCCCGTTGAGCTTTAAATATGAATTTTGACATAAAGCCAGGTTTTTTAGCAAAAATGAAGAAAATACCTGAAAACTGTAAGTAGCTTTATTACAATTTAGCATTCGTAAAGGAAAAAAATTTTGTGTCCCAATCCAAGGAAGTATGACAAGTGGTCTAAAGTAATGAGGTTAAATAATATAGTAGCAAGCTATAACCTCACCTTGGGGTCGCAAGCCCCAGAGGCCGGCTAGTTTTCGTGTCTGAAGTACACTCTACCTATTGCTGTACCGTAATAGGAATAATTTTATACTCAATATTTAGCCATGAAAGCTGAAATTTAATTAACATTACATTAGAATGCTAACGTTCATCAAATTGACGTACATTCCAAAATTATTTACATTTCCCTTTTTAAATGTTTTACCAACTGATAATTGTGGATTATACTATACACGTAAACCTACAGTATCACAGCTTGTTGACTAGAATATTACTCCGAGGGTTACTCCTTAGATACAGCTTAAATACTCACGATGCAATAATAATGATCTTCTGTAATGGCGGCGTATTTATTTCGTGTTTGAAGTCTTCAAAAATCAAATGTTACTCAGATCAATCAAAACTAACACTACACTCTTGTGTTTTCTATAAAAACCAAGATAATTTGTTTTCAACATGTCTATGAAATACTCCTCTTTTTGATTTATGGTTAGCTGTAACTATAGCTTTTAAATCACTTCTAAAAGTTGAGTGTAAAAAAAGTCGAATAGTTAGCTTATATATTCGCTAGTAATTCCCTTTATTTTATCTCAATTATACCCACGTAACTTGTCGCAGTTGTCAAACGGAGCTCCCCTGGTGGCCATTGTAGCTGTGCAATGATGAAGGATTTCGTAAGTGTTTAACAATATTTACTCGGTTTCCGTCTAAATCGTGTATCATTTACATGTTACTGTGCAGTATAGCTTGAGTATAGATAACATTAGCTATCTATAGTTAATGATTCACACTTTGTTTTTGATAATTGTAATATTTGGGAAATCCATTTCTATCAGTTTCCGGAACGGAAATATACGAATGTAGATTATTTATTATTATAACTAATTACTATGTGCTATTTTGTTTTTAGGTATATTTAATAATATATTATATTCTAGATTAAAGACGTGTTTTATAACTGTACCGACCTCGCTACCGTATATTGAAATAATAAAGTATACATTACTCACGTGCTTCTCGACAACGGAGTCCTCCACGCCACAAAACAACACTACACTATTAGTCTCACTACTTTAATATGTACTGCGCGATATCACGACAGACTAACTTAATCCTAAGATGTTGACTCAGCAGTCGTAACGACCAATGGCCTAGTGGGCAAGAGCCTCGATCAACACCTTAAGATGCTCGCGTTAGATGGCAGGGTCAAGGGCCTGATGCAGACAGCGGTGCTACTGGACACAGCACGTATCGTGCGGAAGTTCCTCTCTCTGGAGCCCTAACTGTCGGTAGCTTGGACCGTGTCCCACTGCCGGTTGGCCACCATTTTTTAAATGTATTTTGTTTTTTAGATATATTTAAAATGTAAATTGTAGGAATTGTAGATAAATAAAAAAACAGTAATAGTATGATAGGAAAAAATCATGTATAAGGACATTTTTATTGTGGTGACATTGGGAGATATCAGTAAAGAGGTTCAAATGAAGTCATAATTTAAGAGGCGTGATATTATTATTCCTCCTTTAGAGACACTTTGTATAAATTTAATCTTCTACCTTTCTTCAAAGTTCGAAGCAACTTCTGAGTATTGATGGTTTTGGTACTTGTTTGACCCAAATGGTACTGGTGCTTTCCCGGGAACGAAATATGTTTATAATAGAAGCCGGCAGCTAACTTTAGGTCTGAGAAAAAATAGGGGAGGAAAGTTGGGCATTGTGAGCGTGCCGCGTGCTATCCGGAACTGAAACGTCACGTAAGAACCAATTCGCTCCCCGCTAAAAAGGGAATAATGACTTCTCTTTACAAATCACTCTCAGAATCTACGTTCCGTTGCTAAAATTAATCTTATTGATTCCTGGAACTCAATGTGTAATGCATTTAAATCTGTAAAGGGAAAACATTATGCAGCTATCCAACAAGATATTCCAGAAAGACCCTGGATTTTTTTTCACCACAATGGGGTTTGTTGGGTCATCTCTACAATCAGTCGTCAGTACACCTTCACAAACTGAGAATTTGAGATCACTCATTGTGTGAATGTGGCCTGGACGAAGGCACAATTTCACATTTGTTGTTTTCCTGCCCAAAACCCTTTTGTGAACTCTATGATGCTCTCTCTCCTTCTATCCCTCGACCTATTGATGTTAAATGTTTCCTTCAAGTAGGAATCTTCCTAACTAATATTACGTTGTTGTAGATCGATCTTTAGATGGAACCCTCTTATTATAGAGGAAGGATTTTACCCGTGTAGGGACGGGTTAGAATACTATTCCCCTCTGCCGCTGGGAGAGCATCTGCGGTTGCGGTGGGTTGCGACCACCAGCATGCGAATCCGATCGCTAAGTGTCATAGACGCGTTCCGGTTGAGCCGCATGTGGGCCAGACTAACCCCCTTCCTCTCCCATCCCATTAATGCTGTGGGTCTAATGCTCTGGGCTCTTGCCTAGGGTCTGCTGAATCCGCATCATTTTTCTTCTTCATTTCCCCTTCCCACTCTATCTTCGGGGATGCAACGCATCGACAAAACGAGAGAGTGTTTCTTGTTTTTCCGATGTCCATGGGCGATGGTTGCCACTTACCATAAGGTGGACCATCTGCTCGTTTGCACCTTATCTATTATATAAAAAAAATGAAGTTTCATAAATTAAAAACTCAGCCTAACTGGTCGAACTCCACAAGTGTGTTTTGTCCTTACAACGTGACATTGGCAAAGTACCCTAAGCATTTTTATCGTCCATAACTAGAAGCCATTAAATCAAAGAAGAAGAAGACTTCTTCTGTCAAAGTGCTGTCAAAGTAAACTTCTTGGATGGCAGCCCGCTCACAATTTGAAACTATCTATAGCTTGTTGTGGAGCTATGTCGTGTCTTGTTGCAATTTTAGTATTTAGTGCACTGGTTATCTATACGGAAGTTAAGTATAGTGAGAATGTCAATTAAGCGCGAGGCTATTTATGCATGAGTGTTAATTTTGAGCGCATAATACCCTGCTGTTTACGTGTATAGGCTTATTTGTTAGCCAATCATATGTTAATACATGAAAACTTTAACCTACATATATGTATAACGGCTGATTCGGAAAATCCAGGAAAAATTCACAAAGCACTTACTAACTTTTTTCATTGTTTCTTCCCATAAATAAATATTTAAGAGCTTTTATAAAGTTGTAATCTAGACGGAAGCTGAGCAGTGCCTGGAGCTTGAGACCCAGGAGCATCGGAACAAAAGTTATATATTGTCTGCTCGACATAAAATATAATGAACTACCCGCGAATAGTAATGTATAAACGGTGTTGCTTACACTAAATATTCTTCATCTTCTCTCTATATATTGAAGATGCAGTGCAAGAGAGACTTTTCTTCTTTTTCTATGTCATCTAGGTGAGATTTGCTTGCTTCAGATCTCTTTAATCCTTCAAGAAATTATTGTTCTTTTATTTTTTAACATAAAGAAAGAAAAACTAAGAAAGAAGAAGAAACATAACCTGCGAAAGTTTCTTTAGATCACAAAAGATAAAAAAATTATGAGTTTACTCCATCAGTAAAAATAATATGAATTCTATTAATTACATTTTATTTTCATTTTTAATGTAATGTGTATTTTTTTTATTTCAGGTAAACCTTCTTTTTTAAAGAAGAAATAGAAAATGTATCCATAGCTATTTAATTTATCATCAATATACAAGAAATTCAGGTATGTTTCTAATACTATTATAATTTTAATCTCATAAAAGGATAAAAATGGGATGACGAGATGAAGATAATAATAACGAAGATGATAATTTATCATATTTTTAATTAATATGAACGTTAAATTGTTACCCACATTATTAATAACATATTTTCATTTTTTATTGAGGAATAATTTCATAGTTATGTTATTTTTAAATTAGATTAAAAGGTAAAATGTTCCGTACCTTTTACCTTTTAATCTAATTTAAAGATTGTAATTAGTATATTTTTATAATATCTTCCTCATCTACTAATATATATAGGGGTTATCTCTGGATCTACAGAACCGATTTTGAATATTCTTTTACCAATAGGAATCCATATTATTTGTGATTATCATAGGCTATATATTAATCTGAAAAATGAAAAGATTTTTTTGTGGTAGTCGGATTTGCAAAGTAAGTCATAGAAAAAACGGTCGAACGAAAACGTTCCTAACGAACGCTGTATGAATAAATACACCTCAGAGAAGCGAAAGTGAGTCGTCTAGTTAATGATAAAAATGCTTTCTAGTCAATATAAATGACAATAGCTCTTCACCCTGGAATCAAAAGTCCGTATAAAATGCGAAGTGTAAAACATGTCCTAAGCTAACAGTGACTGCTGACTACGGGTTACGTGATACCCTTTGTCCAGTAACTCTACGTGACCGAGTTAGGGAGGTATTTACACTTTAGAACTCATTTCAGTTATACTCTACTACTATATACATGGTTTAACACATATTATTTAATACTAGTCGACACGTCCCGGCATCGCTCGGGTGCAATTTACCTCGTGTATTTAGGTTTCACATTTTAATTGTGTTGTGACTTGCCAATTCAACAATTTAAAACTCGGATCAAGAAGTCATTAATATATAAAGCATACTACAAAGTACAGGATTACTTAAATGATGAGAATGCTTGGAATCTAAGTGACGTTGACTCTCAAGCTAAATCATTTGCATAACAGACTATGTAAACATGGCTTTTTAAAAAGAGCGGCTGTTGAATTTCTGGCTGGCTCTTCTCAACAGAAAACTGCTTTCCGAGCTGGTGGTAGCTTCAGACAAACTAACTGACCGACCAATTTTTGACGTTTCAAAAGTACTTTTAAAAAAAAGTCTAGTAAAAAAAAATAACGGTCACACAACTCGACATGTAATTCATCCCCAAGTCGTGATCGCATACTAATTTGTTTTGTTTGTATTCTTAATTATTTTTTTCGCGATAAAACATGTTCCATGACCTTCTTCAAGCTTTACTTTATCTCTGGATCATATTTCATCAAAATCGGTTCTGTTATTTAAGTCGGACTGTGTAACAGACAGACGTTATCTATTCGTCAATAGATGGCGTAAATAGTATATTAAATCGCAGTTTGGTTTGTTTAGTTTGTTTTCATAACTATTTCCTTCGTATTTTAATAGTTACTTTCGAAATTATAATATTAGTTACGATTAAACAAAATCAAAGGACTTCCAACGTGTTACATATCTCATATATATTAGTGAAGCGAGGGTAGATGTGACGTATCTAAGCAAAATCTATTAATGTGATTTATTTTTAATTTCATGAGCTCATTGAACTATTATTATAACAAATGCATCAGTAAAAATAATAAAAAAACCTTTACTGATTTCTAATATTATCAGACACAATTTAGTTGTTTAATAACATTTTTATAACATTTTTTTGTTTCTTTCCGAATTGTCTATCAATGACTTTATCGGTTAGTAAAAAACCGGCCCTAAAGGTATTAAAGTAAAAAATGACAGTTAAAACCACAAAAAAGGCAGTGTGAAAACATAGTAGTATAAATAGAGCAATGTATGCGTCCTTAAACCTGCTCCTGAGTCACAAACCCCAGATACTCATATCTAAAAATAATATTTATACCAGTTGCTATATGGTTACATATATCATTTTCTTCCATAAGGGGTTGTTCAAGTATAATATTACATAAGCCTTTAAGGGGGGGGCGTGGTGTCTTTGCTTTGTTTCTCCTTGATGACATGGGGATGGGGGGAGGTCTGCATAGTGATTACTTCAGCGATAAAAAATTAAACACGCACATCGAAACATAAAGATCCTTCAGAATGAGGAGGGAGAAAATGCATGCATCATCATGTGATATTAGAGCTTTGCTTACTTTTGCTAACATGGGGGGGTTGATCATTGCAACATCTGTTTACGTAATACTTGGGTGGTCCCTAATACATAATGATGTTAAATTTCTTATAATATAATGTAATTTTATTTTTAAATCAATATTATAACTAAAATCAATCTCCAAATAAATAGGATTTTAAAGGGATTTTACTTAAAGTTTATAGTTTTCTTACATCAACATCAACTAACAGAACTCACTATAACTTACTCTATTATTTAGAAACAAAACTAGAGTGAATAACAAATCTTTGGAAATTTAACTGCACAACTTGCACTAAAACACTAAGGTATACAATACATCTGAACTTAACTAAACGCGAACACTAGACAAAGTTTCCTAAGTTAGTAAACTATAACTAAGGTCTTTGTTAGATATGTGAATGGTATGTTATATAAAATAGTAGGTTTGGTATCTTAATTCAATAATAACTAAAATAGTCAAGGGAAAAATTTCTCCAGGAACATTAAGACTCCTCAGTGATTTGGCCCTAAAATTGGCCAATTTTAAAAAAGCGGTAATTTTCATAGAGGAGACGACCATTGACGCGCTGGCACCATACACGAAATTCAACTAATTTTTTTCTAGGTAAAGAATATATTTTATCTATTTTCCTTTTATATATAAATAAGATTTCGTCCGAAATTTACTAAGGGGATAAAAACTCACTTTTAAAACTGACCTGCATAGCTAAGGGCTAGCTTTTGACCTAACCTAGATACAGCTTACATCCTTTTATATATAATGTTCTCAACTCAACTCCGTTGAGTGTGATTTGGAGTTTCTGTGAGCAGATTAACGACGTTAATCAAAAACAGATCTGTCAGAGTTTTGTAATTCAATTAGATCATTACGATCCGTCTGTATTGGGGACTGAATGATCTGTACATAAAATACAGGTTAAGCGTGAGTGGGATTTTTGCACCTCGGGTTCTGCACTACAATTTAATTGTAATTGTAAGTAGTGACTACTTATATTGATGACCTGCTGAATAAAGAAAAACTTCTAAAATTCATCTACTAGACTCTTTTTAAGGTTTATATAGTGATCTCATCTCCTATGACATCGCCATACTTGAAGGCATTCCTCAAGGTTGCCTTCAGTCACCTGTCCCATTTTGATCATATTCTATGAAGAATTTGACTAGCCTATATTAAGGTTACATTAAACATGGACGACGAAAGTGTTATTCCCTCCTCATGAGTACTATACTTTTTTTGTTTCACGAAACCCTAAAAACTAATGCCAAACCTATTTATATGCTGAAGACTTATTTTATGAAGGTACGAGCTGATTCCCTTATTTTATTACCTCCACTTGGCGATTTAACGGTTCACGATGTTTCAGTACCTGCCTTTCTGAATGACGTCATTTAGAAGGAATTTTGAGAATTATTCCCTATACAGAAAGTATTATTTAGGCAGGATTTTTTAAAAGATTACTAGCAGTTTGGCCTTTAAACTACTACTATTTTTAAGCCCTCACTAACTAAGCTAAATGCTTGGTTTCGATATCGTTTCGAAGGTTGCATAACTGATAAACTTCTCACGAAAATGCATTTTAATGACTATAACTTCCTTTGAGGTGTGGTTGAACATTTATCAATAAGCTTTATGGGCCCTTCAGTCATAAACACTACTTTGTGATAAGGGTAATCAAAATATATATTTAAATAACTTCTGTAGATACAATACTAGTCTGTTAATAAATCATTAGCACACAAAATAGTAGATTCCAGAAAGCCAGACCAATAAAGCTCATAATTGCTTGCGCATAAAACAAAACAACAAACGGAACAGTACCGTCGCATTAAGATCTATTCAGACCAAAATGAGCCTTGGCCGCAGACGATAACAGAGAACGCTAGGAATATTTTCAGTAAAATGCGCGGAACGTGCTCAAACCGGTTTTTGCGATAATGAAAATCGGTCCCGCGTCAGTTTATACAACTTTGCCTTAGAGCGTGATAAATTAAAAGTGATACACAAATTAGAACTGATCTTATTATAACTAAATAACAACGCTTTCATATAATTTTCAACTAAGACTGTAGATGAATTGTCACTGATTTCTAGTGTTCCACTTTTCATCCTAATACTTAATGTCATAATTGGAATCCTAACAGTGTCTGAGACTTCTGATAAAGGTGTACGGGATCCCTTTACAATGCATTAGTTCTGGCCTCTAGGTAAGGGATTAATTACAACTAGTGTTAATAAAAGCTTGTTGTAGTTTATACGCGGACTAACAGTTGACTAGAATATAACTCCTGAGGATTATACTTTAGTTAGGGCGGCGTATTTATTTCGTGTCGACTTCAAAAACCAAATGTTACTCTGATTAATATTGCGGCCATCATAAGCTAACAGAATGCCACTCAAGTCAGTGTTGCTAATCATAATTAACACTTTTTTTTATGATAGATAAGGGACAAACGGTACCTCTAGTTTTGTCGATGCGTTGTCACCTCGAAGATAGAGTGAGGAGGGGAGCGAAGAGAAGACTGCTGCGGTTTCCATGGACCCCGAGCAAGAACTCGGAGTTTATTGGAATCACAGCAGTAATGAGATGGGAGAGGGAGGTGTAGATGTGGCCCACATGCGGCTCGGCCGGAACACGTCAGGGACACTTAGCGGTCGGATTCGCATGCTGGTGGTCGCAAGCCAGTCAGGGAACAGATCCCCTACCATCAAGGGGGTGCTGGGTTACTCGGCTCTTACGAGATGTTCTCCCAGCGGCAGAGAGGAATTGTATTCTAACCCGTCCCCTCACGGGTAGAAAGACTAGACTAAGAAGTAGTCTTCATACACCTAAATCTAATATTTCCCTATGTTTTAGAATTCACTACACTCACAATAACAACTGCCTATATCCCTTGGTTCAGAATTTAAAAGTCGAGCTAGTGTATTTTGAAATCAAACCAAAAGGAATCATTAGTTAATCAAAGTCTTCTTGAAATCAGATAGAATTTAGATGAAATATAGCTTTAATTCTGCTCGAAGTCAGGGTCTATCTATTAAATAGATAACCTTTCTCTTTATTTTATTATTTGCATAGATTTTTTCAGAAATAGCTCTCATTGTAGATAAGTTATCAAAATCATCTAAAGTAACAGAACTTACTATTTTCAAAGCACTTATATCATAAAAAGACTTAAAATTCACTACCTTGGATAGTTATTTGTTTATAATTTATGCTATTTCTAAAATTTCCGTAGTCGCAATAGTTGAAGCACCATTTTGCTGCATTTGTTATAAGTTTGTTTAGTAACAAACTTGTCTTCGGGATTGAAAGCTTTAGTTTATTATTTTATACTTAAATTTTCGATAAAGTATGAAGTGCTTGCAGATTGTGACCCAGGTGTATGTTTACACGTTTTTATTACAATGCGGACACTTAAGAAACTTGAGAAATTATTTGTCAGACTGTCTTATATCTACAGAGGGTACATGTTATTGAGATAGTTGATAAAGTTGCTGAGAGTTCTAACTGTTCTACTGTTTCTAGAAAAAAAAAATACTTGTACTTGTAGGCACACATAATACTGGTTTGACAACACACAAACTGCTATATCTTTGGACTAGTCGACACGCGCGACTTCGTCCGAGCGATGCTCCGTTCCTATTAGTCGTATCGTGATGATATATAGCCTACAGCCTTTCTCGACAAATGGGCTATCTAACTCTGAAAGAATTTTTCAAATCGGAGCAGCAGTTCCTGAGATTAGCGCGTTCAAGCAAACAAACAAACTCTTCAGCTTTATATATTGGTAGTATGAGATCACCTTTTTTTGGTCGTCAGTATTTACACTAGTCTGTGGTTCTCGTATAACATTCGTGGTTTGGACGAGATTGCATTTATTTACAATTGAATGAGTGAATAAATTAAATAAAATTATTTTTTTAAAATAAAAGTTAAAAGTTTTCCCTTTTGCACAAAGTGCATATACTGTCAAATGTTAATTAAAACTACCAGAGCAGTAAAAATGCATTCAAAAACTTATTTGTGTTAAAATGTAAACTACATTTTCTGAAATCTAATTTTTTGTTAGTTTCAATATCATTGCTATTTCCCTTAGGCTACTGCTACATATGCTCTAAAATAGCATGCTAAAATGCGTGTTATAAGAATGCTTATTATGAGCATGCTCATGAACTGTTTACATTTGCTAGCAATAAGCATGTAAGTTTTAAGTAAGTACACTCCAATACACATGCCATTAGATAGCATGCTCTCTGCCAACTTAAACCAAACTATGGAAAATCAAATATCTATCCGCATGGAGCTGAATAAAATTATACTTCTACTGACCACGTAATACATCAAAAAAACTTCTCTCAGCTCTCTCAGGAAGAGGAAAGGAATAGGAAGCGCGTGCAACTAGCAAACAAGATCGATACTAGCATGCTCATTGAGCAAACGCGTTCACACATGCTATTACCTTTCCCCCTTCCACCCCCGCGTCAACTAGTATGCTTAAAGATAGCACGGCGTGCTATTATCCAGCATGCCACTAAAAAGAATGCTTAATAGTAGCATGTCCTGTACACACACGCTTGTAGGTAGCATTTGCTCAATGCATAAAAAAAAAAATCATTTATTCGCATGCTTTCGTGCTAGTAATTAGCATGTGTAATAGTAGTCCTAGAGGTAGTTTTACAATCTACAGCTTCTTTGTATCACGGGATACTTTATAACGGGTACGATGCATTTTTTCGGGATTTAAAGCACATGTGTTAATCAACCTTCTAATGTATCCGTGTACCAAATTTCATTCAAATCGGTTTAACCGTTTTAACGAGATGCGTGCACATACACGGTAATTCTACGATTTTATTATTATAAAAAAATATGTGAGTCAATTATTTTTTTATTTACTTAGGTAGCCAGGTCGAACTTTGAGTCACAAGCTGTAAGCACTACTTAGCTTTCTGTATAAATCACGTACATTACATATTCGAGGCAGAAAGGGAGTGTATTTAATCAAACTTCACAAACATAATAACACATGTCTACACATTTATATTAATTATTCAAAAACGCTTCGAGCACAAATAATAGAATATGCAAATGAAGTGTATTGCAAATGTACTGGGACCCAAAATACAGTTAACAACACTGTTGTATGTTAATGTACATGCTCTTGATACATTTAATGTCTATAGTCAAACAATCCTTCTAATATTTAAACTACAGGACTAGCGTTTATAATTATAACTAGCTGACCCGTGCGACTTCGTTCGCGTGTTGCTCCGCTTCTATGGGTCGTAGCGAGATGTTAAATAGCCTAAGTTACTCCTTGTTACATCAGCTATCTGCCAATGAAAATCCCGTCCAAATCGGTCCAGCCATTTCAGAGATCAGCCGGAACAAACAGACAGACAAAAATTGTAAAAAATGTTGTTGGTATATGTACCGTGTGCGTGTATACATCCATATGCACTTAGCATAAAGCGGTTACTTTAATATTACAAACAGACACTACAATTTTATTTATTTGTATGGATTATATAACTTCTGTTCACATACTTTACTTACACAGACTTGTATTTTGAAAGACTCACATCGAAAGGTGAATACTGTTTCTTGATCAGGTAATTAAAAACTATAACCCGACTACGTAAAAAAGTGCATATATATACCTATGCATTCCTCGGTTTCTGTCTGAATTATTTTCTTGTTTCATCCTTTTTAGACCACTTTTTTACGTAGTCGGGTTATAGTTTTTAAAACTTTATTTTTTTATGTAATAGTTTTCCGTTTCTCGATCGAGATAACCTTTATAATCTTATATTGTAACGTAATGTTGACTTTTATTTGCTTAAACGAGTGAATAACTGCAACGACAGGACCGCGCGGACTATACGACTGCATGTTAAACATATATGTTGACATAAACAATAACATATATATACATATTTGTAATTTATTCGTCAAGACCTTTCTTTTGATACCAAACACGTGATAATTAGCTCAGTTTAATTTTTTTCAAGGTTAGAATCTGAGGTATAAATTCACCCGCGTCATTATGACGAATCTATTGACACCTCATTCATTAAAATTGGTTCAGTAGTTTAAGCGCTAGAGTGGAACATACAAACATACATACATAGATACATACATACATAGACTGCCAAAATCATTACCCTTTCTTTAGGCTTCGCCGTAGTCGGGTAAAAAACAGCATTCATCTTGAGTCTAGTTAATATTTAAAGCATAAACTCAAAAGGCTAACATCAGCCAATCGTATCAAACCGATTACTTTTACAATTTACAGCTACGTGATCCTTATCCCTATCCTATCCTATCACTATCAATAAAGTACGTGGACCCAGAATCACTTGGCTAAAATAAAACTTTTATCCGTGCAAATCCTTACAGTAAATTGATGACCTATCCGTTAAGATCGGATATCTAGTTACGGGACGTCACTTTGCTGGTGAGATACTGACCAGACTAAGTCTTAGGATCACGATCCTCGTCTAACGTTAACTTAGAAACAGATTAAACATAATTTATTTCACTTCACCTTCACATTGTTATTTGAATTTTGCTTATTTTTTTATTCACTTTTTTGTACAAAAAGAAAAAAAAAACATTATACAAGATCGGACTTAATGATGTTACAGCATTTTCTATCAGGCACACAAAGAATTTTGCAAAAGAGGCAATAGTAGGTGTCCACAAAGAGTAGAAGAGAAGTATAAATAAATTTATTTATTAATGAATATGTCTAAATACACCTATACTGATGTACATACATACACATATATACTGTTAATTAATAAATGAGAAGAAGTTGTTGTAGTCTATATACGTAGACTAATAGTATAGGGGTTTGACTATAATATCCTCCTGGGGGTTATACTTTAGGCTTAGAGCTTCAGCGTTACTCCTAGAATACTCGCGATGTAATCCATGATTATTCTGTCACGATGGCGTATTTATTTTGCAATCCCCACTTCCTTGATTTGTGTTTATCATTATGTAACAATACTATTAATATTATAAACGCGAAAATTTGTAAGAATGTATGGATGTCTGGATGTTTGTTACTCTTTCACGCAAAAACTACTAAATGGATTTTGATGAAACTTTACAATAATATAGCTTACACATCAGAATAACATATAGGCTATAATTTATAATGATATAGTGTGAATTATTCAAAATATAGCGGGTGAAACCGCGGGGCGCAGCTAGTATAATACTAATATACTAAATATACTGGAACTATATACAATGACGTTCAGATAGCTTGACCTTTGCCCTGTCGCTTGAACGAATTCAGCGAAGAAGCTTTTTTAATGGATCCAGGTAGCCGGCGGCTAGCTTTAGGTCTAAGAAAAAACAGTGCGGGAAAGTTAGGCATTGCGAGCGTGTATGCACTTCCAGCCTGGACGTTTACTATTTTGACAAATAGCAGACGCGAGGGAACTGAATTCTATATATAAAAGGAGGAGCTGACTGATTTAATGACTGACATATCAACGCAGAGCCTAAACTATAAGGGTTAGTTAAGAAAATGAATGTAACATGAAACACCTGTTATTTTTATTTTTTTGATCTTCTTCAGTCAAGGTTCTCTTTTCCTCCCTTAAAGCAAACTTAGTTTCCTTCACACATAATCGTTCTTTCATACCTCACTTGCAAGTGCCCTAAATTTCAGCTCAAAATTTATACAGCGCTTACGCCAAAAATTTAAAAATAAATAAAATGCATTATAAAGCGTGTTACATAAGAGTGCATCTGTTGTGAGAGCGAGAGGTCCGAGATGAGACACCTGTCGTCCCGAGTGCTTACTCGAGTATGAAACTCAATTTTTGCTCTTTGTTATCTTCATCTTTGTGCACAGCCATCTTATTCTGTACTTTTACAAACGTGATATTGTAACTTCATTTTATACGTGTTGTCTTTTAAAATTCAATTTAAATAACATTACAAATACGTATGTGTATCAACTTATGTCATGAAAATGTTTTCAAATGTAATAAACGTGTGTTATTTTTTAGATATTTGTTACTCAATCACACAAAAACGGCTAAACGGTTAAACTGTAAAAATTCCAACATACTTGTACTTACAACCAAAAGTCGATTTCTTCATAATAAAAGTTTTTAATTAAACTCTATAATGAATGGTCAGAAATCTCCGATAGTCCGCCATCATTCGATTCACTAGATATTGTTATTTAAATCAACCAAGTAAAAAAACCCAAATTTCAGTGGCCAGAAAAAAATTGGAATTTTAAAACGAATTCTATAATTCAAAACTTTGTCTACTATCCAACTTTTCACCTTTGAGTTCCATCAGGTCAGCTCTATGATACCAAATAACATTATAATGCTACTCTTCCTCCAGAGCGAAGATGTATGGATCACACATCTCTGGTGACCTTATCACCACATCGTTAGTTTGTTAATAATGAAATAATAATATTTGCTCGTGCACCCAAATAATTACATTATATGGCCTGCAATTGAATACCGATAATGTCCATCGAATATATTTCCTGTACGATATATAGTGTCCATAACTCACGGCATTTAGAGCATTACCTTGATCTTGATAGAAACACATGTCAGCAGTCGTGTGGGTATTAGTGTTATTATTCAACCTATTGGTTACAGACATTACTAATTAACGTGGTCAGTTTATTCCATTCTCTCTTTATTGGATAACTTAGGGCATATAATACAACTTTCGTAATTTCATATTCACTTATTACTACGGACATATAGGTATTAACTCTTTTAATTTTTACTGATTTTTCACATTCTACTTTCCAGATTTCCCCATACTTGATCATGATCTTTTTCCTTAGTTCTACTATTCTTTAGTGCATTTTTTTTTACTTCACAACTTTCTTTATTAATTTCACCACTTCTTCTCTGTAAAAATCATCTTGTACTCCGTTGTCATAATTTATATCCTTATCTGTAGAAAATTCTTAACTTAGAGCATTTTCGTCATTGCCAGTAATTTACCTATACCTCTTTCTAAATTGTCGCTTCATCTCTTTCATGTATGTGAGAATCTCCCACTTCCTGTTCTTGTCTAATATTGTAGAGTTTTCGGATCGGCTACATTTCGGTGAGTTTGCCCAGCAATTACATAATCAGATTCCTGCCGCCCCTTTTTTCTACAGGACAGCCAGACCGAAGCGACATCAGTACATGGGGGACATTCATCGGATACTTACCAAGCGCTTTGAGTCCACCTTTATTATTAGCACTGCGAAGATGTGGAACAGTCTGCCGGAGTCTGTATTTTCTGATACGTATAACGTTGGTGCTTTCAAATGTAGAGTAAATAGGTATCTTCTAAGAAAGCGTGCTCCATCGTAGGCCATGTCGTTGCTTGTTTTAGGCAAGTCATGGTCAAACGCTGACCTTATATTTCATAAAAAAATTCTTTTAGCTCCAGTATATTATAAGAATGAATTACATACATAATGTTAACGTCTAACCAAAACTGTTAATAGGCTGGTAGTTTCTATTGATTTATTTTAAACTCTCACCAACTTGACAATTCATGTTCGATATGTCTGCGGCAATTTGACTAATAGTTTCGTGAAATAAATATAGGATTATCAGGTTAACCCGGGGAAAGATATTAATGGCTGGAACAAAACTTTACACCGTAATTTATTGAGAATGGATATCTAGTACAGGTACATTAAATAAAATTAATTATTATCGAAGAAACAGTGAAGGCTATATATCCACACGTAACGAGGTAAATGAGGTAGTTATTCTTTAAAGCTTGTGAATAAGGCTCTAAGGGTCCAAATTAATCTGACTAATGGAGGTCGTATTTTGGAGACACGGTAATTATTATAACACCTACGCTTGAGGGTATTTTGGGATTCTTACTATTAAGAGAGCTTTTACATTTGGGTGGTAATAGTGCCTAAATACTCTCGGGATTATAAGGTTAACATTTTACTAACTTAAATCCACGAAATTACTAATCAACTGGGGCCTGCGACCCATGAGAAGGCTTAAAATGTTCTTTTAATAACACATGACCTTCATAAAGAATCACACTTCTTTAACTTATACCACATTTACTCTATGAATTACTAGTAAAACTGCCGTGGGTTTAACTTGAATTAAGGTACGAAGTACTAGTCATTCAAATGCAATCAACAGTGTCACCAACATGTTTAAATGATGGCGGCAAAAATAATTTAAATAATCAAGAAAAATTTAGCCTTGCAAAAGAAAAATACTATTATTATATAAGAAAAGAAAATAACCAGTAAAAGAGATAAAATAGACAAACCAACATGACGATATTAATTCACTCATTTACGGAAGAGATAAGACTTGTATCACAAAGTTGTTAAATTGATATTAACAAGTTTGTATGAACTCGATACATTTTGAAGTTACTGATCAATTTGTAATTAATATTTACTCCATTTAACTTTGTATTTTAACTTCAAGTTTTGTAATTTTCTATCATCAACAAGAAACCCAATGAAACAACGACTCCGCGTTCTTCCAAACCAATATCTTGATTTTAAAGTTTGATGATAATTTAATGATTTCGAATGAACTCAAGCAAAGTGGGGATAAAAGAGAAATACCGAGGATGAAATTAACAATAATACGTACAAACATGTGTTTTAGACTAGAAACCGAAGAGAGCGCGAGGCTTGTTACCCAGGAACTGGTTTAACCCATGTAATCGGGTGACTAAAAAGCCTGTCCTATACTAGGTGGGGTGTGACATACCCAAAAAAGTAAAATATCATAAAATAGTATGTTTCTATTATTTATAAATTATCACAATTCTTAAAATTTAGGAATCAACAATATATCTACTAAGAACTGAACTACTAGAAATAAATGTATTCTAAATTATCGTAGTTTTGACAAAAAAACTGCTTGCTCGATTTGGTTTTTATATACTTTTTTCTAGGACATTGTGAATATATCTGCATCGTATCGGGTCTTTTTGCAGGAATATGATTAATTTTCAGATAGATTCCTAAAATTTCTAGATATTCTGGTGCGCAGATTTTTTGAAAGATTTTGTGATCAAACTCTTTTATCTTATCTAAAAATTCTCTAAATATACCTAAGTCAGAACATGTGCTCTCGCGCTTTTAAAGTTTTCAAATAATTATAAATCTTCGAGAACTGGGGTGTGCCATGCCCATAAAAAACGTTTGTGTAACAAAGGCTATTATAACATTAAACATTTTTTGGAAGACGTCACGCCTTTGGAATGATGCGTTCGCTCCAGGCTTTCTCAATTTATAAAATATATTTGTTATAAATAATGGCATTTAAAAAAATCAAAGATAAAAAGTAAAGTATCCAAAAGAAATAGTCCCGCTGGGTTTCTTGCACCCATTCTTCTCGCGAAGAAAGGGAGCGTAAATTGAACACACTACAAGTAGTGATATTGAATGGACTATTAGATAAACGCAACGAACATACTGCTATTAGACCGATAAATAACTAGACATTATGATTTCTTACAATTACGATAGGAACCCAAACAGTGCCTTGGATTTGTGACCAAGATGTTTGAAGACGCCCTTGATTATAGTGTCCACATATGTGGCAAGGACGTCACGCCACTGCTATCTCTGTTTAAACCTAATCTAAACCTAACTTACGCACCGACATATATAAAAATAATTTCTATTAGATTTCCGGAATACGGGACAATAAGGTCTGATTGCTGGACAATAAATAAAATCAACAATCTCCGATTTCCCAGCCATCTGGCAACTCTAAGCAGAACAGAGGTTATATAGTATTAAGACAGTGGATATTCTTGATCTTTTCTATAATGCAGTTAGTTTTTCCATCAATTTCAATGCACTGTTGGAATATATCAATATTTTTAAAAGAACCCGTTGCCCATATTATTATAGGCTAATACTCTAACTACTTAACATACAATCGTAGGCATAACAATGACTTAATATATCATTACGTCATCTTAATATTAACTGTTGCTAATGATAAATTTATAGCTCAAGTGCTACTCCAATAGCACTTCATTACATTAGCAGAATTAAATACGATCTCATAGGACGAATAAAACAGTAATAGTATCAAGCAATTATATCATTAATTATCCAATAAAACATTATAGGAAAGCTAATGTAATTATTGGCTTTTTGGGAAAACTTTTTGGTAGATAAACGCTAATAATTTACGTAAGTTCTCTTAACTAACTGGTAAGGGTGACCTAAGTTCATAAAGTTTACTGTCATCAAGTTAGTGGCTGGCACCTAGATGTAGTTCTGAGCAAAAGTAGTGGGGGATAGTTTCGGATTGTGAGTTTGCTGCGTACCTGTATTGACAGTTTCATCTGCGACGTTTACTATTTTGACAACAACTAAAACGCCCCGCGTTTATCGCTTAAAAGGTGACCCTAATAGTGACCTCTGCGCATTCAAGGCCAAACCTATACTTATGTGCTGGCAGCTATACATGACATCACACAATTTAATGTTACAAAACACGTTACAAAACACAGTCCAAACTTTTTATCTGTCTACCTGTGTAAATGTTAAGATTTCCGTACAATAAACTAATATGGCAAATAATTCTTATGATTAATGGATTTTTCCATAACATGTAAGTTCGATAGCAAATATAATAAATAAATTCCATTCCATTCTATCCCGTTCCATACCTTTTCATCCTGTTCTATTCGAGTAAATTCAAGCTCAAAGCTTTTTGTCGCAGTTAGAATTTTCCAAAAAAGTACTTTTAATTTGTCAAATAAATGTCAGTAATTTTGTATGATGCTAAGGCCACCAGTGCGGTCCCAGTTCGGAAAGATCCTATTCCTTTCCATTTTTTTTCCCCATCTTTCTTTTATCTCATTTCAAGTGGAATTGTATGGATCTCATTATCTCATTTTCCTGGACCTTTCATCTAATTAAATTCCGTTGCGTTTTATTTTACTGGTTTCCATTCCAAAATATCCCGTTTGCATCTCGTACCGTCCAATCCATTATAACCCATTTCACACCCTTAAATTATATATAATTCCTTTTTATTGGATTCCATTCTATCCCGTTTAATATATGTATATTTTAAACTTTTCAATGATACGTTTTCAAGTTATAACATTCCATAATTTCCCTAAAATTATTTGCTTCAAAATCAAAATAATTACTCACTTTGAATTGAAAATAACATCTAACAACTTGACAAAATGTCTTTTAGCTGATAAAATGTAATACATTATGGGTAAAGCCACCCTTCTTCTAGGACAAGAAACTCCATCAATCAACGATAATTACCGCCTTCCAATGATATAATTGTATTTAATATAAATAGGCCTAAATGAAGAAAATTTCGCCTCTGGAGTGGAGAAAGTTTTGAAAGAATCTGTTTCGTTTGCTTGTTTTCGTTCGCTTCTTTGAGGTATCTCCTAAACCATCATAGTAAAAAAACTGTGAAAATTTAGATTTATTTTAAGAAAATTGAATGAATTTTTGATAGTTCGACCCTCGCCCTTTATATGCCATCGACAGTGCGACTGAAGTCTTAGTCGTGCGCGGTCTCTCAAGAAGTGAAGTAGTCTCTGAATAGTGTTGTGTTGTGCAGTACAGTGTTAGTGCTAGGAGTGCTGTCCGATCAGGGTCACGTGAGTACCTTTCAATCTAGTTGCCACGTCTTGTGTTAGGTTAGGTTTATGTGAGATTAACCTTAGGTTTAAACAGAGAGCCTGAGCGGTGAAGGCGAGTGTCGTGATCACTTAAAGGAATTCCTTAACCTTACACCTTGGTCACAAGTCCAAAGCACTGCTTAGGTTTCTCTCGTAATTGTTAGAGATCATATTTGATCATTTATCGGTTCAATAGAAGTATCTACGTTGCGTTTACCCAATATTCCATTCAATACCATCCCCCCTGTTAGTCCCCGCCCCACCCTCGCCGGCTTCGCTCGGATGCAATTTAGATTATTTTGTATTTAGGTTTAATGTTAATTTTCAAAATTAACATAATTTATATATGACTAATTAGTCATACAGAAACGGTCACACATCTCGATATTCACTCCATCCCCTATAAAGCTCTTTTTAGAATAAACCGTAGACTATGTCCTTTCCCAAGCTCTAGTCTATCTCTGTACTAAATTATAACAAAATCGGTTCAGTGGTTTAAGCGTGAAAGCGTAACAGACAGAGTTACTTTCGTATAGAGTTATGGAATAAAGGTGAATGTTACAAAGTATCCTATTTATATAAATTGTACAAAAGTAACTTTAGTCGTAATGCGCCATTTACTTTCAGTTATTACTATAGGAAATCGCTCAAACTTGGAAGAATTGAAAAACTTCCTTCAGGTATTTTATGCCGCTTTTATGTCATGTTCGGGACTATTCAACTTGTAATAAAGTCGTTGGTAACTTATTATCAAGTTTATCTTAACACATATTATTATAATATTATAATATTACTAGCTGACCCAACAAGCGTTGTCTTGTCTTATATGAATATTGGTGAAATGACTGTAATAAAATATGGTAATTCAGTTTTCTTAAATTATCTAATTTTCCGCGCAACTTCCTTAATTTTTTCTTATATAAAAACCTTCACCTGAAAATATCTTATCTTATCTTCTTCTTTTGAGTGGCTATTCCAGTCTACTGGAGGCATGGTAGTCACTGCTTCCATTTCTGAAATCTATACCTACAGCCTTCAGAAACTGTAAAATCTTTTTGACAGGAGCACTTCTCACATCCTCATGGTTCATAATATACCTATCAAGTATGTGATTTCGCTTGTGTACCAATGGGCCAGATTCACACAGGATATGAAGAGGCGTTTCGTCCTCCTCGCCACAAAAGCGGTACAACCCTGCTTCAATGAGGCCGATTGTTGTGAGATGCTTACTTAGACGGCAGTGATCCGTGAGCGCTCTTGTTATTGTGCACAAATTGTTCCTACTAAACGCCAAACATTGCTTTGACATTCTGTTGCTAAATGCATTTATTAGCGCTTTGGAATGGTTCAAACCTGGAAAGTTTTTCCAGCGTTCAAAAGATTTTACTATGCACTGGTTCCACAGGGTCCGGCGAGCTAGGCTTCTAGGTACACCACAAATAGGCTCTGGGCCTAGTGCTGTAGCGTTAGCTTTTGCTCTGGCCAGTTCGTCTACAATTTCATTGCCTACGATCCCCGTGTGCCCAGGAACCCACCATACCAATTTATTGTTACGCCCTAGAGTATTCAGACAATCTACACAATTTAACACTAGACTAGAGACTATTGTGTCCGAATCCACTTGACTATCCGAGTGTATGTAGATAACACTGTTGAGGTAGTTCTATTGCAGGTTAGCTTCCGCACATTCAATGATGGCGATAACTTCTGCCAGGAACATACTTACAGGCGTAATTACCAAGGTTTTTACTGGTCTGGAATCTTGGATTTTCGCCGTATACACCGCAACCTACGTCAGATCCTATCTTGGATCCATAGTAGGCTACCGTCCTCCTAAGTGATTTTGTTGTTTGACCAGTATTCCCTTGGGGGTATTTCTACCGTGAAGAACTTTTCCTCCACGTACTGCGGTAATACTGCATTCGTTGGCATGCCTAATATATGGGGTCATTTTGAACTGAGTCAGCAAGTGTCCTCAGTGCTTCGGATAACCAATGACGGCCAACCCCGGCAATTGTTGACGTTGCAAACTGGACAGTTTTTCAGTCACAGTTTTCTGGTTGGCTTTCGTGCATCAAGCTATAGAGGCGTATGCAATCATCGGTCTCACAATAGCGGTGTAAAGCCAAAAGACCTGACAATAACAAACACAACAAAAAAAGAATTATCGAAGTAGGTCTAGCCGTTCAAGCGTGATGCCGTGAAATAGGATTCATTTTTATATATAGATTTACGTAAATTAAAAATATATATTTAAATCAACATCAATTTAAAATAATAGAATATTAGATTGGCTATTAGTATTTATTTATTTATTTTTAAAATACCACTAGAAAGACGAAAGACTAGAAAGGCCTCAGTTGGACAAGTAGTTTCATAGATTAAACTTTGACTTATTAGTGAATAGTGAAGTTTCGTTCAACGAAATGCCGGTGACGAAACTAATTGTAACCGAAGTCGCTTGGTTGTTTAATGTTGTAATAGTTGTAAAAATCTACTAAATAGTTCTTCGTTCCCAAGTCCTTTCGTTTTGTTTCATATAAATCGGATATCAAGATACGTGAGAAGAGAAAAGTTTGTGAGGTTGTAGGGGGTAATCTCTGAATGTACTGAACCGATTCTGAAAATTCTTTTACCAATAGATAGCCACATTATTTGTGAGTGTCATAAGCTATATATCAACCCGAAAAATAAAAAAGCTTTTCGTGGTAACCAGATTTGCAAAGTAAATCGTAAAAAAACGGTCGAACGAAAACGTTTCTTACGAACGCTACCTTAACGATGAGAGATATATGATGAATGACTAAATTAGTGAGTATGTGAGTGAGTAAACAGTTTTAATACACCTTAGCGAAGAGAGTGGTATGATATATAAGTGTATAATAACAAAAAGTGATTTGCAAGTTAACTAAAACAAAAATTTAATCTGGTTATGTTTAATGCATTATTTGCATATAAAGTGAGCACCTTCTACACGAACTCTTTGAAATGGTAATGTGCCCATAATAAGGCTCACTTAAAAATTCTGACGTAATCCTGTAAGCTATGGGTCCGTGGTGTGGCAATAGAGGCCTGCAAATAGCTTAAGTTTAATTCCAAAATCTTTATAAAATAACTTTTACTCATACCTTTCTGAATTAGTTTCGTTATATTACAAATGATCACCGCCATTTTTGACAAAGTTTATAATGGTATTATAATACTACTTAATAAAAACTTGAATATGTACCAATTTTCCCTGATCTACATAATGTATACTATACATTAGTCCTAGCACTACTTGGGTTTTTACACACGTATGTTCAGATGGAGACTTCTATGAGTTGATGATAGAAAAACTAAGTAGGCCTTTCTCTGATGCTTACCAAATTGTAGGAAACTCTGCAATATCTCACGCATAGACGAATTTTTTTTTTTTTAAAGATTACTAGCAGTATGGATCACATACTACTAGTATTCCCTTTACCCCTCCTAGTAAGCTAATAAACAGCTTGTGTCAGGAGTGGGCCATGCCAGTAGTCCAATGTCCGGGATTCGAACCCACGACTTATCGATCGTGAATCCAACGCCCGCACCACTGAGCTACTGACGCTTCAAATGGTGGAAGACTGCAACTTAATTTCTGACGGCAACTTTTTTTTTAAATTGTTAAAAGTTCGATAGAGATTGAGCAGTGTAGGAGAGTTAGTTGAGTATAGAGGAGGTTTTTCTAAAATGCATGTTATACCCATATAGTGTTAGCAAAACCTTTAATATAGTAGTACTTAGACAATATATAACTTTCGTTTCAATAAGATTGAGTTAGTCTATCAAGTGATATCGCGCAGTTGGTGGCGTGGTGCTAGGCCTTCGTTATCCAAGAGCACTTGAGTACTTTATTGTTTTAATATTTGGTAGCGAGCTTTAAACCTGCTCTTGAGTCTCAAGCCCCAGGCGCTTCTCACCTTCTTATTAATGTAGTCATTTGAGAGTCACTGGGCAGTATAGCTCCCATACTGTTTATTATAGTTAATTCCATTTGCAACTAATATTATCAACACTAACGTAACACAGTCTGTTTGTTGCGCTTTCACGCTTAAACTACTGAACTGATTTTAATGGAATTTGGTACAGAGAAATACTAGAGTTTGGAAAAGTAGTACAATAGTAAAAGTTATACTATAAATTCTGGTATGCCCAGCTTTCGTTATCGCACAAAAATGCATGTTACCTTAAAAATTCATAAAATTCTTAAGCTACAAACTGGCTGGTATTTCTAGTATTAAGTAAGGAAAAAACAAATGAATTTGCTAGGTAGCCACCAGCGGGCGGCACTTGAGATAATCCTTAAAACGAGGCCATGGAAAATGCAATTTGAGCAAGATTGCAGTTTTACTATGTCCGTTATATTATGAAATGAAGAGAAAATCTAGAAAGTTATTTTATATACATATTATAGAGTTTTTATTTTACGTCTCTACTTAATTTAAACATATAGATAATTATAAAAAAAAAATTTTGTAGTGGAAGTCGTGTAAAATAAGTAAGGACATATAAAAACGATTGTTAAAATTTTTGTCTGTTTTATTGTGCACGCATCACCTTAAAACGGCTGGACCGATTTGATTATACTTTGATACACAGATACTTTATAAACTGTATTAACAACTAGGGTACGTTTTATCCCTGAAATGCGTAGTTCCTGTCGGACGAAAGGGTATTTCATACAAGAACAGCTAAAGAGATATGGTATAAATAAGATTATCAACACAAATAGTGTGTAACTTGATTAAACATATAGAATACTTTTATTCCGAAACAAGCTTATGTTATTTTTACCCGTGAGGGGACGGGTTAGAATACTGGATTGCGACCACCAGCATGTGAATCCGATCGCCAAGTGCGATCGGTTGAGACGAAGACGCGTTCCGGTTGAGCCACATGTGGGCCAGACTTACCCCCTCCCTCTGCCATCCCATTAATGCTGTGGGTCTAGTGGACTCTGGGCTCCGCCTAGGGTCCGCTGAATCCGCATCATTTTTCATCTTAATTCCCCCTTCCCACTCTATCTTCGGGGATGCAAGGCATCGACAAAACGAGAGAATGTTTCTTGTTTTTCCAATGTCCATGGGCGATGGTGGCCACTTACCATCAGGTGGACCATCTGCTCGTTATCTATTATAAAAAAAAATCAATAGTTCCTGTAGGATGACTAGTTATTATTCGTGCGGGTCGACTCGTGAGTAAATATAACTATAATAAGTAATTTAACTTTGATCACAAGTCCGACGCATTGCTTCGGTTCATGATGATGAAATAGTCATCATCTTCACAACCAATTAATGGCCCACTGCTGAGTCGGGTTTCCTCCTCAGAGTGAGGGCGGGATAGGCCATAGTCACCACGTTTGCCAAGTGCGGATTGGCAAACTTCACACACCTTTGAGAACTTTTAGGGAACTCTTAAGAGTGCAGCTTTCTTCACGATGTTTTCCTTCGCCGTTAAAGCAAGTAATTTTTTTTAATTGCTTAAAATACACATAACTTAGAAAAGTCAGATGTATGTGCCCAAGATCGAACTCGGACCTCACGAGTAAGACACCAATGTCTCAACCACCGGCCTATCATTGCTGCATGATGATGAAATAGTGATTGATAGTTATAATGATATGTATTGTTGTAAAATGACGCATGATAATGATAAAACGTTATATATTGTTTTTTTTTTTACTTCTCCAGAGGAAATCTCCTGACTTTACTACACTGTTGTTTCCATAAGATATTTTATTTAGTAGTAATTACAGTAATGGTTTTGTAAAATTATTATTAAAATATCAAAATGCTATTAGGGAAAATGTTTAAAAACATTGCATTACATATTCGCGAGTACCTTATATATATTATATGCCCACGTGTAAACAATATATAACGCTAGTTCCAGGATCTATTTGGGCTTAATCTTTTTAAGCTCAAAATCCATTAAATCAAGCATTTTCTACGCCACAATGGAGCTTAAGTTAATATTTGCATGAGATTTAATACTCACTCATATTAGTATGAACCACGCAAACTATCGGACTTCAAGTAAAATTAGTTCAAAATTATTTTCGAGTTTTAGCTTCCGACAATATACGAAATTATACTTAATAGATGGATTTCTGAATAATTCTTAATAGGAGGATAGTTATAAACAAACAAGACTATGATTTGTTCTAATACATCTTTTTGAAGTCCATATATCTTTGAAATTGCTGTCAATTTAATCAAACGCAAAGGCAATTCATAAAACGAGTGATAACAAAATCGGGGGATTGCAGTTTGGTGTTGTACCTACATATCTGTCACCTCCATTCAAAATTCAATTACACCACTGTATAGCTAAAAAACTAAAGTATTTATAACGCTAAGTAAGGACTGTGACACAACGCGTGCAGTGGAGGGGGAAGCGCCGCCATTTTGAGGTCATTTTGCTGTGTATAGAGATTACATTTAATAATGTTAATGTAGTGTATTATTACAATATTTGTGTATTATATTGGTATGTATATTCTCGCCACACTGGACTCAGTGGAACGTAGAGCCAAGCGGCTATTCGGTAACGCCAGTTTGGTGGAGTCTCTTCACACTCTGGCTCACCGAAGAAAAGTTGCCAGTCTAACGGTCTTTTACAGATTGTACTTTGGGGAGTGTGCCCTGGAACTGCACGAGCTCATACCCTCATCTCCTTTCTTCCATCGGACTTACAGACGCACCGCAGGCTTTTATCCCCACCTAATTGATATACCCTTCATACGTACAAAGCACTTCAAATCATCTTTTTAATGCGCACTCCAAGAAATAAAACTCCCGTACCCCTTTAGCTGGAGCTTGCTCTATCTTCGACCTCGTCTCTGCTCTAGAACTAGACTGAGGTCAAAAGTAAGCCCATTATATAATTAAAAAAAAATTGTAGATATGTATTAAGTTAAAAATTATTAGTATTAGTATTTTATTGAATTGTGTAGCTACACCTTCTTCAATTCTATCTTATTTTTTCTTTTAACCATAAGACCATTGTACGGTTCAAGCTTTCGGACACCTTTTTCGTGGTATATGTAAGAAGACCCATCGTCCATATATAGTTAATATAGTTTACAATATTAATTATTGAAAGCATCAATATGAACGAAACCATATCCAGTAACATTAAACATTGATTATTGTAATCCGCTTTCCCGCTCATCGCATAACGCTTTATTACTGGCCACAGCTTGGGCGTTGGGAACAGCTAAATGTTCCAAATTGGATCATTAGACGCTTAATCTGACAGTTTTACGTTATTTGCTAAAAAACGCACTGACAGATACTTTTTAGTATTAATGCTGAGGGTGTTTAATGTAATGTTTCAAGTACTTGATAAAATAAACAAGTGTATTACATTTTTGTTTGAACGATCTTTTAAGTGATTATAGTGTGAACAACTTTTGATAATCTTGGATAGAAATAAATATTATCACTATAGTAGAAATGTGGAGAGTAATATCATTTGAGAAAAAAAATTACTTTGTTATAAAACAGAATATTGAAAATGTATTTAATATAAAATTACAAAAATTTATGTTTGTTTGAAATGAAAATTTATTATTATTTAATATAGATTTTCGCATTAATTTTATATAGATAATATACCCATCCTTTTAGGCTATTTTTGCTGTGTGTTTTGATTGGATTTTCATGCGGTTTTCATTAATAGACAGAGTAATTCACGAGGAAGGTTTAGTAGTATAATTTGATATTTTTTTTTTTAATTGTTTGAAATAGGTGGATAAGTCAATCCCCTAGGAGTTTACATAAACCCTGTCATTTAAAATATATTTATGAGGTGAGTGAGTAAACGTATAAATTATAATATGCCTATAGGATAAGGAGGGCTGGTCGGCTAGAGGTATATCTTAAGGTTTAGCTAGTGTTAACCATATGAGCGTCTTTATAGGAATAGAGGTTATAAATTCTTGATCCAGTGGAAGTATTATTTAATTTTCCAATATAAATGGTATCGACAGTGTTGCTAGCAAGCAATAAATTAGTATAATGGAATAAGGCTAATGTATAGTAAGGCGATTAAACCCGACGCATCGTATTACGCTGCATAGTAGCGATTAGGCGGATTTGTACTGGTCGGTTTTCAAATTGAATATACTTTAAATATTATAGTTGAAATAGTGGATAAAATTTTATATTGTAAAAGACATGACCAACCTCCATACATAGTTGACCTATGAACGGAATAACATGTCATCATAACGAAAATTACTCATTTATTTTTAAACTTAAGAATTGATTTTCAGTAACTGACGGATACTCCAGAATTTTCAGATATAAGGAAATTATTAAAAAAAAATTATTACGAAAAAAATGCATAAATCTTTAAAATGTTAGACAGATTATAAAAATTCTGTAAAAAAAATGCACGAGATATGGACCTTAAAAGATATTGAACAAAAGAGTCTTCTACTCATCTATACTATTATATAAAGAGGAAAGATTTGATTGTTTGTATGTTTGTATATTTGTTTGTTGCAAATAGGCTCGAAAAGTACTGAACCGATTTTGAAAATTCTTTCACCGATAGAAAGCTACATCCTTTCCGGGTAACATAGGCTATGTGGTGTTGCCATAAATATTCTAATTAAAAAGATATGGCCATTTAAGTGCTTTAATTTTTTTGTCACAGATAGAAAACTCCACTTTTCGTGAGTGACAAAGGTGATTTAGTGTTGCCATATAAATTTTTTAATTAAACGAATACGGCAATTTTGTCGTTACCAATCTGATTTTAAAAATTCTTTCGCTGAAAGAAAACTATACTTTTCGTGAGTGACAAAGCTGATTTAGTGTTGCCATATACACTTTTTTAATTAACAGAACATGGCCGTTTTGTTACTACTGATCCAATTTTAAAAATTCTTTCACTAAGGAAGCCTATAGTATTTCTGTCTCTTTTTTCTCTCTTTAATATTTATCTTTATCTCTGTACAGAATGGTCAGTCTCTGTTCGGTTTTTTTTCTTTCGAGAGTCTCTCTCTCTCCTTTATTTTTATTTTCGTACATATATTCTTAATTTAACATATACTTTAACGTAGACGAAGTCGACTAGTATATAAATAAAAATGAATTGCCTCTACGTATGTATACTCATAACCACGGAACGACTGCACCAAATCGGGTAATCCTTGTTTGTTGTGTTAGTTATTGTCAGGGCAAGGTTTGTATAAAGGAAAATGTGAGTGAGACAGAATACAGTGAGTACACAAATAGTATTTTTATAGTTGCGGGTGGCAGAGTATGAATGTATAAACGAATGAGTAAGTGTATGAGTATAAATACTCCTCAGCGATAATTAAAATTTCCTTTTTAAGAGTAATAAGTAGGAGAGACATCCATCTAAATTATCCAACATCATAATTTTCTGTTTTAAGTTATATCATCAGAATAAGAGGACTCTTGAATTTCTAAGTAGACTTAACAAACGAAATGTTTGTGACATTTGTAGGAGCAAGTTTTCCTCTCCATTGTTAACTATTACGATGGGAAATTTGACATCTTGTCAAAATACCTACTTATGAAGTGAAATATTATATTCTGTATTAGTCTTTGTGTTTTGCTTTCTGAGAAACGTAACATTTTGTTATAACAGTGACAAAAATATTTCAATGTATTTGTATTTTTTTCCAGTTTATTTATATTTGAAACAATTTCGTAATAAAATTATTCTTAAAAAATAATAAGGTTTAATTTACCTATTTTTCTTTACTTTCTTTGGTATATTATTAATTATAATATAAAATGGTTATAAAATTTAAAGAAAAATCATAGCAGATAGGTAATTTATATTATATTATATGTCACCATACGTTCAAATTCGATTTTACTTAATCTTATATATAAAATTCTCGTGTCACAATGTTAGTTACCATACTCCTCCGAAACGGCTCGATTTTTATGAAATTTTATATGCATATTCAGTAGGTTTGAGAATCAGCTACTATCTATTTTCATCCCCCTAAGTAATAAAGGTGACCCACCCCAAATTTATATGGTAATACAACGTTTGCCGGGTCAGCTAGTTTATATGTAAAAAAATCATACTTACTCATATAACTTTTAAAGTAATCTACACTATTATATAACGAGGAAAGATTTGATTGTTTGTATGTTTTGTTTGTTGCGAATAGGCTCGAAAACGGCTGAACCAATTATGAAAATTCTTTCACTGATCCATCACACATCCTTTCCGGGTAACATAGGCTATGTGGTGTTGCCATAAATATTGTAATTAAAAAGATATGGCTATTTAAGTGCCATAACGTTGCCATTTTGTAAATTGAAGAGTTTCTCAGGAACTACTAATCCGATTTTAATTTTTTTTCATTGATAGAAAACTACACTTTTCGTGAGTAACAAAGGTGATTTAGTGTTGCCATATATATTTTTTAATTAATTGAATATGGCCATTTTGTTGTTCCAAATCCTATTATAAAAATTCTTTCACTGAGAGAAATCTAAGGTATTTCCGTCTCTCTTCCTCTAATATACTATCATTCTCTCTCATCCTCTCTCTTTAATTATTATCTTTATCTGTTCAGAGTGATCAGTCTCTTTTCACTTTCTTTCTTTCGATTATCTCTCTCTCTCTCTGTCCTTTACCTATTCAATTTTATTTTTACTCTGTCCTCCCTCTTTTATTATTTGTCGCTTTTCTTTTCTTTACTACTAACTACACAATTACAGAGTGACAATTTAAGGACATCAATTATAATATTGCTTTAAATAACCGGAGCGAAGCGAGGGCAGGCTGCTCGTATAAAAATAAACTGAAATAACACAAAAGATTTAAGAATTAAAATTCGTCTATCTTAAGCCATAATTCATTTATAATTAATATATGTAACCCATACGTCAAATTTTGAACTAATACAAGGGATACCTCATAACTTCACCTACCAAATGGAAGGTTATGAATTTATCATTATTATATGTCGGGGATTTTTAAACGATGTGAAAGGAAATGGAAGGAGGGAGATGGGGAATATTGGGGAACACTAAAAGGGGGTGATGGTAATGAGTGGAATATTGGGTAAACGCAACGCAGATACTTCTACTGAACCGATAAATGATCAAATATGATCTCTAACAATTACGAGAGAAACCTAAGCAGTGCCTTGGACTTGTGACCAAGGTGTAGGCTTAAGGAATTCCTTTAAGTAATTACGACACTCACCTCCACTGCTAGGCTCTCTATTTAAACCTAAGGTTAAACGCACATAAACCGAATCTAACACAAGGCTAACCTACACTAAGGCTAACCTAACCTAACATTGTGTTTACTTAACCACGTGGCAATTACATTGTAAGGACTTACGTGACCTTAGTTGGACAGCATTTCCACACTACACTGCACTTGACACTATCACTATCACTAGCACTAGCACTAGCACTACTTAGATGATGTTCACTTCTTGAGAGACCGCGCACGACTAAGACTTCAGTTAGACTGTCGATCGCATATAAAGGGTTGAGGGTAGATACTGTCAAAACAACGGAAGTGACTACTACCCCACTCCAACGCCATAGACAACGATAACGATTCGATTAATCGATAATCTTTTACTATGCTCCGACATATATATTTCTTTTTTTGGTGAGACTATGGTCGTCACTACGATTTACCTGTTAAATATACCCAAGAAGACTCAATTTCGAATTGTCTTTTCATTCCTCTGAAAGACTCCCGTCCCATTATCCGTGTTCCGTTTTGAGTGCAAAATGAAATGGCCACTTTACTAAATAAATTTAACATCAAAAAACATTGACATTATTTTTGATCTAGTACAACTTATCAAGAAAAGGAGGTTTCGAATCGTATCCCCCTTTGTCTATCCCCATCCCAAATAGCAATAGTATCTAAATAATTCATAACATATTCCTCCCGCGTGCAAATCTCTTAATAAACTTATTTTATTAACACAATCTCGATATAGGCCAAGAGTCGGAAATAAAAAACAAGGTCAGTCGTAAACAGCACAATAGGAAATAGACAGGCCGACAAGATAGCACACTAAGACAATGTTAATCACCCGGAGTGGGTTGATATCTTTGTTCCACCATTGTTAGAAATGCCCATCTTGTAATTTCTATTAAATATAAAAAAATAAGAGCTGCTGTTGAATTACAAAAGCGTTATAAGTGTAAGAAAAAAGGGAGATTGACACCTACTACTGTATATATAGCAATACGTATAGTTATGTCTTTTCAATAGCCAAGTAGTGCATGGGGGTTGTGACCAAAGAACATGTTTAAGAACGTTACTCACCTCGCTATCCAATATTAAAATAAATGAGGATATTTATATTCCTATTCTCGATAACTGAGATTTTAATTTTTTATTCTGTGTGAAGGGAATTGGTTAATCATTTTTTTATGTTAAAATATCATCAATTCATTATTATTAACATAAAAAAATTACTTTTTTTTTTAAGTGAGTTTATAGATAAAAACCTTTTCTAATACGAATTGTTAGAGTAATTTCCTAAAAATCAAACTTTGTTTGACTTTGCCTTTGATGTACATAAAATAGACCTAAAAAAGAAGAAGAAAAAGAAAAAATAAATGTTCATTTATATAATGAAAAAAAAACTTATATTCAGAAATCTCGTCTTTTATCAAACTCCTCCTTATATCCTTTAGGTATAATAATAAGTTGTAGGCTATTACCCCTAGGAGATAAGGGTGGCCCACTAAAAATAATTTATATTGCAAAACGTCTGCTAAAAAACTTATAAATAAAAGTAATTAAAATGTATAAGGATTACAAAAAAAATATCTGTTTAATATGACCATATTGATTTGGTATCAAAAACATGTATACGTACTTAATTTCTGTAATACAGTACAAAAACAATATGGTCGGATTCATCTATAGCATGTATATTTACTTCTTATCCCGAAAATACTTAAGGATAATCTTAAAGAAGGATAATTGAAGGACTCTCGTCACTCAAAGCATCTAACCAATCAAAAGGGCCTTTTCTAATTAGACCTCGTACCATCAATCATAAGACAAAAGTAGCGCAACACGAATCCTTGACATTATTAAAAATGCCTTTGTCGGCGTAAAACTTCCTGTAGGATCAGCTAGATTGATCAGAAAGAAGACAGATATAGGAAATATAGTATAATGGACCTTAGAAAAGAATTCAAAATCGAGCAATCGAGCTTAAAACGAGTAATAATACTCACCTCTACTGCTTGATCTTACTACCCATCATCCAGTTTTAATGTTACCAACTTCCTCTTTTTTTCTGTTGCTAGCATATAATAGTTTTAAAATAATTTATTCTGAATTTCTGTCTAAAAATTCCTGTAGGAATTGACCATTTTACCAGGATTAAATTTAATTATATTAAGAATACATATTTACGATATAGTAAATTCGACTTTTAAAGACTTCAACCTTCAGTAGAACTCTCACTTATCATCTCCCGCGGGAAGACTCAGCTCAGCTACTTACTGATATATCTAAGTTAGTTTAAGTTTGAACTTTGAGATTCATTCGTGTTTATAATCTTACTTAATGTTATAAATGAGAAAGTTTCTGTTTTGATTTTTGAATGTTTGTATATTTGTTACTCAATCACGCAAAAACGGCTGAACGGATTTCAATGAAATTTGGCACACAGATATTTTATAACCTGGACTAAAACATAGGCTACTTTTTATCGTGTCGTAAAAATTCAGAGTTCCTGAGGGATAAAAATAAAATATGTTAACTGTCGTAAGTACTATAAGCTTTGTAAATTTCGGTAAAAGAGCCGACAAATGTTTTAATTGGCAAATTTCTTTACATCTGCTCATAATATTTTCTCAATATATTATTATAAGGTCGTGAAATTGTGTTTTCGACACATGTAATATCTGGAACGGAAGATCTGATTTAATATTTTTTGCTAACATTTAATACAATAATGCTTCATCTTGAATGGTTGTCAAGAAAAGGTGACTGCGTGAAATATTAAAATGCTGAAACTTGCTTAATTTATTTTTCTCATTATTAACGATTAAGAAAAGACTATTCTAACACTACGTCCTTAGTCATAAGTTTTTTTTTTCTGAATCAGTTCATTTAACACCTGAATAATAATAGTTTGTCCATTAGCTGGACGATTATAGACATAAACACTCAAGAGTTTATATAAATATATTTTCTTTTTTCTTCTGCTTGGTGGTTAAATCGAATAGGACAATTAAAATTTAAAATATTTTTAATATTATTTTGCTTCAAAATTCTTTATTTAGCTTAGTTTCTCATAAATTTCATATGATTGTATAGTTTTACACCTTTTTTTAATTTTCTCTTAATTATACTAAGTAACTAAAAGGAGTATTAAGTGAAGTATAGTTTTACACCTATCCATGACACTCTATATGTTTTTTTTTTAAATTTTGATTATTTGATTTAATCGTCCAATACTAGGATAATAATATAAATAGTCTCGTTGCTATTTAATCAGCCATATAAATTTATTAGGGAAACCTAAGACTAACAATGATTGTTTCTTATGAGAAGAAAAAAAAGTTTTGTAAAGTTATTATTTTTCGTTAACCTTCTTACTTTCTACCATGTTTTCTTTCAACTATTCTGAAACTTTACAGAAAATCTCTTCTTCCTACTCATCTTCCTTCTTTAGATTAGGTAATATATTATGAGTATTAATTCAGACTACCCACATCTACGCTGCAGTACACAAAGGATTTCAATCGTTGCCAAATAAAAACTCAAAAATCGGCTAAAACAAAAAAGATCGATACGCCATACATACTAGTAGTTACCAGTTACATACTTTTTTTAGTTATAGAGTCTCCATAGAAATAGCGGCCATTCAACGCTAGTACAATAGCAAGTAACGCTGCAAATATCCGTGGGCGTCGCGTCCCATTTGCTGGCTTAGTTTTTCTTTCACTCACCATAAAAATTGGCCTCTGATAGACTTTTGTTTAATGTGTTTTGGAATAGCTTCTGTTGGATTGAATAAAAATTCACGTTCATTTGAAAATGCTCAAACTTTGAACGTACAATGACACAAATTTATGTTATGTCAATGAATAAAGTCATGGACATTAATCTTTACATACTATATGTGGAGACAGATAGCCGTTTTTAATGAATGAAGTAACCGAATCTAATGATTCTTTAGTATTTGGATAGGAACCCAGTGCAGGGCCTTAGACTTGTGACCAAGGTGCGCTCCCTGCCATTTTTGAACATTCCTCCACTTCCTGGTTATACTCTTAACACAACATAAATACAATGTAAGGTACGTCGTAAAAACTCACATGATCCATAGTCGGAGAGGTTCCATATCTGTATCATAGCGACACACTGTTGTTGCACTTCCTCCAGCATCACTCCAAGTGATGTTCACTCGAAGAGAAGAGACTTCTCATGAGACTAAAGTGTACTGCGTCAGTCGAGAAATGAAAAGGGACAAGACAGTGGTATCAATGTCCCTCGTCTGGTGGGGATAGAAGTAATGGGAGTTTTCAGCCAATTACAGGTCATCAAAAATATTAATTATCCCCGACTGAAACTAATTTAATACAGTCACCAAGTATCGATATCCACACGACATCAATTTAGAAGAATCACATGAAGTCTATATGAAAACTATTTTCTATAAAAAGCTGTGATATTTTGATGAGTGGAACTATAAAGTCCATTTACCTACCGAAAAATATACAAAAATGTTAGTAACACTAACATTAATTGTCTGTTAGATTCTATTGGTTTATTTAAAGAATCCATTCAAATGCTGGTGGGGGTTGCGGGAAAACTTATAAGCTGTGTCCTGATCAGCAGCAATTTGTCGACTAATGTCAAAGAGTAAATAGTGACCACCAAAGGGTAAGTAATAAATATAGTAATTTATGCTGTGTAATCTATATTACGGATCTCATGAGTTGTTAATTTTGCTTAGTATATTTATGCAATGTAAAAAAAAAAGATCTCGTAAGTCTTCAACTTGGCCGCAATCCCTAGGCAGTGCTTGTCTTCTTGACTAGAACATAGTAATATTTTCTTTTCCGTTTTACTGTGTAGTACAATTCAAAATACAAAAAAAATGAATTGTTAGTTTAAACTTAATACATTCCAAACTAGGTAAAGCAAACATTTTTTATTTTCCCTCTGGAATTGAAACAATACTGACACAAGCTCTGGCTGTGGCGTGTGGAAAGAAAGGCATTATCCTCTTTTATTACCCGACTGCACACACTTTTGAAATGCTACGAAAGGTATTTTTTGATTACTAACTTTGTAGGTAATATTTAGGTTTTGTTTTCCATGTCATTTTGTATCTGGATAAAAGTTAATTCAGAATTTTGTTTACTAACTGATTGGATAACTCATCGATGTAGACTAAAAAAACTAACGTAAACATAAGATGTAAGGCCTGAATTATAGTTACTAGTGGTCGCCTAATTAATTTAACAATAAACAAAAATGTATATATGCGCGTGTGTGTCAAATACATGGTAGAGTGTGTTATGTATTTTTTATTGATTTAATGTATTTTTTATGCATAAATATAAAATAATATTAGCGTTCTGCACTCCTTCTCTATATAAATTATAAGGGTGGGAAATTTCAAATTCCTCCGTTTACGAAAATTGCGCATTTTCGTAAAAAGGGGTACAAAGTTTTAGAGCAGCGCCTAGTGATCCAACTGCTCACGTGATCCTTAATTAGGAAGTACTTAGACAATACTAACTGTATGAAACAATTTGGACGAAAGGATCATCTATCGGAATGGAATAGAAGAGGGTATATATATATATATATAAATATATTATTTTATATTGTTCAGTTAAAATAAATCTAAAGGGATTACTACCAATCTAAAACGATCAAAAGGCCTGTCTTAAATCGGTGAAAATAACAACTAGCTATTGACTGTCTCTTGAAATATATTAGGACTCTAGGACAGGTTTTATGAGACAATTACGTACCAAGAAAAGTACTATAAACTACTTTCAAATACTTTTTTACAACGAAACTCAGTAAATTTACATGTCAATTACAATTTAACATGATAAAATCCCTTTCCGGCCTAGCAGACCGTATAACAGTTACAAACCAAAGGCTGTCTAGCTGTACCTGTGCTTATATATTAGGTATACTAACTCAACTACCCTTACTACGCCGAAGGAGAATGTGTTTTTTTTCTGTAGTATTATTTAGGCTGCATTTCCACCAGAAATGTGCGAAGATGCAGTGCGAGGAAAGTTTAGGAGAGATTCATTTACTTAGCTTCAACTCAGAGTATGTGAAATGAAACGATTCTGTTAGTTCTTAACAAACACATCCCTCGTAACGCATCCTCCTAACCTAAAAAGTATAATTTTTTCGTAATCCGTTATCCAACCACAATATTTTTATACAAAAATTAACAATATATCAATATTCTTAATACAATAAATGGTCCTTGTGTTATAAGAAATAAATATAATCTCTCTAATTATTTTCAAAGTAAACCTAATGTCTATCCTAAGTCCCGTTTGATTTCATTCTCAGTTTCATATTAAATATTTCATTTCAAATACAAAAATACTTTGATTTTTATTTACCATTTTTGTTATAAAATCCCGTGAAAGCGGCTTATATTTTTTTGCTGTAAGAATCCATTCAGCTTATAAATAAGTAACGGTACAAAATATTTTTTGTAAAAAATGGTGCGTGATACAGATCTATTGAAATCTAAAGGTTTTATATTTCATATTTTGATCCTAGCAGTAATTTTAATCGCAGCTTATATTCACTTTTTACTCAATTTTTGACCATTCTTCTAGTTTTGAGATAGACGATTTTCAGTTAAGATCATACCTAGATTTTTTAGATCTTTATCTAGAAATATACAGATAAAAATATATGTCGGGGAATAGCCGATGAACCCTTTATAATTTGGACAAGAACCCAAGCAGTGCCTTGGACGTGTGTCTAAAGGAACATAACTCTATTACACTTCCACTAGCACCACTCCAGGTAATGTACACTCAACGAGATTACTCGTGAGACTTAAGGGACAAGACAGTGGTAACAGTAACCGCTCCACTGCATGGTAGGAGTAGAAGTAAAAACAACTAATGGGAATCGTTTGTCTGTTGTTGCTGAAAGTTTAACAAAATATTTAAAAAGATTTTAAAGCATAGATTGTTCAATTATTTTAAAATTCTACTTATATTGTGTGCATTGCCACCTTGAAGATATAGTGAGGAAGAGGAATGAAGAGTAGAATGCTAAGATTTCAGTGGACCCTGGGCGAGAAACGGTCGGATTCGCATGCTGGTGGTTGCAAGCCAGTCGGGAAACATATCCCCTACCACCAATGGTGGGTGCTGGGTAACTCGGCTTTTACGAAGATGCTCTCCCAGCGGCAGAGGGGATTTGTATTCAAACCCGTCTCCTCACGGGTAAAATATATGGAATATACTGTCTATGCTGAAAGCACGAGAGATACTTTTTAACCTAAATAATTAATAAAAGCAGTAAGATTTAAAAACAGTGATTCCCAAAGTGGTTTATATTAAACCCCAGAGGTTTTTCACTAGTGACAAATAAAAAAAGAATTGAGAGATGAAAGAGATCTGGGTATAGGTATACAGTGTAATCTCGATATAACAACACTGAAGGGACGGCACATTTAATGATGTTATTAAATGGAGAGGAAACAATCAGTATTATTGTATTATCAGTATTAAATTAAATCAGTTTTAAGTTAGAGTAGGTGTGAAGTTACATAGAGTGTATCATTGTATAGATAACAAGCTACCCCAACCAGAGTAGAGTGAGAATTTGTCTAGTCTTCGAAATTGTATTTGGGATAGGATAGGCTAAATACTAGCTAGTCTGAAACTTGGTTAAAAGCCGAAAAAATATTTTTAGGTGCCTCTGGTTTTAAATATTCAGAATTTCGTTCAATAAATACAGAAGAGATACATCGATATACCCCAATTTATCCCCTATCCCTATAATGTTAAATCCAGCGTATTAATCTTATAGCCACTGTTACCGTCATCGATTGTAAACGCCATGAGATATAACCGACCCCCAAAGTTATTAATGTGAGTTCGCGATTATCATTGCGGTGTAAACTTTGGGAATAATGTCGACGAATATTTTATTATCTACTTTATATCTTTATTGCCTTTTTAAGAATGCAAAGAATTAATTTCTAACAAAAATTAAATAAATCTATTTGTCTATTACCCAAATCACAGATCCACATGTCCATAGTCACAGATCTACTTGTCTATAAATCTTAATTTAGTCTCTGGTTACAGATATAAAATATGTTTTTTAATTACAATTATTTGTTTCTTACACTTTAACAACTGTTTATTCTATAGTCTGTGGTTAAAAAAAATAATTAAAATTGATTGAAATTAATAGCCAATCAAAATCCGAAATCTTTTGATTCTTCTTCTTCTTAAAGTGCCATCTTCTTTCGAAGGTCGGCGATCATTAAGGCAACTTGTATCTTTGATGCCGCGACTCTGAATAAGGAACTGCTGTGCTTTTTCCATACCACTGGCGTAAGTATTTCAGCCAGGATGTTCTTCTTCGACCTTTCTTTTCCTTGGATCTTGCCCTGAATGATGAGTTGAGTTTGATACAAATTTAGATTGTATTCTTAATCTCTAATCAAAAATATTTTAATAATAGATCAAAAATTTATTTGAATTTTTCAGACACAAATTAGTAAGATTGATTATTTATTTCGGTCTATAGTCACACACCTCTGACTTCTGAGTTATGTGTGTTATAAGCAATTAAATATCACTTGCATTAACGGTGAAGGAAAAAGTCGTGAGGAAACCTGCACTCCTGAGAGTTCCCTAAAGTTTTCAAAAGTGTGTGAAGTCTACCAACCCGCACTGGGCCAGCGTGGTGGACTATGACCTAATACCCTCCTCATTCTGAGGAGGAGGACCCTGCTGAGCAGTGGGCCATTGACGGGTCGTGATGATGATGATAATAAAATGATAATTCTAAATATTCTAGATTTAGCGCAATTTTATGTGCTGATATGCTTTAAGGTAAAAGTTTCTTCATAAGGTGTATTTTATTGGCCTCGTTTATTTAGTATAGGACTAGTCTATACTAATATTATAAAAAGGTAAAATTTATAAGGTTGTAAGGGGTAATCTCTGGATCTACTGAACTGATGTTGAAAACTCTTTTACCAATAGAAAGCTACATTATTCGTGAGTGTCATAGGCTATATATTAACCCGAGAAAAGAAAAGACTTTTTCGTGATAGTTGAATTTGCAAAGTAAGTCGAACGAAAACGTTTCTTACGAACGCTGCCTTAACGATGAGATATATATTATAATTCATAGTTAAGAGTAGAGTATGAATGAATAATTGAGTGAGTGAATAAACAGTACAGAGCTCTCGAAATATAATCAAGAAATAAATATAATAAGTAAATTTATAAAATTTGAGAAACCACCGTTAGTAGTTATTTTAATCTTGTAAGAGCAATCCCCCCAAACCTATTTTAATTCACTCTTTGTTACCCAAAAATTATTTTCCTGTACCAAATAACCTTCACGATCGAAAAGCAAACTTCCGCAGCCTAAGAAATTTATGATATCGTAAAAAAATAAGAAAATATACAGTTCATTTGAAGGGAAAGCTTTAAGGAGCGATGTATTTTTATTGTATATTTTTATCCTTTGAAATGTATCTAGCTGGTCATCAGAAATATTAATGCGGTCTATAAGTAGGTAGGCATAAAAAGATTTATATTATACTAGACGATCTGTCCCCGTAGGGGTGCAATTTAACCCGTGTACTTAAATTTAAAAAAAAAACTTTTTTATCTATATCTATACTAATATTATAAAGAGGAAAGATTTGTATTTTTGTATGTAACGAATAAACATAAAAACTACTGGACCGATTTCAAAAATTCTTTCACCATTAGAAAGCTACATTATCCCTGAGTAACATAGGCTATATTTATTACAAGAAAAAATTGGAGATCCTCAGAAATTCTCACTAAAACCAACACAAGGTGCAAAAAATTAGCCATAAAAAATCTTTCATCGCATTCGCAGCGAAAAGTATTGATGATAGAACAAAAAAATGTTGTACAATATTTTAGAACGTATCAATATCTACAAAAAACTCCGCGAGACCATATGTCCAACTATTGTAGTTAAGTCACTATAACTACTTTTTTACATTTTAAAAGTTGATAAAAATGCCTATCAAAATCAGACCATGTTTTCCATAACTTTGTATTAATTCTTATCCAAATAAATTATTTCGTAATGAAGACTGTTTCAATACCTGTTAATTACTTTTTGAATTATTGAAATCGGACATTCCAGTCAAAAGATATTACGAAATAAAAATATCAAGATAAATAAAAAATAATCCCAGACGGGCCGCCGGCGCGGTGTGGAGCATCATAGAAAGAGAGAGAAATGATACCTATTACTGTACAGCAATACGTATACACATGTAATTTAGACGGAGCGGAGCAGTGCCTAGGTCTTGAGACCCACCTCCACCACTTGACCTCGCTAACTACAATAGATAGTAAAGTTAATTTACGTGGACTTCAAGAAAGGTGACCTTAATCACGACACTATAACACTAACTTCCATGTACACTGCGCGAAAAAGCCAGAGAGACTGAGTCTAATCTTCGCACGAAAGGTTATATATTGTCTATACGTCGGTACTCGGTTGCTAACAGATATAGTAAGTATATACACTCACATGATCCTCAATAATACACTTCATTAAGTTATACTTCACTATGATAATTCAATAATTACTTCACTAAATTACTCGTCAAACAACCGATGATTTGTCATAACAGAGCTTGTAAGTTGTCAAGCCGATGGAGGCTTTTTTTTACAATTATCAACAATGTTGATAGTAGTAACCTCAAATATTGATCATTTGGAAAGAAAATATCTGAAGAATAACTTTATATAGTAGCCGGCAGCTAACTACAGGTCGGTAATAAATAGTGGGGGGAAAGGTGGGAATTGTGAGTGTGCTGCGTGACTGTATTAGCAGGTCCATCCATGATTTTTGCTGTTTTGATAAATATAGCAGAAGTGTTCTCGCCCCGCGCTTCCCTCTAAAAAGGCACTAATAGTGACTTCTGTGCATTCAAGGTCAAACCTATACTTACGTGCCGGTAGCTATATCTGTAGAACATATCTATACTATATATCTATACTTTAGTTATTATATATATATATACTCTACGAAATAACTTTTAAAATAAATGAATAGAAACCAAGCAGTCGTTGGTATTCTGAATAGTTTTTTCAATTGTTTTTAGTTTTTTTTAAGAGTACCTAAATGTGAAAGCCTTGTTTCAACAAGGATAAATAAAGTTTATTGTTATCTCTCATAATGTGTTTGTCGGGTTTGTGGTTTTCTTCATTAAATAAGCTCGCACTTAATAGGGATTTTTAGATTACTGTGTGTTATTTGATGGGGGATGTATTTTTCTTTTCATGAGTTCCGTATCTCAAAAAAAAAATTATCTATAAAGACTTAATTTATTAATATTTTGATATTCCCAAGGGAATCAAAATTTATAGATTACTTTTTTTAAAAAAAAAAAAGATTACTAGCAGTATGGATCACATACCCGTTACTCCTCCTAGTAAGCTTAAAATGCTTGTGTCTAGTTCTAAGGTAAGGTGACCCGAGATCGATTAATTATTCGAGGAATCGTTTTTTGGTACGAATCAATTGAATCGATATTTCACCTTAGAAAATCGATATTTGACTATTCTTTTGTTATTTTTCTAAAAACCGACTGATCGATTGCTGATTTTATAAAATTAGTTTTGGCAACAGTGACCTTTTTTCTGCTCTTCACCTCAGGGGGTGCGTAAATAACAATCTCGCTTTACTTCAATCTAGGGTTTCATTGGCCTTTTTAGGCCTTCATCTTACGAGTAAATGTTAACTCAACAAAAGATCGATTTTTGACGAATCGATATTTTTGTTCTTTGATTTTTTTTGTGAATCGTATTAAAAGCCGATCTTCTTCGAAAAGAATCGCCATCACTATCTCTGATGGTACGGGATAGTGGTTATATATATATAACTAAGTAGGGTATTTTTAACTAGCTAACTCGCGCGACTTCGTCTGCATCCTGTAAGGGAGAGACTTAGAGAGAGTTTTAGAACTTTGTAAGAGAAACAATTCCTTCATACATTATTACTGCTTTAACTTTTAACCGTTTACGCAGCTCACGAAATAAAATTTCCCTGTTTTTGCAATATTTTTCTTTGATACTCCATTCCTATGAGTCGTAGCGTGATGTTGTATAGCTTATAATCTTCCTCGACAGATAGGCTATTCAATACTAAAAAAATTTTTCAATTCAAGCTAGTAGTTCCTGAGATTAGCGCGTTCAACCAAACAAACTATCAAAGGATGACAATGGTGTTGCTATCAGTATCTGAAGACAAAAACCTCATTTTACGATTCTATTTATTGACAAAAACTCCATAAAGCACATCGTAACGTTACAACGATTTAAACTTTCACGCTTGACGCTTATTCCCATATGATTGTGAGCCAAAGATTGGGAGATAGGATCCTTAATATTTTATGAAGAAATATTGAGTGGGAATGATGTGTGGTGCGAGATATAATATTTTACGGGTATATTTTATTTCTCTTTATTACAGAATAAATCTGGTTCGCTAGTTTAATTCTTGGATTTGTTGTTGTTTACCCATACCGGCTTCATCCTCACGTTGATAGATAACGTAATAGCAGAATTTGTTATTTGTTTAGTTTGTATTCAAGCTCTACTTAACTCTCTGTATCATTTGTCTATCGGGACAGAGGTTATATACAAGACTTGGAATAAAATAAAAAGTACTACCTGTGAAACTCGTCCCGTGAGGGGACGGTTTAGAATACTATTCCCCTCTGCCGCTGGGAGAGAATCTCATAAGAGCCGAGTAACCCAGCACCCCATTGGTGGTAGGGGATATGTTCCCCGACCGGCTTGCGACCACCAGCATGCGAGTCCGACCGCCAAGTGTCATAGACGCGTTCCGGTCGACCCGCATGTGGGCCAGACTTACCCCCTCCCTCTCCCATCCCATTAGTGCTGCGGATCTAATACACTCTGGGCTCTTGCTCAAGGTCCGCTGAAACCGCAGCATTTTTTCTTGACTCCCACACTATCTCTAGTTTTGCCGTTGTCCATGGACGATGGTGGCCAAGTAAGTTATTAGTAAGAGATTCACCTCATGGTGAATCTCTTACTAATATTATAAATCTGAAAGTTTTTATGTTTGGGTATTTAGATGCTTAGATAAATTGTTACTTAATCACACAATAGTGACTGAACGGAGATTTCGATGAAATTTGGAACATAAATACTTTAAAAATATAATAAAATATTCATTGAACGCCTGAGTAAGTACAGCAATATGTTAAAAATATTTGTTTTATTAAATCTAAGTAGATGTTTAATTGCATCGTGTGAAACCAGGACAGGTCGATAAATATTTTTTGTATTGAAAATGATATTAAAAAAGTGGAGTAGTAAATATCTTATTCCTTAGAGCGTTATCTCCGCATCAACAGTTTTATATCTCGGACGATGTCCACTGATTGGACTTAATAAATATAAATAGGAGATCAAAATACGGATTGATGTCCAACTTATAAGTTACGAGTACCATGTTACTATATCGGACAATGTTAGCATAATAGATTTACACAAAGTTCAGCCGCATTTCTCTGTTTGTGTTTACGCGATAATAATATTATGATATATAAAGATAAAAAAGTTTCTGTGGGATAAAAAGGCAATGGTAAAGTTAGAGGATTTATCCTTTTAGGTAGTTCATAGGTTTGAAAATAAGTTAGAGATAAAAACAGTCTTAGAAATTTTTGTCTGTTTGGCGGATTTGTTTGTACACGCATCACAGTAAAGCTTGACCGATTTGATTGAAATTTGGTACACTAATACTATATAAGCTTAATTAAGATATAGTGTACTAGATCCTAGAGCAAACCAGAGTTTCTGTGGGATAAACGGTTATTCTTTGGAGCATTGTTCTAAGAACAGCTAAAGGGATATGAATGAAATGTTGTACACAGATAGTTTAGACACTTAGAATACATTTATATAAGAACAAACATAGCTATATGTGGATATATATAGACCTTCTAATATTATAAATAGGAATATTATACGCCGTGAGACTGAAAAGACTATAATAATACACACATCATACAGATAATCTAAACAAGTAGCCAGGTAGTGTCTAGGACTGGAAACCTAAGATAGACTTAATAATCCAAATTAACCTTAATAAACTAGCCTTTTAAACCTTATCAACAATGTTGGTAACACAAAAGTGGATTTGTTGGTATGTCCTTAAGACTGACTTAATTGGCATGATTTTTTACATCGAAATGCATACTTTTTATCTCCAAAGAAATCACAGTTTTTGTTAAAATAAATATAAAATATTAAAATATACATATAAAGCTTATACAAGCAAAAGTGGCTTTTTATTATAGCAATTAATCGTACTAATTTAATTAAGGATACATTTTCATGTTTCTGTTAATTCGTGCGAAGTTATGAGTGCCACGCTGTTTTAATATAGGAATTTATTAAAAATGAATAAAAAGTTAATACATATATTTTAATACTTGTCTGAGTGTTTATTTGTTTCATAAATATTTATTGATAAACCAGAGAAATTTTAACATTACAGATTAAACATCGAAAATACAAAAATCAAGAAATTTTGTTCGAAAATTTTATTATATTATATTATGATATACCTGTACATGTACAAACATACAAAAATAACTTCACAACGGCTGCACCAAACTGGATAATTCTTTTTTTGTTGTGTTAGTTATTGCCAGGACAAGGTTTGTATAAAAGAAAAAGTGAGTGAGACAGAAGACAGGCAGTGAGATGGAGGTATCCTCTGCAAAATCAGTGGCATGCTACGTATTATAGTAGAATAGAAATTCAATGGAAAATAGCATTGTAGGTAATGAGTGCGAGCGAGTAGGTGAGCAAGAGCAAAAATACACTACAGCGAAGCGAAGACGGGTCGGTTAGTTTATTACAATATGTAGTACATTGGATAAAGAAAAAGAGAGAAGAAAGACGTTACTTCAAATTGAAGATTCCTATTTTAAGTAAAAAGAATCGGAAGTGAAGCTCATATCAAATTCTTTTAGCAAAATAGTAAGTAAAATTCAAAATAGCTTCCAACCTTTAACATATTTCGTGGAATATTAATAAGAAACGAGCCGTCAAAGGATAGAAATGAATCTAAAATTATAATTAGTGGTTCGTATTACCAGATATAAATGTCTGAGAAATTGGAGCTTGAAATGTTGATGTTGATTGGAAGAAGGAATATCAATATTATTGAGAGGAAACGTAAAATTAAGACTCATTTAAAAATATTAACTACACTTACTGATAAAAGTAATTAGAATATAAGGTAATGAGACATAAAAAAGGGAAATGACTGACGCTGTTTCATAATCATGCACTCACGCTCATTTCTATATACCAAGTAATCTATATGGCTCTCTTACTCGTGAGATAAACAGAGTTAAATAAAACACATGAAGACTTTTTCGTATAACCATTAACTCCTACCTTCCCCGCTCAACCTCGCTACTAAATATTAAAATTATAAAGTACATAACTCAAGTGCTCCTCGATAACAGAGGCCTGGCACCACGCCACCAATTAGTCTTACTACTTTAATATGTACTGCGTGATATCACTTGACAGATTCACTCAATCCTAGCGTAACGAAAGTTATATATATAGTCTACTCGAAATAAGATAAAATGAAGTAGCCGCGAATACTAATGTATAAACGGTGTTGCTAACAATACTGTAATTTATTTATTATATTAAAAATATAGTCTATTAACTTTGCTTATCTTAAGAGTAAAAGATACCAGTATATGTGAGAAAGTGAGAACGAATGTTTATAGATCAGTGTTGGCGATGTAGCTGCTATTATATTTATCCTTTTCTAATAACTTTGGCTGTTCTTAGGGTTCCGTACCTTAAAAGTACCACTTCGTTGTCCGTCCGTCTGTCTGTCTGTCCGTCTGTCAAGACCCTTTTTCTCAGAATCGCAGGGAAGTATCAAATTGAAATTAATAACAAATACTCAAGCTTGCGGTCCCTTACGGCTGGCAAAAAATCAAACTTCTAAGTCCACGCATTGAAAAGATATGACCGTTAATGTAGTCACTCATATAAGGTTCTTCCCAATGACCAAGCGTCGTGAAATTTAGCATGAAGTAAATTCTCATAGCACAAATAAAGGATAAAATTAAAAAAGTGTACATTTTTTTTCACCAGAATTTTTTTTTTATTGTCTTGCAAGACCCTTTTTTCTCAGTAAAACGTGAAGATATCAAGTTGAAATCTATACAAAAAATTTTAATCTCTAGTTCCTCAAATATGTAAAAATATCAAACTTCTAAATCAATTTAATGAAAACCCGCAGCCGCTTTTATCTCATGTATTGTAATTTTGATTTTCGAGATAAATCAAAATTCCGAGACTTCGTCTTTTGACCTAGGATCATGATATTTGGCAAGAAGCAAGGTCTTATAGCACTAGTATAGGGAGAAATCCTAACAATGGCAACTTTTTGGTTATTTTATTACGCATTATTTCAAGAATACGGTATCAAGTTGAAATTAATATTGAACATGTAAGTCTAGAGTATCTTAAAGCTATGAAAAAAATCAAACTTATATGTATAAGTAATCAATAAATATGGTCATTTATTCTTAAGTGATAATAAGTAGCTCGTTTTTCTATTCTACAGATGCGGACATGAAAAAGTCGACATTTGACATTTAAGTAATTTTCAAATATGTTACACAATATGCCTGCCCACGATACAGATACAAAATATTTTTACCGTTTAAACTCTGGTTAACGAGTTTCAATTTTATGATATTGAAATTTAAAAACTTTAAATAAGTTTATTGCAAAAAGGGTTGTGTGCGATTCACACACGATAGAAGTGAAACTTCAGTAAATCGACAAAAGAATGAGATGAATATATATAATAATACTAGGGGCCCATCCCGGCTTCGCACGGGTGGAATATTTAGTTTAAAACATTTTGGCTCTCCCGCATTTCGGTGCCCCTCTACCTCGGCGTTACTCGCTGCCACTCGCTGCACTTCGAGTATCACCGAGATAGAACTACACTGGCCCGCGCCCGCTCGCGTCGGCGTGTATTTTTTGTTTATATTGATATTTTTAATTTCGTAATATCTTTTGAATGGAAGGTCCGATTTTAATAATTCAAAAAGTAATTTACAGGTATTGAAACAGTCTTGAATATGAAATAATTTATTTGGATAAGGATTAATACAAAGGTATAGAAAACATGGTCTGATTTTGATAGGCATTTTTATCAACTTTTAAAATATAAAAAAGTAGTTATAGTGACATAACTATAATAGTTGGACATATGGTCTTGAGGAGTTTTTTGTAGATATTGATACGTTCTATAATATTCTAGAACATTTTTTTGTTCTATCATCAATACTTTTCGCAGCGCATGCGATGAAAGATATTTTATGGCTATTTTTTTTGCACCTTGGGTTAGTTTTAGTGAGATTTTCTGGGGATCTCTAATTTTTTCTTGTAATAAATATAGCCTACTCAGGGATAATGTAGCTTTCTAATGGTGAAAGAATTTTTGAAATCGGTCCAGTAGTTTTTATGTTTATTCGTTACATACAAAAATACAAATCTTACTTCTTTATAATATTAGTATAGATATAGATAAAATAGTATGTATATTTCTGTCTCATTCTTTCCTACACATTTTTGTATTTGTGTCTTTTACCTGTCGTTTTTTCCGTTGCATCCGGTTTGAAATCACAACGATTCTAAAGAAGTTTCACTTCAAAAAGAAATAATTTGTAATGCAAAAATGTATTTTAAAAGATTATTTGGTAAAATATAAATTGCTGCGCCGAAGACGTGTATATTTATAACATATTCGACTGTTAGTAAAATCGCAAACATCGACGTTTTTGTCGTCGTATCGTGTTCAAGCAACAACAATCTAAAGCTATATGGGCCGCGAATCATAGCAACAGCTGTTGACGATATGACATGTTGTAAAATATTTTAATTGACTCGAAGAAAAGGAGGAGGTTATATATTTGACAATTCATATTTTATTAATATGTTCACCGACTTTAAAATGGTTTTTTATTGCATTTTTGTTCATAAAAATATTTTATCATATTTTGTTAATATATTCTTTTAATGGCCCACTGCTGACCCGGGTCTCGGTAAGTAATTATTAATATGTCAATTGAAACATCCATTACTAATATCGGGAATAAATGCTCCCCAATATTATTTTTGATAATATTTAAACTCGCACACGAAAATCAAAATTTTTATAGTGTTTGTCCCTCTATTGAAATTGTACGGAACCCGCAGAGCACTTAGCCAAATTATTTCTTCTATATCTTTACGAACAGTAGAATTACTACAGTTTTTTTATGCATCGTAGTGACGTATTAATAATTTTTCAGTCGAAAAAAATTGCTTTCAAAGTAACCATCAAGTTGATTACTACATTTACTAAAAATTCTTAATCTTCACCACTCGTCGCGACATGTTTAACATTAAAACCCTGTGGATTTAAAATCAAATCTCACTAATGTGTTGCCATCACTCTGCATGCATTATTCTCCCCCGGGTTACCCGTAAAATTAAATAAAAAAGTATGAGAAACGTAAATTATACGAATGTACTAAAGTGTAATGAAATTTTTTAAAACAACGAGCCTTTGTATGGAAAAATTAATTACAGTTAGTTTTGCTTTGAGGTGTTTTTAGAATATGACTTCAGTTGTAATAACAATGTTTTTAGAAAAAGTTTTTACTGAATTGTTGTTGATTACAAAGTAGTTTTTACAATTCTGTTTTGAATAGCATCTAGGGAATATCCATGACAAATGTTGAAGGAAAATCTTTTCCTAAAAGATGTTATATATTCATAGATATTATACAATAATATTTGCATTGTAGAATATATACTAAATAAGTAACCCGTACTCGCTTCGCAAAAATAAAAAGGGGCTTTTAATTATGACCACGGTTTTGGTTTATGACAATAGCTGCAGCAACATTTTTTCTTATCTATAATAAGGAAGATATATTATATTTCTTGTCTGTCACCAAACTACAACTATTATCAACAAAAAAGTTATTTAATAAACCTCGATAGGAGCTATAACGTCCCGAATTTTTTGGGGAGAAAGGGACTGACAATCGTTAAAAAATTAAGTTTAAAAAACTATAACACTACTACGTAAAAAAGTGGTCTTAAAAGGACGAAACAAGAAAATAACTCCGATTTTTTTCTAATAAAATGTAAATATAGTCTATGTTACTCAGGGATAATATAGCTTTCTAACGGCAAAAGAATTTTTGTAATCGCTCCAGTAGTTTTTAAGTTTATTCGTTGTATACAAAAATACAAATTTTTCCTCTTTATAATAGTATATATGATAAAATAACTAATTTTATTGTCCTTTATTTATTAGTTTCGTTTTGCAAATTCTCTTTTCGTAAATTAATAAAATGTGAAGCAATTTTATCCTAGCACCAATTTTTTCAACTTATCGCTAACAACGCTTTCAAATTTGCTGAATAGTTTGAAAATTAGAAATGAGTCGACAGAAATATTAGTTTGTTCTCACGACAATAATAAAAAATAAATAAACATATTAAAATTTTTAGGTATAATCTATGATAAGAATTGTAACTGGAAGGCCCATATTGATTATATATGCAAAAAGAAACATTAAATATCCTTCCAATTCCATGTATGTACATTAGAGAATTATGTATATTTGTCAAACGACATCCGAGGTACTTTCAACATAATTGTGACAGTGATACGAGCAGGTCTATTCGATATCCCAATAAGCTTATTATATCTAAATGTTGTAAAAGTACATACATGAGAAGTTCATATTGTATGGCTGTCAAAATGTTTAACAAGCTGCCAACAGAATTCAAAGAACTTAACTTGAATATGTTTAAAAAAAGTATTTTTGAATGGCTATTAGAAAAATGTTACTATGACATTAATGAATACTTATTATAATAATTATAATTTCAATTATTTATTTTTTTATTGACCAGCTAGTTTTGACATTTCTGACAACTTGACTTGCCTATTCTTTCTTTAAAATGTAATTCAAAATGACAACAATTTGCACACTATTCGTTTAGTTGAATGTTCTGATCTTATTATTTTAAATAACAACACCTTTTGTGCAACATTCTGGCAAATAAATGATTTATTATTATTATTATAGAATCTATTAACAAGAAACCAATTCTCTATGGGAGAAAGAAGGTTATTACGTAGTAATATAATAGTGAACCTGAGTAGCGGACCATCAATGTTGTGATAATTTAAAACCTACACCGATGTAAGCTCCAGGAACTTTTTTTTATAGCAGATAAGGTGCAAACGAGCAGATGGTCCACCTGATGGTAAATGGCCACCACCGCCCATGGCAAAACAAGAGATACGTTGCATCCTCGAAGAGAGAGTGGGGAGGGGAGTGAAGAAAAATATGCTGCGGTTTCAGTGGACTCTGAACAAGAGCCCAAAGTCCACTAGATCCGCAGCATGAATGGGATGGGAGAGGGAGGGGGGTAAGTCTGGCCCACATGCGGCTCGACCAGAACGCGTCTATGACACTTGGCGGTCGGATTCGCATGGTGGTGGTCTCATGCCAGTCGGGGAACAGATCCCCTACCACCAAGGGGTGCTGGGTTACTCGGCTCTTACGAAATTCTCTCCCAGCGGCAGAGGGAAATAGTATTCTAACCCGTCCCCTCACGAGTAAAAACTTGAAACCCTGACGTGAAACACAATGTGACGTCACGTCTTGTGTAATGCCGATAACATACATTGTGACATCACTTAAAACACAGGACAGATCACAATGTCAATACATTGACATACAAACCGAAATAAATTGAATAATGATTTTTTTAAAGATCGTATTATGTACAATGTAAAATTGAAGAAGCACAGAATTAATATTTTTCAAATCGGTTTAGCTCCCCTACTATAGCTGTAACCATGGCAACTAAACACAGTATGAACGACCGTTAAACTTCAGGAGCGATATTAATGTATTATAAAAGTTTCCAAGCGTGCTGATAACTTTCATTTCAAAATTTCCTGTACCATTTTATTTTTACACGAATGCGAAGTCAACTTTTGCTCATAGTTTGTTCGGTTTCACGGCATTCGAACTTTTAGTTGAGATTGAAACTGCTGTGGTTGATTCTTACCATTTTATCAATAAGAAGGCTTACTTAAGTTGCAACGACAATCGCATTTGGAATCTTTTTTCTAGTATTTACTCTCGACTTTATCCACGGGAACTCTGTACTACAACTCTGTAAATCAGTTATTCCTACGAGTACCTCACAGGAACTGTCGCTTTTTAAAGTGAAATTAGGCTTCTCTCACAAGAACAGTCCCTTTTACCCGACTACGGCGAAGCCATAAGGAAGGTTTATGATTTTGGTAGTCTGTGTATCTATATATTGTATGTATGTTTGTATGTTCCACCCTAGTGCCTACAACTGAACCAATGTAAACAATACATACACGCCGACATGACGGGCCGGTGTGCGTCACGCAGCGCAGGGAGAAGCGCGGTGAGAGAGGGGGAACCGAAATGCGGGAGAGCCAAAATGTTTAAAAATAATTATCCTCCCGCGCGAATCCGGGACTGAATTTACTTTCATGCGATTTTCACCAGTGGAGAGAGCGATTCATGAGGAAGATTTAGATGTATAATTAAGGTTATAGGAAAATGTCAGAATTTTTTTGAAATATAACAAAACAATGCATGGTGAGATACGTGTGCATAATATTTATTCTGTTTCCAAAAAAAAGTTTTTTTTTACTAGTCAATATATCCCGGCTTCGCACGGGTGCAACTTACCACGCATACTTAGATTTAACACTTTTGTAAATATTATTGCTAAATTCAGGCGCTTATGACGGTAAACATTTATTGTTATCCCGCAGGAACTCTGAATTTTTCCCGGATAAAAAAGTGAAATCCTATGTGTTAATACAGGTAGTAAACTATCTGTGTGCCAAATATCAATGAAATCCGTTTAGCCGTTTTTGCGTGATTGAGCAACAAACATACAAACTTACACATTTATAATATTAGTAAGACAGTAAGATTCTATTAATGATACTGACTACTTCGTATTATATCGATATTATATATCAAAATTGTGTTCAATAAATAATCACATGACATATTTGTCTTTATATTGGCCATCAAAATTACGGCCTCATCATTTTATCCGTTTTTATACATCAAAGATGAAAGTTTTCGTTAGCTAATGATGTTGGTAGAATAGGTAATAATATCTCCTAGAGATCTAAATAAAATAACGTAATATTTCTACGTCTGTTTCTGTCTGTCTTTTTAAAAAAACAAATTACTATTCCTAAACCACGAAACGAATTTTAATAGTGTTTTATTAATAAAAACTCGCTGCTTACTAATAAAATTATCATCAATTCAAATTCAAAAATATTTTATTCAAATAGACTTTTTACAAAGTAATTTTGACACGTCAAAATTGGTCAGTCAGTTAGGAAAGCAGTTTCCTTATGAGAAGAACTGGCAAGAAACTCAACAGTTGCTCTTTTCAAAATGCCAATGTTTACATCAGTCTGTTTTACAAAGGTATCATCATTCAGCTGAGCATCAACGTCATTTTGATTCCAAGCTTTGTCATCATTCAAGTAATCTTGTACAGAGTAGTAAGCTTTATTTACTAAACACTTTTATTTGAGTTCTAAATCGCTGAAGGGGCAAATCTAATATCGGCTGTGGACAATGAGAAGACACATTCGCTTACTATCATCTATCAATAGTCACCTTGTAATATAAGCAGAATTAAAACACTATATAAAACAAAGTATGTTTGTCATAATAAAAAATTCATCCATACAGAGACAAAGCATTTTATTAAAAATATATTTTCATAAAATTTGAAATGAATAAAAATATTTTTAACTAATATTTATTTCAGTCCAATATTAGTATATTGTGAGCCTAGGCTTGAACAATACCGCTCCGTTATTAAGTTTTAAATCCAGACATGACTCATATGCCCCACAGTCGCATTCTCATCAATAGGTATTGGGGTTAAACTCAGTCGTTATGAAACGCTCTGAAATGAGCTTCTGGGGATATTGTCTTTCTAATGACGACTAAAGCCTCGATATACTGCTGAACTATTGTTCTCACTTTTTTTACTCGGTGAATAATTTTGAATTCTCCAATAACCAACAGTATAATTTATTAACGCCATACTTAAATTTTAAAATTAAAAAATGTAATTGAACTTTGCGTAGGGTGACAGCATTTCAATTTCCGTCGCTTCTGAATATAATCACTATTACAGAATTCAAAAATTCAATATATGATAGCAATGATATCTCATGTTAATCCTCTAAAATGGTTGAGGTAAAAGTAGAAAAACTTCCTTCTTGTGAATGAAGCATTGATTTCTTAGCTGAACAAAGACAAATAAATACGTGTCATTTACATGGGACCAATATAGCATACTCACATCCATAATCTTCAACAAGCGAGCTTCGTTTGACAACTGCTTTAATTTATCAGAGCAGAGGTTATATACAGTCTTGGAATAAAATAAAAAGCACAACCCCCGAATATAAACTACCCTACTGAAGTTAGAGTAAAGAATTATCCTGCCAATCGAAGAGATTTACCCATTCTTCTATAAATTCTTTTATAATGTGTACTGGCTTCGTTTTCACCAAGTCAACCTTAAACCCTGCTATCGTAACCCTTCCACAAAACGTCAAAAAATTGAGTTTCGACCAAGAAAAGGCTTTAAATTATGAACTAACTACCCTAACCATCGCACATGTTAAAAGCATTTTCTATTTGATAAAATTAAATGTAAATCCCCTGTCGCTCGCCGTTCATAAGCGGATATGTTCTGTTTAATTTAACTTAACACATGGCGTTGCGGCCGTCAAAGAATTAAATGTTTTGTCGCATAAATTTTCTCGTAGATCCTTTTAAGGATCAGCCAAGCGGTATTATACAGCTAAAATAATTAATTTTCCTTTGTAATTAATTATTTCTTAGTTTTAAATTATGTCTTCACCTAAATCCATAATTTACAGTACAATTCTTGCTGCCTATCCAAAACATTCTATATCTACTTTGTCTTCTTCTTTCATAAATTTCCTGTGAATTTCTGAAGTTATACTAACAATGTCTTGGTATGTAAGTTTATCAAAATTTGTACTACCTGTTTCTGGTAGGTTATTAGGCAAAAATTTGTCATAACGTTACGTTATATATGTATCAACGACATAAATTCATGGTCATTGTACTATTAAGCTGATGTTATGTTGGAGTCATGATGAAGGAACTAGAGCTTGCAAATGATAGGATTAGTCAGTATGTATGTTTTAGTATAATTTGATTTGTACAAAAATTCATCATTTATGTCATACGACTTGGTTAAAGTGGTTTTCTGTTATCTGTATTTAATTTTAGATTTATATTTCCATTAAGATTTTCTATCGTCAATTTTGCTTATATCAACAGAGTATTATAATACATTGCTTTGTTATTAAAGCCTCTATGTCTATCAGGTTCAATATCAACATTCCCACTTGTCCAAATTTTGTAAACATGTCTGGGTAACTCGGTTCTATCCATAAAAAGCGTTTAAGGAAATATTTAACTTTGGGTCTTCAAAGGCTTGTTTATTTTCACACAACGAGTTAATAAAATAAAGCTAAAGCCAAGACAGCTTAATAGGGCAGTGTTTGTGTGTTTTTGTCTTAGTTACACAGCGCTTAGTTGACCTAGAAACTAGAATTTAGTACGGGAAACTGTTGTAATAAGTAGAATACTGCTGCAATTATTTTATACAATAATTGTAATTTTATTCTTGTTTGTATGTCATGACAAATTATCGAGTAATTCTATGGACCTAAATTTCCACGACAGGAATCTGAACAGAGTCTGAGACTTATAGTGCAGCTTATTAAACAATAAAATCCTCCTCCACTGGTCAAACTTTTATCCAACCTCTATAAAGTTAAAGATTCACATGATCCTGAATAAGGGTACCTCGTACTTATTACACTACACTACATTTTATTATATTCTCCTATCGCATTTATCATATTTTCATATTTCATTAAATAATAGAGGTTTAGGAGTCGTTAATCTAAATCATGGAATTTTAATAAAAATATTGTAGATTGGCTTAGAAAACCAACTTGATGGTATAAATCTGGATAAGGCAAATCAAATAAAGGCTTGTAATATTACTGAGTCCACACTAGGAAAGTATCATATCGGCCGATTAGATTGATGCCTTTAGAATCATATCGCTTTATCACCATACATCTATTTTTATTGTTCTTGGTAGAATATGTTTTGGTACAAAATAAATAATAGACCATATGGAATTTTAAGTTGGTTAGGTAAATTAAGGACTGCCTAGTATAAAATAATATAATCATGTCTCTAGTTGGGTGTCTCTGTATCTTTAAAGGTTTAGGAGTCGTAGATCTAAATCATGGAATTAAAATCGAAATATTTTAGATTTAATTAAATGGTTTCCTTACCTTTTAAAAAATCTAGGCAAATCAAACAATACTATCGTGTCTCTAGTTATTTTATCTATTCTCATTGAAGACAGCTAGATAACGTCAAAGCTACATCTAAAGTTAAGAATGGAAAAGAGAATTCTTTACAATAAATTCCTGCATTCAGTAAATCTGTTAAAGCCATTCGCGCTGATCAGATTTATAGAATCAATTGGAAAATCAAAATCCTTTCATAAATTTAGTACTTGGGTCACCAACTATTTCTGTACTTCATTGAAACTGTTATCCAGATTGTTGTAGATTTTGGATAGCCACCTTGAGATAATTTTTGGCTAGAACATATACTACAACATCTACAATTCATCTCCCTCTTTCTTCATTCCTTTCTTCTTTTACGTCTCTTTCTTTGCAGCTATTTGAGAGCACTTCCTTTTCTTTAATTTCAAATAGGTATACCTACATCTAGGTAGATCAGGGTAGTTTGTTAAGGGATTTCTTACGATAAACGGTCTCTCTAGGTCTTCGAAATCAAGAAACTCGAGACTTGTTAAGATTTAACTTTGTTTATGTTTAATGTTTGAGGCGTTGAATAGGAGGACAACGTGTATAAAGTTCATGAGAAAAATGTCCTTTTTTTTAATGTGGGAAATGCATTTACGCATACCGCTTAAAAGGGGTTATGTGGGACTCCCAGCGATAAGCGCTGGACTACCGCACTAAAACCAACCACCGTCCATGCCGCATGATAGCCACAGGAACGCATTAGCATACTACTGCGGACGCTTCGGCACATCCACCCGTCTGCGGGTACAAGTACACGCAGTTCAAACCCACCCATGGGCTCGCTTTACCAAGCACCTAACCGAGGAGGGATGCCAGGACATGTCTACTGAAACACCCAGCCCCCGGAGGAGTCGGAAGCGGCCCATATCCCTCGAGATCAGGTCGCTCGCAAGTCATCTCTGCATACAGAGGAGTACCCGGAGCGACCCGTACCTCCGGCTCCCGGACCCCCCTGGACTTAACCGCCGCCTGCGACGAATGTCCCGACCCAGCTTCAATTTGACTATCTGTCTAAATTGAACGTTTAAACGTACAGTAAGATTAAGAGCAAGTTATTTATTATCTACATTTAAGGAATGTCATCTTTATAGACGAAGCAACAATTATCTAATAATATTTAACCGTAAAATGATAAACCAATATTGACGAACAAACAAAAAAGTTAGATTAAGGAAAATCTAATAAAGTGAAAGGTAAGGAAACCAAGTTACCCTCAAGTATTCTATATATAAAAATGTATATCTGTGAGAAATTAATAGACTTTGGAAGAAGTTATATATTTATGATATCATGAAGATTTTTTGAAATCCATTTTATTATGTTTCGACACCAGATAGCGCTACAATATATTTTGAAGTGAAAACTTCTTTGCCGGCGTTGTGCTGTTTTGTACATTTTTTTTTGGGATGGGTAAAAATTGTTAAACTCGCGTCAGGACACGTGACCTGATCGAAAATTCGTAAGAGTGAGATCTCAATAATACAGATTTGATTTTTTGAATTTTGTTCTTTGGGTTACTTAAACCGTAGAATTATATTTACTTACAAAATTCCCGTGAAAATTTTTGGTCTCGTCGTATAAGTAAGCCAGATCTCCAATAATCGTCAACGTTCAACGTCAGTGAAAACTTGAACACACATACTTAACACTGGCGATGTCGACTTGAATAAGTAGTGTTATTGGTATCATGTAGAGCGTGGTAACAAAATCATTTTAATAATATTATTAAGGCTAGTCGTTTAGTTTTATGGAGTTTATATTTTATTAAGGATAATAGTGATTAGAGTAAGATAAATGTATCAAGTAAGTTATCAACGATGTTGCTTATATTCTAGAGCAGTACCTTTAATTTTATTTATATCTACGAGTACGTGTGGGCAAAATATAACCCCATCCGATAGGTTGTAAAAGTTGCTGGAAAGATGATGGGACTCCATTATATTATACCCCCATATAGATATTTAGTATTTTTCTTCCTTTTACGGAAAAGTGTAATAAAATGGAAACGTAAAATTTTTAGCAGTTATGATAAATGTGGCGATTACGAGAAGTAGGTCATTACAAATCGATGTTCTAACCGACCATTCATTTAATTTTTCAATAGCTGTGACATTATTTATGACCTGGAAAGGTAGGAAAATCTACTTTTAGAAAAACTATTAAAATGAGATAGAAAATTTAATCGGTGTTTTTGTCATTAATTAATAAATAAATAAGTTTCCAAAGTCCTGTTTGATAACTGTATGATTATATTCCTAATATTATTTAAAAGTCTGTATAGACATTGAATGTTTTTAACTAGAAATCAAACCAAAACTTAATTTACAAATCGAAAAAAAGAAGATTAGGAATTACTCTATTTTCTTATCTGTTAAATCTAGCATATATTCTTATAATTTTAAACATTAACAAATAATCATTCTTATCCTTCTCCTCCTCATTCCCATCCTCTTTTCCCTACTCCTTCTCATCCTCCTTATTCCCTTACTGGACTTCTGTGACGTCTCCGACCCTGCTGGGAGGGTGGCCCCTTCGCCCTTACGTAACACAGTATGAAAACACATAATCGCCTTTGCAGCTTCGGCTTTCTAAAAATAAACAATATTTTTCGGTAACGAAACATTATTCAATCTTGTTACGTTTATATTATATTAAAATTTTAGTAGATATAACCGAGAATATAATCCCAAATACTCACAAAATCCTTCACTTCACTCTTCAATGGAATACCACCATAACGACACCACACCAGTAAAGCTATCTTGGTCACCGTGAGTTCCGTTTGACAACTGGCACAAATCTATCTAAACATAAGTTATATATTGTCTTGTTATAAATTGTTATATGGGTATAATTAAAATAATTGGTGTCGCTAGCCTTATATAAAAAGATATTACAGTTATTTAAATATCAAATCGTAATTACCTGAAACATTTGTAGGCTATTTGAGGCAAAGCAATCTTCTAGTAATTTGCTACTACAGTTATTAGAGATGAGACAATCTACAGAGATTGCTACAATCTCCTAATAATCTGGATAATAAGCTGATTTATTTTTGTCCTCCTAATTTTATTGTCCTCCGATATAATTTATGAGAATTGAGGAGATATTTAATAATAGAAATCTATTAAATAATTGCGTGATTTGTTTTACGTCTAAGTATACTTAGATTTTTCAGAAAAAAATTAATTTTCAAGATATTTTAGCTAAATTAAAATACTTAGGCTCTTACTACAGTAAACATATTTTATTTTTATTCCAGGAAATCTGATTTGAAAATTGTATAGGGTTACCTATATAGGTCGGTTATATTGTACAAGTTTTCAGTTTCGAAATATCTTGGTAAAGAGGTTGGTAAGGTAAAAGAAAAACCATTTTCCTATATTACTTAGATCATTAAACTCTTCATCTTATATCGCAATGTTAACATCATACTCTTAACGGGTTTTTCAAAATAAGTGTTTTTCCAAAAACTTTCCATTGGTACAATTTAGCTGACTGGTTGGTTTAATTGTACCACAGGTCTGGTAAATTGTACCAGCATAAATTAAGGTATTTTCTGTAATGATAAATTAATAATAACTCAATGAAATGTTTTAAATAATACACAAATAATTTATGATAATATTTTAATGACCTAATAAAGAAAAAGATCTAACAAAATAAATAGCAAACGAATAATTTTTACTTAGAGTTATTATTATAATAATTAGTACTTATTTTTTACTAAGATCAAATTATTTAGGAACTTTCGTTTGTCTTCTTTTAGTTAAAACAATTCACACAAATATCTGGATTCGATGAAGAAGTCTCATGAAACCATCTATGACAACGAACACATTGTATCCAGTCGACCTTTGGGCCTTTTTTATCAAAGTAGTGAAACTCACACACAAATATTTTTATTTATTTATTTCGTTTTCTAGCATGGCGCAAAATAGTCGGTTTTGAAATAGAATAAGTTTTTGATATTTTGTTTAAACTCATCTCCTACTTTTCTAAAGCTGATAAAGCCCTCTTTATTCCATTTATAATATTTTCTTTGAATACCCTCCATCTAAAAAAACACGTCTGAATGTATTTGGTTAGGTAAATTGTACCAGTACAATTAAGAAAACTACTGGTGATACATTTTATCAAACTAGCTGATTTCAAAAACATGTGTTTGTAACAATATAACCTCATAATCTAATACGATCATTACGTTATAATTTTAGAGGTAAATAAATAACTGTGCAATAAAAAAATATAATAGAATTCTCAATTACCTTTTCATGGATTTATGTCCTTAGGTTCACGTTTCAAAAATTGTATCAAACACACCCAAAACGTTTTTATTTTCTCAAAAACTGAGTGCCTTGCCGGACGCTATCACAATAATAAAAGTAGTAGGTGGCGCTGTCAGCGCTTAGTTTTGTGTTGCCAGGAAAGAAAAATAATGACGTTTGGTAGGAAATATTGAAATGGTACAATTTATAATGCAGTACCATATACCAGACTCTCCTCTATATGTTAAACCAGGTTATAAACGGGTCAGGATTTCTCCTCCTGAGCTATTCATATCAACCCCGAATAACCCGATCTGTTGAGAAGATTGCCCACGGGTCAAAAAATGTACCGTGTCAGCCATGGGGCCATTTATATAATTAGTAATATTTTTAACTCAACCGTTACATAAAATATAAATATAATAAGTATTTCTGAGATTAACGATATTCATAGAAGTTAGATGTTAATCTGCATAGTAATAGCCAAAGTATTTAGTGTAATCAGCAAGTTGGCTACAATCGACTCATTTGCGGCCACTCGCTTCTAAATGCTTAGTAAGGTGCGCTTCATTAGAGAAAACCAGTACAGTTTTAACCAGAACTAATTTATATAATATTCGTGACTTTGTTTATCTGGAAAATTCGTAAACATAATATTATGATGAGAATTGAACATCTATAATATAAGTGTCTTAATAAATTCAAAATGGCGATCCTAATAAATTCCAAAAAAAATATGCAAACTCTTTTTTGACAAATCATATAACTAGGAAAATTCATCATTATATTTATGATACATTACCATGTGAGTTGATCTTTACTAACCCTGTGAACGTACTAAAAAAAATTCAAAATGGCGTACGCTGTTGCCAAACTTAAAAAATGTAAAATCATACATACATTTATTATGTTTATATTGTAGAGTCGTAATCCTGTAAAAGTTCTGTGAAAAATCAAAATGGCGGCCCCTTTTCTCAAATTCATTAGCTAAGCAGTGTTTTGTCTCTCAAATACAAATAAAGTTAACAAAGAAAGGAATAGATCTTAATTAGACAAGGATTACGTTAATCACTTTTATAAGTAAGGGCAATAGTGTCTATCCAGCTTTCTAAAAGTTTAAATTTGAATGTCCAGATTAATTTTACAGTATAACTAAATTCAGTTAATTGAATAAATCTTAGAGTAGCTGTTAATCTATAATGGTGTCCATAGTGCTGGCGCTGTAATCAACAACTTGCCTGCACTCGACTCGTAATTTGCGGTTTCTGTGTAATAGCTACAGCTTAGCTTATTTCTGAATGCTTGAAATGCTTGAGGAATTACTGATTTATCTACCCTAAGTGACTTTGTATTTAATTAAGTCTAGTATAAGTCGAAGTGAGAGGAGTATTAAAACAATAAAAAGTGATGTTTAATTGAACTCTTGCTAAACCAATAAATAACTAAACATTTCACGTCATGAGGCAGGGCACCACAGGAATGCATTCAGCACAGACCATGTTTTTTGACGGAGGCCGTCGTAAAGAGCCATGCCCCTAAATCCCTCTTGGAGAATCAGCTGTCATCTCCAATTAAGGAAGCTATAAAAATTACGCCTGTGGACTCCAAGCCACTTTCTGTTGAGTAGTATTGCAGCCGGATCAGCTTCTCTTTCCCGCTCTGCCACCTCTTTTATTGATTCCACAAAAAACGTACTCACAAAACGTAACCACAGTTGCCCCCGTGTGTATGTCGTAGTATCCACTGCACCACCACACTCATAGTATCCTGCGACCTGGTACAGGTATTTACCAAGCACCCGTGATCGGTAAGTACCTGTTAGCCGGTATATCGGGGAACCGTATCTCCTCCTCATCCATCGCTCATCGCCCATGCCATGAAATGAAAGACCTCCCCAAGTGCCTCAGCCTGAAGTTCTTAAGGTGGAAATGGCATCTTAACTTATACGCCGACTTTAATATATAAAAGGCTGTTTCGATATATCGCCTGATAATCATTAATGTTGTGTATCGTGCTGCTGGGACTCCATTGACGGACGGACAGGATTAAGGACGTGCGGACGGATGGACTACAGAGATGTAGAATATTCCCAATATACATGAAAATTTAAAAAAGCCTTGCCATACCTTTAAAGCCTTCAGATAGTCTTTCTATAAAAAGACTAGATGTATATTTATATTTATTTATTTTTACTCTCTTTAGTTTGATCTTTCTCTGTAAAAAAATATTAAGATAAATGAGAATAATAAAATAGATGTTGAAAAGAGATAAATAGGCAATTAAAAACAAAATGTTGGATGCTGCAATAATATTATCTAGTTAAAATGATATATTATGATGTTTCTGTATAATTTTAATTAACTAAGTCCAAGCCGCCACCCCCGGGGACCGATAGGGCGTTTCATCGAAATTATTTATTGCTCATTTTGTTCCTTTCAATTTCTTTTATTGGTTTTTCTAATTTATAGCGATTTGGAGAATTTTGGTACATTAACATTATTAGATGAACTATATTTTATTTACTTATTACAACATAGATTATAGTAACAGATAATAATAATATGTCCTTTAGATTCCTAGTTTAAATAGGTTCAAATATTTGTAAGCAAACATTGATGGATGCATTTTCTCCCTCCTTATTCTGAGCAGAGTATTTACGTTACGATGTGCGTGTTTAAGAAAGGACAAACTTTGCCTTACAATGATAAATGATTAAGGTGATCCTCAACAAATGTATACTACACATCACTATGAAAGTCAATGTTTACTTCATGAAATGACTCATCGAACAAACTGAGCTAAATTATAAATTATTCGAAATTCAGTTTAACATCATATTATCAAAAAAAAACAAGAAACCAAGCAGTGTATGTCTAGTGTATACCTTGTAATGTCAACCATGACATGACTTAAGAGAGAATTTAGAGATTTGTTTTTTTTATCTACACTATTATATAAAGAGGAAAGATTTGATTGTTTTGTTTGTCGCGAATAAGCTCTAAAAGTACTAAACCGATTCTTTCACCTATAGAAAGCACATCCTTTCCGGGTAACATAGGTGATGTAGTATTGCCATATTTATTCTATTTAAAAAGATATGGCCATTTAAGTGCCATAACCTGGTCATTTTGTAAATTGAAGGGTTTCTCTGGAACTACTAATCCGATTTTAATTTTTTTTTTTCACTGATAGAAAACTACACTTTTCGTAAGTGACAAAGGTGATTTAGTGTTGCCATATACATTTTTTAATTAAACGAATAAGGAAATTTTGTCGTAACTAATCCGATTTTAAAAATTATTTCTGATAGAAAAGCTAATAGAAAACTATACTTTTCGTGAGTGAAAACCTGATTTAGTGTTACCATATACATTTTTTAATTAAACGAATAAGGAAATTTTGTCGTAACTAATCCGATTTTAAAAATTATTTCTGATAGAAAAGCTAATAGAAAACTATACTTTTCGTGAGTGAAAACCTGATTTAGTGTTACCATATACATTTTTTAATTAAACGAATATGGACATTTTGTTGTTACTATTCCGATTTTAAAAAATCTTTCACTAATAGAAAACTATACGTTTCGTGAGTGACAAAGGTGATTTAGTGTTGCCATATACACTTTTTTAATTAATAGAACATGGCCGTTTTGTTACTACTGATCCGATTTTAAAAAATCTTTCACTGAGGAAGTCTACAGTATTTCTCTCTCTTTTCCTCTTATATACTATCATTCTCTCTCATCCTGGTTCTTTTTCTCTCTTTAATATTTATCTTTATCTCTGTTCAGAATGGTCAGTCTCTGTTCGGTTTTTTTCTTTCGATAGTCTCTCTCTCTCTCTCCTTTATTTTTATTTTTGTACATATATTCTTAATTTAACATATACTTTAACATAGACGAAGTCACGGTAGTCGACTAGTAATAGATAAAGGACTAACAAGCAGAGAGTTCACCTAATAGAGAGTGACCACCGTCCCCCATGCATATCGGCAATACTAAAGACCGCGTCGTAGATAGAATGAAAAGGGGGAGCGAAAAGAAGAATGCTGGAGCACTCACCCGGAGTTCACTGGAACTGAAGCATCAATGGGAGAGGGGTAAGTCTGGTCCACTGGCTCGACCTCGACCTCTCGTGCCTTCGCATGCTGGTGGTCGCAAGTTAGACGGGGAACAGATACCCTTCTATCAAGGGGTGATGGGTTCTCTTTCTCTACTCGGCGCTTACGAGATGCTCTTCCTAATAACAACAGTCAAACCAGTGAAATATTTTAAAAATAGAAATGTTTGATCAAACGTGTATTGAAAAAATATTTTATATTTTAAGAATCCATTTTTATTTTTAATACTTCATTTATTTTTTCATAATTTCAGTACAATCAATTTATATGAAAGATAAACCGGAGAGTCAATTTTATTTTATACTTCGATAATGGAGGAACGAAAACAAAAACACTTGTGTATTTAAAGTTGATTGAAGTTTTATACTGAAATTCGATATTTTTATCCCGTCCTATAATAGACGTGCTAACTTTAGTATCTTTGTTTAACATTTTATACTTTTTCAACATTTTATACAAATTCACTCAATTACTCAGTCATTATCAAGTTATTTTCAAATTCAATTCACAGAGATATTAGTGAACCTCTATCATTTCCAACCTCACCTTCAATTCCATCTATTACTAGTCAAGCTCAGCCATCTCCAAGGTCGGCTTCAAGTCACTCATTTAATCAGTCATATCTAAACACAGCTTCAGCCTACGAAATAAGTAATTATTTCCCAATTCAATTCAAAAAATTATTAAATAGTTAAGCTCAGTCATTTCCAAACTCAGGTTTATTTACAGTTATTTTAAAAGCTCAGTCAAAACTGAATTTTATTTATGAGGCCTCTAGACGTTATTAATAGTCACTAGGGTTAGCAACACTGTTTATAAATTAGTATTAGTGGGTAGTTCCTTTTATTCTGCTTAACAATATATAATCGTTGTTTACAATAGAGTCAGCCATTTTATAAATCTACTCTATCATATAAACAGCAAAGATTTGATTGTTTGTTGCGAATGGGCTCGAAAACTACTGAACCCATTTTGAAAATTCTTTCACCGATAGAAGGCTACATCGTTTTCGAATAACATAGGCTATGTGGTGTTGCCATAAATATTGTAATTAAAAAGATATGGCCATTTAGATGCCATAATGTGATCATTTTGTAAATGGAAGGGTTTCTCAGGAACTACTAATCCGATTTTAAAAATTATTTCACTGATAGAAAACTACATAATTCGTGAGTGACAAATGTAGGTGATGTAGTGTTGCCATATACGCCTCTGTTCCTCTTATATACTATCATTCTCTCTTTAATTTTTATGTTTATCTCTGTTCAGAATGATTAGTCTCTATTCACTTTCCTTGTTTCGATTTTCTCTCTCTCTCCTTTATCTATTCAATTTTATTTTTGCTTTGTTCGAGGAACCTTCTTATATTATCTGTCGCTTTTTTCACTCTCTTTTTTCAAATAATGAAAAACTACACAATTATAGGGCAGCCCGCTCGTGATAGATAAAGGATAAACGAGCAGACGGTCCATTTGATCGAAAATGGCCACCATCGCCCATGGTCATCGACAAAACTAGAGGGTATCTCTTGTTTTGTCGATGCGTTGCAGCCTCGAAGATAGAGTGAGGAGGGGGAGCCAAGAGGAATTCTGCGGTTCCAATGGACCCCGAGTAAGAACCTGGTGTTTATTGAAACCGCAGTAGTAATGGGATGGGAGAGGTAGGGGTAGATCTGGCCCTCGTTCGGTTCGGGTTACTCGGCTCCTATGAGAGCTCTCCCAGCGGCAGAGGGGAATTGTATTCCCGTCCCCTCACTGTGGAGTCTTTCTGGTGTTTTCGCACAGTATGTACTTTCTGTCTAAATTGCATGTTATAAACGTATATTTAATAATATTAAAAATGCCTTTCTGTTCATAAAATGTAAGTAAATTAAAAGGTAAAGTAGTGTCTATTAAAGTTTCATACGAGGAGTGGTTGATCAAAGAACGCGCCTTTGTCCCCTAGATTGGCTATCAACTAGTTTTATTGCTCTATATTGCTATGAATATTTTTAGCCGTGTACTTTGCGTATGCAAACTCAATTGTTCTGTAAAGACTATACATCCATTAGCCATTAAATGTGTTCAAAGAATATTGACCTATTATAATATGGACGCCGCGTCTTCATATAAAGATCACGAAAAGTTGCAGAAGCCTGTAAATCTTAAGTAATACTATAAATGCGAAATTAACTTTGTCTGTTTATTTATTACGCTTTCATGCTTAAACTGTTGAACTGATTTTGATGAAATTTGGCCCTATTTTAGACTAGAGCTTAGGAAAGGGCATTGGCTGCGTTATGATAGGATGAAAGTTTCTATAAGAGTTCTTCATATATACAATAATATTAAGTTGAAAATTAAACCTAAATATACATTGCACCCGGGCGACCTCGGGGCTAGTAAATAATCTGCCTTCCAATCTTTCATAGTAGGAAAGTAGGGTAGTAGTCACTTCCGTCATTTTGACAATTTCGACTCTTTATATGCTCTCGACAGTCTGACTGTATTCTAAGTCTTGCGCGGTATCTCAAGGAGTGAAGTAGTCTCTGGATAGTGTGAGTGTTGTGCAGCGCAGTGTTGCGATAGTGCTAGGATTGCTCTCTGATTAAGGTCACGTGAGTACCTCACAATGCAGTTGTCACGTCTTGTGTAAGGTTAGGTTTATGCTAGCCCAACCTTAGGCTTACAGGGATTCACTTATTTTGCGCTGACAGATAGTTATATATTAGATAGCAGTAGTTTCTATAGACTATAAGAGATAGATAGAGATTAATATAAAAGTATCAAGGCTTCATGTTTGGAATATCACTGCTGACAGTTATAATTTAGACACTGTATTTCGGCTTCATTACTCGCGGCGTATTTAATGCAGCGTGAAGTGTTCAGGGGGCGCCAAAATGAAATTAAAAAAGGTGGTCCATAAAGCGCTTTGAGCTAAGCGGCTGCTTAAAAATTGTATAAACTTACTCAATCTCTTTTTTTTGGTCTGCATCTCAGGAGCTAGCACTAACTAATATAGGCGCTCATGAGTTGGCACGACGGCGCAAGAAATGCTCTACTGAAGATCAAATAAGAGTAATTTGCTAACTACTTTAGTTGGATACAGGGCAACAAAGTTGAGTGGAGGAGAGGAGTCGTTATGTGCTGAGTAATATATCCTAATACAATAATTTATTATCCCGCAGAAACTATAAATTTTTCGGGACAAAAAGTAGTATATTTATTAATCCAGGTTATAAAGTAATTGTATGCCAAATTTCATTGAAAACCGTTCAGACATTTTTGTGTGATTGTGATCATCTAAACATAAAACTTTCACATTTGTTAAAAGAATAAGATTATTGTTAATAATAATTATGATAGTACCAGAAACCAAAGTAAAATAATTCTAAGCCTATTATTAAAAGACGAAAACAATTACTTGCTAAAATATAACAGTAGCGCTTTTTTCACAAAATCACTGACTTACAAAGGATATTAGATTCTTGCGCAAAGGTCCGAAATTTTTTGAGATCACTTTGTTTGGCATTAATCTTAGCGATAAGAGCCTGGGTTAAGGTTGCTACATACGGATTACTGTAATATCTGGAGATTTACGAAAATTATTATTAGCGAGCTCTCCTTTCTGTTATATTATATACGTTAAATTAATAGACGCTTTATATACTAACATCCATTCATCAAAGAAAAAGCAATAATCATAAGCCTAAATTATTATTTAGAAAGGATGAATACGACGTGGTTTCATATCCATCATCTCTCTCTCTCTCTTATACACGCGCATACAATCCACACATATCTCACGAGTAAGATAAGCAGTGTTAAATATAAGTAAAACACAATAAAAACAAAATGTGTTTGCTGCAATAAATAAAAATATTTAGACTAATATATTTACCTTACTTTCACTGAGATTTTACTAGTTTACTATATTCTATTGTTATGCTAAAACGAAATATAAAACTCCACTTAAATATTAATGTTATTAACTATATGCTGTTTAAAAAGAAAAGAAAGAAACAAATATCTCTCCATCTCTCATAAGGTTATGTAAATAAAAAAATATATTTGTTGAAAATACATTATTAGGTACTAGATATCAGTTCTCTAGTCACTGAAATATTTTTTTTTATAAAATAGGAAGGCAAGCAGTCGGTTTACTTGGTGTTAAGTAATCACCGCTGTCCACGGACTTCTTCAACAATTGGGGAGTAATAGGTGCGTTGCCGGCATTTAAGGTGGAGATATATGCGAGTTCTGAAGGTCCCCATGTCCGGATATACCGCCGAAGGTAGATCGTTCCATAAGTTGTTGGTGCGTGGCATAAAAGTTCTACATCCAGATGATGAGGATGATATTCAAGGCGACAGGGATCAAATGGAAAAGCTCTTCGGAACAAACCGTGATATAAGCGATAGAGGACGCACAATGAAGATACGTCTCTACGCAATGCTAAGGGGTCCAGCCGTGAATGCAACACCGGGTATCCGACAATCCGAATCAGAATCGATATTCAGCTCTCCAGTGCAGTGATGGCCCAGTGGATGAGACTTCAAGTCTTACTCGGGAGATCCGAGGTTCGATCCTGGGCACACACCTCTGACTCTGAGTTATGTGTGTTTTAAGCAATTAAATATCACTTGCTTTAACGGTGAAGGAAAACATCGTGAGGAAACCTGCACTGCTGAGAGTTCCCAAAAAGTTCTCAAAGGTGTGTGAAGTCTGCCAACCCGCACTGGGCCAACGTGGTGGACTATGGCCTAATACCCTCCTCATTCTGAGGAGGAGACCCGGCTCAGCAGTGGGCCATTGAAGGGTCGTGATGATGATGATGATGATTCAGCTCTCCGTTGAATGGTTCAAGCTGATACTTAGGTGCACCAGCCCAGAGATAAGAACAGTACTCCATAAGCGGCCGAACGTGCGCTTTTACCACGTTGTTTTATATTACCTACATTTTATAAATGGTCGCGTTACACACTAGCATGATTGCACTAAATTGGCAATTATAAAACAATATACTTATATACCAATAAAAAACTATTATAAGTCAAAGTCGCTATTTTTTATATGCAAAATTATTATTATTAATTATTATATACAAAATTATATAAAATTAACTACACGTCTCTTTCACTCCTTACAAAAGCAGTGTTAAATAAAATAAAATAAAAACAAAATATTTCTATTTTTGACCTTTCTTATACAATATTAGTTGGTGAGTAACGAATGTAATAAATGTAGGGCAATTACCTTACTTTCTTTTTTGTCATTATATTGCTAAGAGATTTAGTGTGTGAGGACCATTATGGGTACCGTAAACACGAACTGAATTGATAATATCAGAGCTAGTGAAGAAGAAAACTATAGACTCAAAGAAATATATGAAGATCACGTTCATCGTTTAATATTGCTTTGGACAAACGGAATACATGAATAGAAAAAAGGTTTTGTGTATTTATATCAATGATTTAATACACAGCATGATTTGATGCTTTGTATGTGAAAAAGTAAAAATGTATAAATCTATACTCACTCACTCATTCATAATCGTGTATGATTTCAATAATTTCGAGATAAGTATATTATTGTAATCATTCACTCACTCTTTCATACACCCGTCTCCCTCTATGTCTATTAGGCAGTGCTTTCGATGACAGCATTGACTTTTTCTGATATTTTCAACAATTATCGTAACATTTCAACTAAGTAACACAAAATCTTAACAAACTATTTAATATAATTCCTTCTTCTCTCCTTCTTCTTCCTCATGAATCACTTTATTGATGAAAACCGTATGAAAATCCATTCAGTCGTTTGTCGCGTGAGTCTTTGTTTTATAACATGCAGTGATACGATAGGGGTTTCGTCAGCAAAGATAAGTGAAGTACTCTTATACCGCTTTAAACGAGTTATTTTGAAACATTGTGATGAAAGGGAATTGTATTTCAACTCCGAGCCTTTTTAATGGGTTAGCACTTAAGAGCGAACATTAACTATACTTCTAGTTACTTTCTAGTTTTTTATAACAGAGCACTCTATCCTATTTATTTATTACTAGTCGAACCGCGTGACTTCATCCACGTAGAGCTGAGTTTGTTCTAAGTTAAAGGTATATTCCCTTACAAAGTTTCATCCCCTATCGCCATATCACTATTTGCTTAATGTCTAGTCTAGGTAGCTACATAACTAAATAGTTCGGTGGCTAGAAAGGTGGCTTACTTTGCTATTCACCTGGTAGGTAGCCAGATAGCTAGGTGGCTAATTAGCTAGGATACGAATTGGCTAGTTGTCTAAGTCGCTATATAGCTAGATCGAAATGTCACTATATTGCTAGATGTCTAATTCGCTAGTTCGCTTGGTCCTTTTTTTGCGATTAAACGTTCTCTACCAAGCTCTAGTCTCTCCCTGTACCAAGAATCGATATGCCGCTAGGTTATACTTGGCAGAGGATATATGCTACGTTTTACTGAAAAAAAATGTTGAAGGGGTTTAAATAGGGGATGAAAAAGATGAGGACATGTTGAGCGGTGTTGCATTAAAAACCCTCCCATTGGACTCATGGCATGCACCGGCAAAACGCACTCCGTGTGTTTTGCGCATCAACGAGATTTTAAGTTTTTGTTAATTCCGTTTGTAGGCCAACTATGTATGGTCATGTCCTTTAAGAGGCACTTATCTTTTATTTGTACTCCATTTGTATCTTCTCTTTTGTGAGTATATTATTTAGTGCTTTGCTGGCTGTCTACTTTGCTCGCTTTTGCTCTTGTTTCTTCTTCTATTTATACTTGTTATTCCTTTTATTCCTCTCTCCCAAGAATAAGGATACGGATACATTATTTCTTATTAGCTTATTTATGAAGCTAGATCGAACTGTTACTAGTGTCTTAAATATCCCAAAAGCGATATTAATATTTGATGTAGAAGGTACATAATGTTATCTGGCGCCGCCTAAAACTTACTTAGTATGTTACGAAAAGGAAAGATACTCCATAAAATGGTACGTTATCGTAACTTGGTTAAGTTAATGGGCACCGAAGGAGAGGAATGGGGGCAGAGCGTTGATCTATCGATTGTCGCTCTAATTTCGTTTAAAAGGAATCAAGAATTCTTCAGAAACTCTTGTAGTAATAGTTTTAGGTAAGGAATAATGGATTTATTTGGACTAATAACGCTTCAATTTAAATTTTTCGCTTACTTGTCAATTTTTGGACTATTTGAAGTTAATAATCAATCTCAATGGAGTATAAAATCAAAATTTGAAAACTACATTCAATCTGAATCCGGGGATTTTGGATTCAGATTAATTTTAAATATCGACCATTAAACGTTATCATATTCTAATATTAAATATGTTAGTAACATATATAAATGTGTATTCGCTGATAGTTTCCTTTATTCTATTTAAAGTATACCCACGTGTAGACAATATATGACCTTTAGTGACATGGAAATGAGTGGCTTCTTTAGGATAACTTAATTATCTAACGTATTTCGTATTCAAGCAGTGAAAAAAAGCGTTGTAATTACTGAAAAAGCCTTTAACCCTACACCTTGGTCGCAAGTCCACGGCGCTGCTGCTGTATAGTAATGGGTATCATTCCTCTCTCATTCTCTGTATAAACCATAAACATAAAACCAGTATAAATAACTTTCAAGGTCATTTACAAAGTGTAGTGCTGATGTAGAATTCATAACTAATTCTGAGGCGAAGTGACGTACATATTTTAGACTCCAATTACCTCAGTAACTGCACTGCAGACCTAAATTATTATTATTCAGATAACTTACATGTTTAAGTAAACGTTGCAATTTCAAACTTGCTATCTTGACAGTTAGTTTGGTTAAAAAACTAAGTTGATCTAGAATACCAAATAAAATAAACACGTCTTTACTGAATCTTACTTCTGTGTTTGGATGTTTGTAACTCAATAACATAAAAACGGCTTAACAGATTGTAATGACATTTGGTACACATAAACTTCATAACCTGCATTAACACATAGGCTACTTTTTATACCGGAAAAAATTATAGTTTCTGAAAAATATATTTAACAAAATTAAATCTAAGTGTAAATTTACATCCAAGCGAAGACAGGATGAATGGACTAATATTACATAAATTATAGATTATACATTGTTTTTTTTATCTTCATGGAAATGAAATTTTAAAAAACTAGACTAAACTTTTTTCATTTTTGCTACTTCACCAGAAAATCCATGGTTCTTCCCTTTTCTCTTTTATAATAATAAAATATTGTACATATGATTTTCCCTAAAAAGAATATCCAGGGAGTATTTCCTTCCTATTTTTTTTTATATTATCCTGTGGACTATATTCTGTTACGAAATCATATAAAAACTTCTGTACAAAATTATTTTATTTATTATTCTTTCTTAGTATCATTGCAAGTTAACGGAAAGATTAGCTTTCCGTTATTGAGACCGAAGATCTTTCCACTGCGCAAAACTCTCGCCTAATGTAGGCTCAACATTTAACTAAGGTAATAAAAATATCTAAGACATGATCGGGATCGTCAGTTAATATTTAATCTATGAAAGTCATCATCATCATCAATGACGCTACAGCCTCTATTGGGCCTTGGCCTGGTCTAGTAAAGCTCTCCAGCCGCATCGATCGAGAGCTTTCGCTCTCCAGTTGTTTATATCCGCAGATAATGCGTTTCTGTCATTACTATGCGACCAATCTTTATGTGCTTAATGATATCCAGCTCCCCGTACAATGCATACAGCTCATAATTGCATCTAATACACCATTGACCACCTTCCACTACAGGGCCGTAAATACGCATCAGTACTTTGCGTTCAATCTAGCAACAACTCTTCACTTCTTTTACTTAGTACCCAAGTTTATCCAATTAATTACCAATCTATGAAAGTACTGATCTATATATTAGTCAATCAAAAGTTTCCAACAGTGTTACCAACACAAGCTTGTCTCTTCTTATTATTATTATTAGATATATAAATCACAATTTAACTATTTTTTACAGCTTTAAGATTTACGAGCTTGTCACTTAAGTCGAGTAAAGCTTTTAACAAAAGAAACCAATCTCTAAATCGGATTACCAATGAGCTACGTTAGTTTTAGATCTGATAAACTGCTAGTTTTCTAGATTAGTCCTTGGTTATTTCTGAAACCCTCATTTCAGCTGTTTAGAGAAACATGTACATTTTGTAACGATTACTTATTAATGTTGTTAATTTAGAATTTTTGAAGAAAGCGACTAGATTTTATTCTTATTCCTTGACGAGGATTGCTTATTGTTTTCTTATTTTTCAGAAAAAATAGTAGGTTATTGTTAATTAGAATAAATCAAGGTCAAGTTTATGTAATATTTTCTGAACACAAAAATTCTTTCTAACTAAGAAGTTATATAATCATTGAATAAATACAATTATAACTAACTAGGGGCCCGTCCCGGCTTCGCGCGGGTGGAATATTATTTTTAAAAATATATTGGCCCTCCCGCATTACGGTGCCCCCTCTCTTGCCGCGTTACTCGCTGCGCTGCGTCGCTATACTGGCCCGTCGCGTCGTCGTGTATTTTTTGTTTATATGGATATTTTTAATTTCGTAATATATTTTGAATGGAAAGTCCGATTTTAATCATTCAAAAAGTAATTTACAGGTATTGAAATAGTCTTGAATACGAAATAATTTATTTGGATAAGGATTAATACAAAGTTATAGAAAACATGGTCTGATTTTGATAGGCATTTTTATCAACTTTTAAAATGTAAAAAAGTAGTTATAGTGACGTAACTATAATAGTTGGACATATGGTCTCGCGGACTTTTTTGTAGATATTGATACGTTCTATAATATTGTACAACATTTTTTTGTTCTATCATCAATACTTTTTGAAGCGCATGCGATGAAAGATATTTTATGGCAAATTTTTTGGCACCTTGGGTTGGTTTTCGTGAGATTTCCTAAGGATCTGTAATTTGTTCTTGTAATAAATATAGCCTATGTTACTCAGGGATAATGTAGCTTCCTAATGGTAAAAGAATTTTTGAAATCGGTCCAGTAGTTTTTATGTTTATTCGTTACATACAAAAATACAAAAATACAAATCTTACTTCTTTATAATATTAGTATAGAAAATAAAACTATAAGTAAAAATCCTTTTGTGATTTTTATTTATAATATTTAGAAAAAATTGGACTATTACTAAGGCGAGTCAGAAAATTGAATTTTTTTCATACTGAACGTGTTGTGATTTTTGGATGATTTAGAAAGTAACAAAATTTTAAAAATTACTAAATAAATCTAGAAAATTTGCGAAAACAATATTTGTCATTCTGCTTGCTAAAAAAATTGTTTTAAAATATTTCGGAATTTTAAATTGTAAAAAATTAGTTTTATAAATCTGAACGCTCTTTTAATAAAAGTTAAAATATTGGAAAAGTTATTAAAACAATTTGAAAATTCTTCAGAATCTTTCAAGTAAGAGAGCTGATAAGCAAATATAGTTCAATATTCAGAAAGTATTGAAGATGTGTTTTGATTAAATCTTTCGACATGTCTTTTTCTTTTAAATAAGACTCAAGAGCAGCAAATCTAAATTCTCTAGTACCCTCATATTCCATGTTGGAAATATTGAATTGAATGACCGATGTGTACCCTTAACGGCTAACGAGACTATTATCCGTTTTACGAGATAAAAGGAGATGTTTCGTACTCGAATGTAGTTTAAGTGTTCACTTGTGACCTCTCTTATTTATTATTGACTTGACTTGTATTGCTTTCGACCAATTTTATTGATCGAAACATTTCGTATAAAATACTAGCGTCACGCCCCGGCTTCGCATGATTTTTCGGAAAAATCGGAAGCATATTTTAGGGTAGAATAATATCTAACACAAAATATTACCTCATTGCAACAATTTATTCTAACAACTTTGATACTATCTGCAAGAGAATTTAAGAAAGACCATTCATGACAATTAAAGACGAAAGAATTTATATTTACTTACCTACATGTTTCTTACTTACATTTTTAGTGAAGGTTATTTGTCAGAAAAATAAAATGAAATACGAAAATGCTCCAAATGTATATACATACTAGAGAAGTACCGACTAGGTCTTTGGCCGACTAGCTGACTACCCGATGAGACGTAATCATAATAATATATGAATCGAAAAATATTTGGCACTTTTCGATGACAAAGAATAATGGAATTTTGACAGAAGCAATGTATTTCGAATACATAAAGGGAATTATCCGGAAACTATAAAAGTACATAAAAAATTATTTTATTGCACATTGGTAAACTGACTGCGACCTATGTTGATATACGGGGACAAAGTTAAGTTTTCCCTTAATTCTAATTTGTATGGCACCTTCAGTGTGCGACTCGCACTTAACCGAAATTTTATTGAATGTATTCCTGCTACATAAATTTTATTGAGAAATATTAAGTCGCCGAGTAATCGTTGACTAAGCAAGTGATCGGGTTTACCGCCTAGTCGCCGACTAATCCATAAATCACTAATACATACTCTACTAATTAATTCTAAAGCATAAATACATTATTATGAATGATTTTTAGACTTGTCAATAAATTATAGACCAATGTCAAAAAAAAAAATTATAGTAGGATGAAACCCATTGGAAACGGAAAAGAATATAACAAAAATAAAAGGAAAAATAATTTACGGTCGATCTGAGGTCTAAAAAAAGTAGAGATTTTAACGAACAAAAACGCCACCGACTTTTAAAAAAAAAAACAGATAATACGTGAGATTTTTCGACTGAAAATTGGGGTGCTATTCCGAAATTAAGTCAAAATAAGGTTAAAAAAAATAATATTACTGTTATTCGAATTTTTCACATAAATTTTGTAAATGTGAAAAAAGTGCTAATACAAAAGTTGTAGATCTTATTATTACCTACAACTTTAAACCCCTTAAAACCCTTTTCCACTTCCCGACCTCAGATCGCCCGTAAATTATTTTTCTTTTTATTTTCTTACTCTTTCTTCCTTTTCCAATGGGTTTATACCTACTATAATTTTATTTTACTTTTTACCATTTTCAAAGGTTTTGGCACTGGTCTAGTAATGTTTAATTTGTTTATACAACTACTAATATTTTTTTTTAGTTTTATTCAAAAATACTATTAAGGAAATGGGAAAAGTTAACTCATTAACACCTAAGCGAAGTAAGTATCAGTAAGATAATATAAACACCTTTTTATGTATATAAGCAAAAGTTCCCAAAAGCAATAGAAACTTTGTATTCAGTAAGACCCAAGATAATTCACGTAACCAGAACAAACTACATCTCCGGCTTTTATCAAATACGGTTTTGGTAAATTGTATCCGCCATCATTCGATTTGTTACTTGATTCAATTTCAATTTTTCACTCGTCGTTATTATTTGAAAAATTCGTGACTAAAAAATAGTTCTGCCTGAATCTAGGGCAGTTATTTACCTATATATGATCTATACTTAATGTGTCCGCAGTTCGCGGAGCCTAAATAATGCAAAATCTAGCGCCAATAAATATAAAAATATGTACCTGATTGTGGAAGCGTGGAGATGTGGTCCAGGCCTGGATTCGCCTGTAGTATGGTGTAGTGTAGTGTGTGAATAGTTAAATAGATATTCCTAAATATTCTCAGATATTTGCTAAATTTTTCGAACTTCACAACCGACGCCGCTAATATCAGCCAAAGTGAACGGAAAATTCCGCCGTCCGTTCAGTTCTTGGGGTTGCCAGTCAAACGAAATCATTATTCCCGAACACTTAAAGTAGCCATTTTATTTTTCACTCAAAACGAAACAGGGACAACGGGATGGAAGTTTAATCCACGGGTGAAGACTAATCAAAACCAAATAAAACAATGTCTCCTCGGGTGTAACAGTTAAATCATAGTGACGACAAGAGTTTCGCCAAAAAAAAATCATAAATTCATAATCTTCCATAATATGGTAGGTGAAATTATGAGATATCCCTAGTATTTTATAAAAAAAAAGTTTTGCAATAGGGATCGGCTTGTCTTATTGCTTACGTGGTAAATTTTACGCGATTTCAGAAAACGAAACAGTTTTGCGTCTTGCTTACTTTCGGAACAACGGTACTGACAAACGTATAATAGAATTGTCCCTACTGACACCGGAAACCGAAGAGTGTCTGGGGCTTGAGGTCTAGGAACACAAGACCTTTTCATTGCTCGACCGTCTAACATAAACTAAGCTAGTAATAAATCAAAGACTCACATCTTTAAAAGGGTGATTCATGATATCAATAAAATATTTAAAAAAAAGTTTGAAGTCGGTTTATTTTTCTCTTTTTATCAGCTTACCTAAATATCTTTAAAGTATACAATATATAATAAAATAGTTGTCAGTACGTCTCCATAATATTTAAAGAAGTATCCTCTAACTCCTTACTATTGAGGAGTTGTGTCTTCCATCACATCAGCTCAGCAATAACATTGTACACAATATCTAATTATTTTATAAAGGAAAATTTGTGAAAAACATTTTAAGTTCCTTTGAAATTTGAGGGTTTCCCTCGATTTCTCCGGATTTCACCATCAGATCCTGGCTTGGTTCCAAAGGGAACCTTTGAAGTGTACTCTTTCGAATAAAAATGAGATAAAAATGATGAATTTTGAAAATCGGACTACAATTGACGGAGAAATTGGTGAACATACAAAAAAAAAAGATTCCGACGAATTCAGAACCTCCTCCTTTTTTGAAGTCGGTTAAAAATACTTCATCATAAATTAATATTCACTTTATGTAATCACTCATTGCAGGGTTATAAGTTGTTAATTTACTATAAAGTTTTCAAAATAATATCTAAATTTTAATAATTTATGCGATTTGTATATTTTATTACCTGGAAAAACACGTAAGATGATTTTATCCCAAAAAAAAAGCAAAGATCCCGTAAGATAGAATATTTGTACAAAGGATTTTAATGAAATATTGTATCCAGATATTCTTCAAATCTGTGTCAATGAGTTCAGGGGTAAGTGAGTTTATTTAAGTGTGATTAAGTGAGTCAGTTGGTGCATGTAGCTTTCAATACATCCTAAACCAAATTCAAAATGTTCCGCGAAAGAATTAGGGGGGATAAATCCTAGTTATTATTTAAAAAATAGATAGAAAAAGAAGACGTTATATATTAGGTGCATAAATCTTGCATTTTACGTTCCAAAGTTCTGCAATTTAATGCGAAATTCAGCTGAAATCCGCTATAAATCTTTTTTTTTTTACATGTTAAAGTTTTGCGAATCTGTTGTTTGACTAAAACTAAATGGAAACCCTAAGTGCAAATAAGAGGGTTTTTGTCACAAAACTTTTCGTCGAAAGGCAAAAAATTGAATCATGTTTTTCAGACTGACAAAAAAGTCTTATCTAGTGTCTTATGCAGTTTAAGCATTATAGTCAAAGACCTTCGTTATTTTATAAAACCTGAAAGTTGTAGTTTTTTGAAATTTATATTTTTAAGTTGGAATAATAATATTAGGAACCACGTCGTCCATTGTCAGATATTTAGTACAGTAGACCTGTCAGACGCCCTTAAAATAATATAATTAATATTATTATAATTATACTATACTTACGTATATATATTATGTTACTTGAGGAACTATCAAAATTTCTTCTCAGTAATCAGACAGTTGCGGTTGGTCGTACACCTTATCAGACACATTATAAATTGTTATATTTCAAATCAAACGACTTCGAACCGAAACATCATTGATCACCCGAAACATTATCATTAATTAATTAATAGGTAATATAATTCCTAGAAAGCGTACACTTAGACCGTACCCTTTGCCGCCGGCTTCTCACCTAGTATTATTTCGAGCCCGCTGGCTTCGCGTTGCAAGTAGCTAATCATTGCGTGTTTTAAATGTCGTTCATAAGCATCCGACGAAGACAAACGCGTAATGAATATGTAATTGTGCGAAGCGCCCAAAGTAGATTTATTCGTTTCTAGGGTGCGTATACTACAGCTCGTTGTGTCTGTGTGAGTAGAATCATTGTGGGGGTTCAATCATAAATTCTCACCCTCGCGAACTGCAGCCTTAAACTAGCTACTTATTAGTTTTATTATATCTTTTCAGAATAGTGTCCATTCACGTCAATACATCGCTGCATCCGATGAAACCACTGAGAAAAGCACTTTGCCCACTCGTCCTTAGGGGTCTCTTCGACGGCCTTTTGAAACGCAGTCATAGCTTCCTCGGCGTCCATGAAACGTTTTCCTCGAAGATTTTCTTTTATTTTATGTCGGGTCTATACGGCGTGTGACGTATAACATCGCCAAATAGTAGATTGTTCGACTGGCGGTGTGCAAAGAGGTGTTGTCGTGGTGAAGACGGATCCTACCACGAGGTCGTTTCTCCTGAACTTTTCCCAAGACAAGTGGCAAACTATTATTAGTGTAACACTCTGCAAAAACTGTTTTACGATCCTCTAAAAGAATTGTCACAAAATGACCTGTACTTCCGAAGAACGTGATCACCATTTTTTTTCCCACGCTTCAACCTCTCTTTACTTTAGTTGGATACATACTTAATAATATAGGCAAAGAGTTATAATGTATACAAGTGGCTAGTTCTAAGAACTTTTAGTACGACCCTCATATATGATCGTATACGAATAATTTAATAATACATGATATTACTATACAGATTTTATTAGTCGGATAATTTAAGATAAGCTATTATAGGGATCGTATTTAAGGTAAATTATCCGAATTTAATATTCAATTTAGTTAGGATAAGTTATTCAATACTAAATACATATATTTCTAGATAGATATATGTATTTAGTATTTAAGTTACGAGCTTGAGTTCTGATTTATTTAAAATGTTTACAAAAGTTCAACTAAATCTTCCTAAAAATAACCCTACACTACGTTTTTACACTATTTACACGTCTCCGGTATGTACAGTTCTTATTTCTAATCTGCACTGTTCCACACTTATTGCGTGCACTTCTCACGAAACACTATTTCCACCGCTGTTCGTCGCTATACACTACACAATATCTCAGTGAGTCAGTTCACAATTTTTTTTCACTTCGATATCTCTTTGAACTCACTTCTTCACTCTCGAGTAATAAACTTACTTGCAATCATTCGTACAACCCTTTATATAGGTTTTCATATAAAAACTCTTCGCAACTTGATTCCAGCAATTTAAAAAATATATTCTGACAACCCCTGGAAAGATGTAGAGTTATACGCATCTCAATCTCCTCTTCCCAAATGTCAGTCATCGAAGACTCGCGATCGTCTTATTCTATTTTGACATAGCTAGTTTGAACTAAACCTTGGTCTAGGCATGCGAATTGTTTAGATGTTGATTCGCAACAGTATCAAGTACAAAATATCGCTTTTTCTTACCCTAGTAGTAGAATAAGCTAGTTAAAGTGCCAAATAGCTTTCAAGTCACAATTCTTTTACAATGCCGTGACACCACAGGAATTGATAATAATCTTTGTGCAAAACAGAAACACCTTAAAAAGAATTTGGCTTAGTATTTACAAAATTAATTTTAATATAATATTTCATATGGATTTTAAGAGTCATATGGGATGTACTGAAAATCTATTTTTTATAGAAAGGTTAAGGTAAAAGATAGAATTCCAGATAGAACATGGTTTTTACTTTTTTAATATACTGGCATAGCGATTGTGCTGTAAATTGGCACACGGATAGCTTGTGACACGTGGAATCGTGGACAAAGGCTTTATTCCAATTGAACAAGTTATTTCCAATCAAAAACCTATTGCACTTCCATCCTATACTTTTTAGAGAGGTGTACTTGCAGTTCAAGGGGAGCATAGACCTCTATTTCAAATGAGTTCTGTACTTTCCTAATCTTTACTGTTAGTTATGATGTTGTGCTTGTTGTGTTAAATATGATGAACACTAATAATTTGAGTAGCATCCTGTTATCTGATGTTGGTAGGATTGATATAAGTAGCATTTTTACTTTCTTGAATGTTGGACAAATGATAAACAGCAATCGAAGAGTAGGGTTTGCAAAATAAATACGCCGTCACGACAGACTAATGATTATTACATATTTTAGCAGTAACTCTGAAGCTATGAGTCTAAAGTATAGTAGTAACCCCCAGGTTGGATATTCAAGTCAAGACGTCATACTGTTAGTTTGTGTATAGACTACAACTCATTTTTAATTAACAGTACTAATGTAAAAAAAATTACATAATTTTTGAGTACTTCATCATCACGACCCTTCAATGGCCCACTGCTGAGCCGGGTCTCCTCCTCAGAATGAGGAGGGTATTAGGCCACAGTCCACCACGCTGGCCCAGTGCGGGTTGGCAGACTTCACTTTTTGGGAACTCTCAGGAGTGCAGGTTTCCTCACGATGTTTTCCTTCACCGTTAAAGCAAGTGATATTTAATTGCTTAAAACACACATGACTCAGAGTCAGAGGTGTGTGCTTGTGTAGGGGATCGAACCTTGGACCTCCCGAGTAAGACTTGATGTCTCAACCACTGGGCCATCACTGCTTTGAGTACTTACTATGATAGATCTCCAGATATTTTCGACATACTTCATCATCACGACCCTTTAATGGCCCACTGCTGAGCCGGGTCTCCTTCTCAGAATGAGGAGGGTTTTAGGCCATAGTCCACCACGCTGGGCCAGTGCGGGTTGGCAGACTTCACACACCTTTGAGAACTTTTAGGGAACTCTCAGGAGTGCAGGTTTCCTCACGATGTTTTCCTTCACCGTTAAAGCAAGTGATATGTAATTGCTTAAAACACACATAACTCAGAGTCAGAGGTGTGTGCTTGTGTAGGGGATCGAACCTTGGACCTTCTGAGTAAGACTTAAAGTCTCAACCACTGGGCCATCACTGCTTAATCAAACCTATCATCGGGATACCTAATTTATATGAAATTCAGTAATCTCAGACTCCTATTTTAGGAAGCTATTTAAAAAAAGATTACTAGCAGTAATCTTCTTAAGCATACTACTATTCTCATCGCCTCCAACTAATAAATTGTTAGGAGTGCGCCACATCAGTAGTCCAATGACTGGGATTTGAAGCCACGACTAAAATGAACAATTAGACTAGAATGAACAATTAATCAATCCAAAAATGTTATATTTTTTATATCGTGGTATTAAAACTAGTAGTTGCCTAAAAGCAATCAAAATTCGGCCATAATTCATTCAATCTGTAAGTAATTATACACATTTGAACTAGCTTTGACTCCATGATGTTTTTGTATTTGAATTATTGAAAAATTCCAATAAAGCTGATTATTTGTTACCAACACCGATTATAAATGTGAGACGTAAATAATATACTCTATTATTGAAGGTGAAAATTTACGATTATAAAAGAGGTATTTAAACCTGCTCCTGGGTCTTTAGCCCCAGGCACTGCTAGATTATAGTATATTCTTAATACTTATCCTCAGCAATTTGTAAAATAATATGTTCTCCAGCTTTGGTTTGGTTTATAATTATTCTAAAAGCGTACAGTAAATAATTTAAAGCGGGAAGTAATCGTAATTGTACGTTCACAATGTAAATAAGTCTATTTCGACCACTTCAAAGTACCGAGCATTTGTTCAGTCCAAATTAAGCCTAATAGAAGAGAACAAACAGACAGTACATGTTACAATCAATGTACACTACCTTTGATGTAATTGAATTTACAATAATAATATTAATATAATATCAATTATCATCAATCAATCAATACATATAATAGAATCGCAGAATTAATGTTTGTGCACATGTCATGAACGATAAAACGGCTGAACCGATTAGAATAAAATTTGATTAACACATAGAGTATTTGATATCATCGTTTTCGGGGGTTAGGTTGTTACAACAAAGCTGAAAATTTTGTATACTTTGGTATTGGAATTATGACTAAGGTGAAGGTTTATAGAAGTCTTTTAAAAAATTAAAACTCGCCTTCCTCTCGTCAGCAGCAACACATCACAACACTATTACACTTACACTATCAACTCCCTAGGTAATGATACTCAATCACATCACTTGTCAGACTACCTTAGATTCGTCGTGATAATTGTATGATGATCCAGCAATTGTTATTGGTTATAGTTTGGACTCTACATCATTGCGTTGATTGCCTTCCTATGTTTCTATAACCACTTCTAGTTCCCCACTCTAACACCTCTTTGTCCCATCTGTTGTAATTTCTGCGACATATATTTATCGCCTTCCACTTCTTCCACATAACACTTCCTTCGAGCCATCAGTAAAGTCCTTGCTTGTTCTTTTCTAGGATCATGTTTTCTCTGAGGTAGACATACTCTTACATACCCTTTCAATTCAGACCCACCATGACTGATACATCGTACAGCTCTCCAACCATGAAGATTATAATATCATCTACAAACCGTAGATTAATGCCTTTTTTGACCAAGAAGTTTATTAACTATATTACATAATCTAAAAAGCTCTAATTAAAACTTTCTTCTAGTTTATAGGTGGCTTATAAACATTGTAGATTGTGCTCGAAGGAAAGAGCTAATTTCGTTAACAAGACACGTAACGTATAAAACTTAAAGCAGCTTAAACGTTAGCAAGCGAGATAAAAATTCAAATTTACAAACAAAAGAAATAAGACGTTAAAACGAAATCTTATTTTAGCTCGCGGAGATTTTTGTTATTTTAATTTTTTTTCTACTAAATGGAATGAAAAGTTTCATGACTTACTCAATAGTATGACTCTCCTTCACTGCTCTTCCTAGTTACCTAACATTTAACCAAGCAAGCAACAACATCAAAGACTTACGTGATCTTCAATAAGGATTAAACTTCACTATTGTTAGCAACAACGTTTATAAATTAGTATACGCAGGTAGTTTTTTTTATGGTAGATAAGATGCAAACAAGCAGATGGTCCACCTGATGGTAAGTGGCCACCGGCGCCCATGAACATCGGCAAAACAAGAGATACTCTCTAAGAGATACTCTCTTGTCTTGTCGATGCATTACATCCTCGAAGACCCCTCGGACCTTGAGCAAGAGCCCTGATTCCACTAGATCTGCACCATTAATGGGAAAGGACAGGGAGGGGGTAAGTCTGGCTACTTCATTTTAATTTATTTCGAGTACACAATTTATAACTTTCGTTCCGATAGGATTGAGTTAGTCTGTCAAGTGATATCGCGAAGTACATATTCAAGTAGTGAGGCCTCTGTTATCGAGGAGCACGTGAGTAATTTACTTTATTATTTTAATATTCTGATACGACTCTTAATAGTATGATTAGTTAATATTAATGATGATCACAGGTTGGAAGATCAGCTATAGTTCAGCAGAACAATGATAGTGGGTCAAAACCGTAACCTTGTTAATTAGGCGTATTTATTTCGAGGTCTCTTGCCAAAAGTAAGCAAAAGAGGTCACTTGGCAGTCGTATAAGCCAGCTGGATGTATTTTTTCTTTTTGCGGCTCACGATCGCCTTTTTTGCTGATATCGGTCATAAAGTACTGTCACTACGCCAACATTAGTCGCCAATAAATCTCTGCTTTTTGATATTTGTACGGTTACATAATGATGATGATCACGGAAACTTTTTTATGAAGGATTTGCTAAATTTATCTTTTTACTTTTTTGTGTTTGACCCAAAAAAATTATACTTACAAGTTTCTTTTATCTTATATCTTTTTTTCGTTTGTCTGTGTGTGTGTGATTCTGATGAAGTTTTTTTTATTTATTGAATCGAGATGGTTCTAAGCTATAGTTTGTGAAGATCTGGGCAGCAGTTTGAAGACAGTCAGCTCATTTCTAACTTGAGAGCTGCGTGACAATATTAATATATTGACAATTATAACAATCTTGTAACCATGGCAACACACTGACATTGCTTACACTGAATACAGATGAAACGGTATTTCTTGTATTGTTTTGTAACAATACAAAAAGATCTACTTATGCAAGTTAATATCGATCCTTATAAATCGATGTGGGTATCGATACTTTCCGACTGTATTAAATTACAGTCGAACAACACAACCCCTCCAGCTAGGAGGGTGGATTTGTTTTACACTTAGGAAGGTTTTTTTCATTATTGTTTAACCGTGGTTACCAAAACAGTACTAAAATGCGAATGAAGTTGCTGTCTCATATATTATTGCTAATTATTAAAGAAACCCACAGTGTTGGTTGTTATACCCAAAAGCTTGGGATATTGTGCGTATTTATGCAATTTGTTATTACTTTATATATATACTAGTTAACCCACCCTAACCTCGTACGGGTGCAATTTACAACATGTACTTAGATTTAAAAAAAAATAATTTTTAATTTATTGCGCTGTATAAAAATATTCAGAAGTTCAGGAAATATTTTATTAATATCCTGCAGGAACTATTTTCCGGTATAAAAGCCTATACGATAGTAAGGATTATAAAGTATCTGTATACCAAATTTCATTAAAATCTGTTTAGCCGTTTTTGAGTGATTGAGTAACGATCATCCATTCAATCCAACATACAAACTTTCACAATAACATTTGTAAAATGTGTTGGTTGTGTGTCTGGTTTTATTATTTTAAATTATTATTATTTTACATTCATTTAAACAGAAAGAATTAAATGAATTTATTATTTTTTAAATATTCTTTTTATAAATTTTTTTCATGATAGATTTGGAGGCATTTAACTTTCAAAAAGCCTTGAAATCCTTGGGATGAATCATTAATTTGATACTATTATGATACTTCATCATGTTTTCTGGTTTTCATACAAAAAGTAATTTCAATTTATATTTCAAATGAAAACCAATCCATCAATCAACTTCGGTCACAAATGAGAGAATTCATAAGTGGGTCATTAACCACGTAGTGTTGTGTTGTGTGGTCTGTCCGAGCGAATTACCGATCACTGATGTGAATAATCAATATACTAAATATAGTTTTTCTAATTTACTTCTACCTAATTTAATATAATTTAACTAGTATAGTAGTATTCCTTTAAACATCCCCATCTTCAGTATATTTTGCTGTATATACAACGAACTCCCATACAACATTTCATCCCCTATTTCAACATTTTAAAGCTTTTTTTTCGTAATGAAAGGTATTCTATATCATTTCCCAAGGCTTAAAGTATTTCTGTATCAAATTTCATCAAAATCTGACAAGCCGTTTTTGAGTTATAAATGGTGCAACTACCCCACTTTATTTTATATAATGTAGATTAATTCGTGAAATAAATCTTGACGTAGAGTTTTTTTTACAGTAAAAGACCTCCTGCTCCCGGGACTCAAACCCCAGTTTTTTACTATCTCTCATCATCCTTTATTGATGTAATAAATGTGAATATGTGTTTGTATATGGCTACTATTTATCCCGGAAAAAAGTCCTGTAAAGTAAGATAGTAATGAAATACGTTCATTTTACATTTCTTCTAACGTAAGACATAAAAATTCAGAAATAATGGTTTCTTTAAAATATAAAAAACTAAAAAGTAGTTTTTTCAAAAGATTTTTAGTGGAAATAAACGGGTCAGTTTCCTACGCCTCTACTCCTATAGTGTATTGTTCGAACGATTAACTACTTTGATCGTTCTACCGTGAACAGTGAATATAGTGGCCTGGGAACGACATTCTTTCTGCCATGCTTCTAGCTATATATACTAGCTATACATATATACAGGCACTTACAAAATGTAGACTAGAAACTAGAATTGTATATTAAAGCGTCAGAAGTTAAACTTTTTACTGTAAACAAGCTTTTTTTTACTACCTATGATAACAAAATACTGCTTAGCTTTTATTTGATACTCATATTATGAGAGTTCTTAAGAAAATAGTCCGCCATCTTGGATAGGCAATCATATTGAAGTAAAAGAGAAGTCATTTTATAGTGGTGAGAGTAATAGTGTAATGTTTTTAGCGTGGTGCTAAGCTTCCGCTATCGAGGAGCACGTGAGAAATATACTTTGTTATTTTAATAATTGGAGAGCGGTGAAGGGGAGAATTGATGGCCATAAAAAAGATATTTAAACCTGTTTCTGGGTCTCAAGCCCCAGGCACTCCTGGGCTTCCATATACATGTTAGTAAGTAATATAATAAGAATTTCTTTGTGTAATTCGTTGCATGTTAATTTGAAACAGGAATTGTAAATATTGCCTACAAACCATGTCCTAAAGCTAGCAATTAATGTCCTTTGTGGAGAACGTTAGGCCATTACCGAAGTAATTTGTTCTATACCTAAAATGAACTCCTGTTTTTTAGAATGTACTAGTCGACCGACCCTAGCTTTGCTGGGCTAAAAAATATTTAATAATAATGTTAATGACGTTTTTCTAACTGACTTAAAACAGATATCCTCAACTGATTAAGACATTTTCAATATTGGACTACAATGTATGGTTTATTTAGGTGACGTCATTCTAAATCCAATATGGCGGACGGACTAAGTTGGCCGACTAATTATTATTTGTGTACACCCATGATATGGATATTAAATGAAAGAGTTTGTTGCAAAGAATACGAAAAATAAAATAACTTCGATTTTAATCCAACATGGCGGACTTATTTAGAATTATGGCGGACTAGAGGGAGACTCGTTATTTTTAAGCATTCTCATACTAAAAGTATCAAATAAAAGAACACCCGACTTTAGGCTCTAAATCCAATATGGCTGACCGTTCAAGACGATGGACTTATTATGATTTGTGCACGCTCATGATATGGATATCATATATAAGTGGTCGCGGTGAAGAATACGAAAAATAAAATGAGTTCATTCTAAATTCAATATGGCGGACCGCACAAGATAGCGGACTAATTTCAGTAATTTCTTGGTATCCTATTAAGCGAGTACGACGTACTTTGATCTCATAAGTAGTAAAAGCTTTTTTTAATTTTTTTAAAAATTTCTGAATTATTTCCAAGATTGCAGACGTTTAACATAAAATAGAAGATTACAAGTAATTTCTCGCTTAATTAACTTGCTTTATATTTGAGCAGAAAGTAATAACATTAAGAAACAATAAAAAACCGCTAAGCAATTGGTTTCCACATCGACGAACACAATTATCATTAAAGGAGCAAGTTTTAATCCGAGCTTTGTCACGCGACTCAAAAACACGATTCTGTTATAATTGTATAATGGCTAAGGAAAATTAAAAATAATACATTACTCAGATTTTTTTATGGCAGTTAAGGGGCAAACGAGCAGACGGCCCGCCTGATGGTAAGTGGCCACCGTCGCCCATGGACATCGATAATGAAAGAGAGTGAATCTTGTTTTGCCGATGCGTTTCCATCTCGAAGATAGAGTAAGGAAGGGGATTAAAGAGAAAAATTCAACGGTTTCCGTGGACCCTAAACGAGATCCCAGAGTTCAATAGAACTGCAGCTTTAACGGGACGAGAGGAGAAGGGGTAAGTGTGGCCAACATACGGCTCTCCGGAATGCGTCAATGACACTTGGCGGTCGGATTTTTATGCTCGCCAGCCAGTCGGGGAACAGATACCCTACCATCAAGGGGTGGTGGGCTAGTCAGCTCTTACTAAAAACTCTCCCAGCGGAACTTTTTGAATTAAGTGACAAACTTAATTTAACCGTCGCAAAAATATTGTCCCCATACATCAACATAGTTCGCAGTCTTTTTTTATGGTAGAATAAGTGCAAACAAGCAGATGGTCTACCTGATGGTAAGTGGCCACCATCGCAAAGTCTGTTTTCGATGTGCAAAAAATATATAATTTTATGGTTCTCGTTACAAACAAATACAATCAATTACCTAGTATAGTAGCGGCAGCTAACTTTAAGTCTATACATCTAAGTATAGATTATATATTAAATTATTAAGAAAATATCTAAATAGCAACTAGCTTGAAGTAAATTCAATACCTAAAAGTTGTTTGGTTGCAGGCGTATTTCTTGAAATACAAAATATGGAAATCCAACTCTATTGTAAGTTCGAAGAAATTATTATAATAACTAAATAGAAAACAAAACTAACAGTAATTAAAACTTAAGAAACCCCTGAAGGTGAATTTTCTTTACAAATTACATAAAACAAATTTTGTATATATTTTTTAATAATCAATGAATAAACTTTATATAGAGGACTTTTCAAGGAGATTTGAAGCAAAACAAACCGGATTTTGATTCCCTCATTGTGACAGTTAATCTTACAATACTTTCCAGGTACAAGAGGCTTTTATTTCCGTTTATTGTTCCTTCCTTAGCTGGACCCTTAAATTAGCGAGTTAAAAATCGAGCCGCCTCGGTTTTGCGTCTATTTTTAAGTTTAATTCCACATTAAAGACCAACCGTAGCCTATACCAGCCCCAAGCTCCTGAGTTATAAATGGTGTAACTAACCCGACCCGAGGAAATAATTTCAAAATCTGAGACATTCATATTGTCATACATAATTAAAAATAATATAGGATAAGGTATCCTATATTAAACCGCTTTTGATTTAAGGATACTTATGACCGAATCCCTTAATTCTATAAAAATGAAACAACTCAAAATATAGCTTGATTTAGTAGATAGATAATATCAATAATAAGAAATTTTGTAGCACAGTTCATTTATTACGTACAATATTTTATCAAAAAAAAAATCATTTTCAATATTATTGTTGCTAAATAAAAATATTTAATCACTTTCGACGGAAAACATATTTTACTATCCGGTTCGAGGGACCATGTTGGGCCTACGACATAAATAAAATTACAATGGACTGTATATTGGTTTATACGCCAATGTAATGTAAAACTCTGAATTTGTTCCAGTATAAAAAGTGTACCAAATTTCACTGAAATCCGTTCACCCGTTTTGGCGTGATCGAATGACAAACATACAAACTTTCACATTTATGATATTAGTAAGATAGTAAGATTTACAATTTAGTATCGTCATCAAACATACAATTATCAAAAAACGTACACAAAATATTTATCACTAGCGACCCGCCCCGTTATCCCACGGTTTATCTACTATTATAAACCATGTATTATACATATAAACCTTCCTATTGAATCACTCTTATCTATTGGTGAAAACTGCATTAAAATCCGTAGCGTAGTCTAAAAGATTTTAGCGTACTGACAGCGGGAAGCGATACTATGTAAAGATGAGTAGAATAAAAAAAAGTTTAGATTAAAAAAATATGACGTATTTTCAGAGGTTTTCCTTTAGGGGGTGAATTTTAATAATATTGGTATTGACGTAGAAAAAAATTATGTCTAAAGACTAAAGGCAGTTCTACTAGATAAGAAAGTAATATATTTAAGTGCGTGCTAATTACGGAAACTTTAAGCGTAGTTACGTTACACTAATACTTTTTGTTCACACAGAGATCTAATGTTTTACTAAAAACCTGGAAATATTATTTTAAGACTGGTAAAGGATACTAAAAATGAAGAAGGTTTGACGAGTGTTCATGTTCGTGTTAAAAAGTTCATGTTTTTACAGTTTATCGACATAGCATCGCTAAATATAAAAGTTGGCTATATATTACGAATAAGGCGTTAGAAATAAGTCTTAAGTTCTTGTTTAATGTTCTTTGGAGTGATTTTATTAATCAGTTCAGAGGGTAGCTTGTTAATCATTCGGGGAATCATAAAACTAACTGTCCACTCGCTGTCTGTAGCTCGCGCGAGTCGTACGTAACCATTTTTGAGCGATTGAGCGACTGCTCGGGTGTATACAGGATGATTCATTGGAATACGAAATGTTTCGTTAAAAAAATGCTCTTTTAATAAAACATATTCAAATTGATAGTGGACGGGTAGTATACAATGTTTAAATAGACCAGTTTCATCATTCTGAAATTGGTGTTTTATTTTAGGGGAAACAATAGTTTAAGATTTTTAATTGCAACTTATATATTTGTTTTAAATACGTATCATAAGTACGACCATAGTTGCTTAGGCCATATAGTATATACGACTCAGTAAGTGAATTGTAAAGCATTAATTTGACTTTGATTGGTTCTTATGCGACGTTTCAGTGTGGTACTTCGTTTAAATCAAGCTCAAAAATCGTTTTGAGGCTGATTTAAACGAAGTTAATCGTGATCGACAGATGTCACCAGATTGAAACTAGTACTTGAATTTAATATTTGAAGCGTCAGTAGCTCAGTGGTTCGGGCGTTGGCTTCACGATCAACAAGTCGTGGGTTCAAATCCCGAACATTGGACTACTGGCGTGGCCCACTCCTACCACAAGCATATAGCTTAGTTAAAGAGGTAAAGGGAATACTAGTGTGAGTTTTTATATTCGGGGGTTGTACCTGTTTATTCCAAGACTGTATATAACCTCTGTTCCGATAGACTTGAGCTAGTTGTCAAACGGAGCTCGACTAGTGGAAAAATATATAGTCGTAGGCGTTTCTACTAATCCCGATGAACAAGCCGCAAGTAGTGCTCAAACACGATAAGGTACGAAACGATCCAACGATCTAGATAACAGCTTTAACAAATGTTTTTCTAAAGACCTACTTAACATAATAATGTTCAGGGAATTTTCTTTAAAACGAGTTACCATAAAAAAGTTACTTTCGCAATTCTACTAATGCTGACACTGCTGATACCGTAGACTACTTACGACCGAAATTAATAATCGATATAAAAATTTGAATTTATTTTAAATCTGTAAACCAATGAATTTTGGATTGAGATTGTTGTTAACTCAAATTGAAAATAAGTGTATCCTGACTAGAACTTCCACCCCCGATTCTTTTTTCATATACGAGGATCCTTGTCTCTATCGACCATTGGTGATCGATTGAGAGTATTTTCGACTATAAATATTGACTATTATAGTAACGTAAAATATAATTGTTATCAAGGAAACACGCAAGTTATTTAAAAGCGAGTATTTCGCAATATAATACCTATACTTGAGTCATTAACCCCTATTACAGCTGAACTTCCAGTCTATGTTATGTACGGTATATATATGTCGGCGCAAAATAAGGGAATCACTGTAAGCCTAAGGATAGGCTAACATAAACCTAACCTAAAACAAGACGTAACAACTACAATGTATGGAATGGTACTCACGTGACCTTCTTTGGGCAGGACTCCAAGCACTAACACAACACTGCACTTAACACTCACTGACACTATCCAGAGACTAGTTCACTCCTTGAGAGAACGCGCAATACTAAGACTTCAGTCAGACTGTCGATAGCATATAAAGGGTCGAGACTGTCAAAACGACGGAAGTAACAACTACCCTACTCCAATGCCATAGATATCGATGATGACTCGATTATTCATTCGAAATTTAACTATACATCTTTATTTAAGACTCATATATAACCAAATTCTATATCAAATCTGCAGCATTAGAAACGAAAAATATCAAGGTCATTCGTTTTTTTTTTAATTTGAATTTAAAAATTGTTGCAGCCTGTAAGACTGGAGAGTTGAGACAAGTGGGTTAATAAGTTGATATGCTACCCAAATATATTAAGTATAAATTCTAGAACTAAAAAATATTATACTGTGATATCTTGACGAAGTAATCATGAATATAATACTAAAACTTCCAAAATATATCTCAATAGATTTTAAGAGTTTAATTAAAATTTTATAATATCCTAAATTTTTTCTTCTTTATTACACGAAAAACCTTTATTGTCTAGCAGCAACTGCATCTCGAATTTTAAATCGGAAGTTTTAATTCCGTCGAATGGTTCTTGAAATTGAGATATTTTGTGGCAGCGACGGCAAGCTCGAGTATTTGCCTGGAAAAAGAAAAATCTGTATATCTCTGATTTTTTTACTGTCTAACATCTTTTTTTATGCAGCTATTTTTAAATTTACCTAGAAATTTAAAAAATATTTTTTTCATTTGGTGGCCCATGATGGCAAACTCCTAACACAAGCATTTAAGCTTAACTGGAGGGGTTAAGAATACTAGTGTGCGATCCATACTGCTAGTAATCTTTAAAAAAAGAAAGAAAAATTGTTGTTGCTTTAGTGCCATTAAGTAGCCATTTACAACAAAGTACAACATCAATTTTTGTTTTTATAAACCAGCATTTCACCGTGATATTGTCCGCTTCGAATTTAAATCAGAGAGTTACTCATTCTAAATTTATGAACCTACATCTTAGTCACAAGTCCAAGACACTGCTCCAATTCCTGATTAATTACAAAAACAGTTAATAACTAATTGAGATGATAATTTGCATACTCCCTTCGATATGATGTCAAAGCATTGACTAAGTAATGACAGTCTAAACCAACATTGCGGTGGGCTCAAGATGGACCTTTCAGTTATTTTTAACTTTACAATAAGATGAGAAAAACAAAAAGACTTCAGTCTAAATCCAATATGGCGAACCACCCAAGATGGAGGATTAGACATTTTTAACTTTCATAATATGGGTTTTAAATGAAAGTTTTTGCTAAGAAGAACACGAAAAACAAAAAAAGGCCACTCTAAATCCAATATGGCTGACCACCTAAGATGGCCGACTAGGTATTTTCAACTCTCATAATATGGGTATGAAATGAAAGAGTTTGGTAAGAAGAACCCGTAGAATGAAAAGCTTTAAATTTTAACTTTTTTTAATGCTAGTTTAAATAGACATTCGTATATTTGATGAATGCGACGCGAAGCGTTGTTCAAACGGTGCCAATTAGGACGAGGCGCATAATTTAGGATAATCGTTTTAGTTCTGCTAACATTAGTTAAACTTTTGTGCGCACTTGCAGATATATATTTGGAGATATTAAAGTATATAATAGTAGAATTTATCACAGATATGGGGTCCAGAGAAAAATGACAAAAGGTGTAAGAATCCATGCAAAATCATCCTCTGGCGCTCAGGTGCGACTAGTCAACCCTCAGGTTTGACTTGAAGCCTTAGTCAAATCCTAAATAAATGAAGTTTTTCAGCCGCTGTCTAATAAATTTTAGTTAAACCTAGGAGACTAATTTGGTCAACCAAACGTCGAACCTCAATTCCATGAAATTGGGGTTTGACCAGTCAACCTTTAATTAGGTATTAGTATGATAAATGTGTAATAAAACGTTTGTTTTTTAATTATAAGTTTGTTTCACTCATCTTTAATCTGACAAACCCGCACTCAATGTCTAAACATAAATAGAGTTAATAATTCATCGGAACACCGCAAGCATAAACTTATTTAACCTTTAAGTATGGACGTCATTTTTTTTGTACACAACTATGGACGTGGAGTCTTACAGGCTCCTTAGTTTACATATGATTTTTGCAACAAAATAGACTAATTAATAAAAAAATTATGTAAATATCAAAATATACATTTATGGTAATTGTTAAAACTCCAACGAGAAAGAAGAAGTTTCTATAATGTTATTATTTAGAAAAATAATTTTACTGACATTGTCATGAAAAATAAAAAGAAATAAAAAAACCTATGACAAAGAAGTCATAAGAGAAAAATAAAATTTAAAATAAATTGCTATGATGTAGAATCAAACCATAATAAATAAATAAATATAATTAAATATTGCTCCTCATTTGCCGTTTTTGCACAGTAATAACTAAACATGATTATGTATTTAGTATTATAGTTTTAACGACAAAAATATAGAAATTTTAAAACATAATTATCATTTTTGGTTATTTTTAATAACTTCATGTTTATATAAAACAAAATAAGTTTTATTTTCTTAAATTGTAATAAATAAGGAACTAAAAAAACATAGTTTTCAATTATAGACATAAACTATAAAAATTCTGACAACCAACTATTTTTGTCAATATTAATAGGAGTTTTTGCAAAAGAAACGATAAATTGCAGACTTGAAACACTAAATACAGACATAAATTGGAAATATATAATACAGATATAATACAGATATAATAAAGATACAAATACCACCTGATATACTCATTTTTTAAATTTTTGTATCGGGATTTGTACACCAACAATGTCTTCGTCTAAAACTCGAGTCATTGTCAATTTGATCTTTCTTGATCGTGTTAGTAAGACATCTCTGGATATGAAATAGACGTATATTAGATTTATGTATATGAATACTGAAAAAGAAGAAAATTAGACTATTTGTAACGATATTTGCCACAGTAAAAGTAGGAGCAGAATTTCGATAAAACTGAAATCAATATCAATATCAATTTCAAGGTCATTTGTATCTTCATCTACGATGATTACTGTGCTTTATTACATCTGCCTTCAATTTAAAACTTATTAAATCTCCTCTTCATTATCCAGAATCATCTAAAGCTTGAAATATTTTTTCTAAAGATAGGTAATTTATACAATGAATTGTTTTGTGCATCGCTGTAATGTACTTAGGTATCCTTGAATTAGAATAACCAGAATGATAATTTTCTTTTATTATTATTTATTATTTCCAAAAATACCCTTTTAAAAAATGTTGTATGGGATTTATGGACGTGTAGCCTGACAGACTCCGCTGTGATTTTGGAGCCCTATTACTTATCTGTCGTAACTCCGGGAAATTGAACTCTTGTCTTATTTGTCATTTATAATTGATGTCCTCAATTTGTCATTCTGTAATTGTGTTTTTTTATTCATTTTTCATTATCAGTTTTTCTATCGTTTATAGAAAGAAAAAGAAAAAATAGCGACAGATAATATAAGAGGGAGGACAGGGCAAAAATAAAATTGCGTAGATAATAGGGAGGGGGAGAGAGATACAAAAGAAAGAAAGTGAAAAGAGACTCATTGTGAACGAGCTGTTAAAGATAAAAATTAAAGAGAGAAAAAAGAGAGAAGAAAATGATAGTATATAAGAGGAAGAGAGACGGAAATACTATAGACTTCTCTCAGTCAAAGAATTTTTGTAATCAGATTAGTAGCAACAAAATGGCCAAATTATATTAATTAAAAAATGTATATGGCAACACTAAATCACTTTTGTCACTCACATGTGAAAAAATTTTTAAAATCGGATTAGTAGTTCCTAAAAAACCTTTCAATTTACAAAATGACCACCTTATGGCACGTAAATGGCCATATCTTTTTAATTATAATAGTTATGGCAACACCACATAGCCTATGTTACCCGTAAAGGATGTAGCTTTCTATCGGCGAAAGAATTTTTAAAATCGGTTCAGTAGTTTTCTAGCCTATTCACAACAAACATACATACAAACAATCAAATCTTTCCTCTTTATATAATAGTGTAGATGTAGATAGATGAGATGTGCAATAGAAATATAAGATATTATGTGAGTAGACGAAAATACTCGTATATTGTTAGGTGTAGTTGTTGAGTTTCAGAATCAAAAACATTTTGTTATCACTACATAGTATAAAACAAAGTCGCTTCCCGTCTGTCTGTCTATACCTATGTATATATTTTTTTTAATAGATAAAGTGATTAAAAAGAAAGCTTGAGCAGGTGGCTAGTTATCCCATATAATTATATTATAATAATGGAAATAAAATAATAAAAAACATTAAATTATTAACTCGAAAGTAAAGGATATAAATTGAAAAGCCTAATTACAAAGTTGGTATATAACGTCTTGAGCTTTCAGATCGGAAGCGATAAGTCTGTAAACTGGATCTAGATAATAATGCTAAATGTGCTAATTTATTTTATCTATCTATCTGTTAATGTAAATGAGACCAGTGGATCTTTTTGAATATATAGCTGTTAGTAACACCGTTTATAAATTATATAGTAGAAGATACGAACTTGAAACGACCTTCACCGAGCTGATAATAGAATGAAACATATTTTATAACAAATTTAGTATATTAGAAAATATGTCAAGAATGGGTTGCCTAAAAAAATCCTGGACAGACTATTTTTAATTATTTTTTTAAAAAATATTTTTAATTAAATGTTGCAACATCAAGATAATAAGGCAATTATTACCCTGACTTAAAGAATCAAACGTATATAATGTGCAGCCGTTGGGTTGCCTATTTTTTGCCTGGACTTGCTTGATAATAGAAAAAAATTTATATCAATATAAGCGTTGTTTTATTGCGAACACGTTGATATAGGGTTGTCTGCTAAAAACTTGTTCCTAATCGGGGTTTCCGAATTTTAACATGAAATTTTAACACGAGTGGAAATATGCGTTGTGATAAAAAATGGCTAAAAAGTGTTTTTTGTATGGCTCGGACAATTCTATTAGTGATAGCTTGATCGATGACAGCTTGTCACTTTGATATAACTAGACCTGAGGACAAGGTCGATATAAATTATCGATATTCCAACTAAAGTTACTGAATGTTTCAAACAAATCAAACAAAAGGAAGTTGTAACACGTTTTTATTCTTGTTCATCTGATTCGGACTCGGTGGAGCAGTCTTGTAGATTTATAACAAATTCCCAGTTTTCTTCCATAATTTTTCTTTTTTTATCTACTCGATTAAATTAGTCAAACCATTAGTTGTTACTATTTGTCAATAAAGTATGATAATTGTCACTATACATTTCAATGGAGCAAAATACGATATTTTGTAGGTGTGCGATGACAGCTGTTATCCATCAAGCTATACGGGACAGAGTCTAGTTCAGTTTTTTTTGGGATAAAAAGTACCCTATGTATTAATTCACCTTCTAAAGTATATTTGTACCAAATTTTATCCAAATCGATTTAGTCATTTTAACATAACATAGATAGAAGGTATTAATACCATTAATAATTCTTTTAATTTAATAATTATCACAATATTGTATCCTGTTGTTTAAGATAATACTATTGAATATTGTCACAGTAATAGCTGTACTACAACTAATCAATTTAAGATAAACAAAGGGCATTAACAATGATCACTTCTAGTACAAATGTTTACTTAATAGTTTCATTATATAACTACATTGTAATCAAAATTATAGTAAGACTTAAATGTGTCCGTACCAATAGAATTCGAAGACACAAAAACTGTGAACGTAACGTGATAAAAATTATAGTGTATTAGTCAACCCGCCCCCGCTTCCTATTAAAAAAACATTAAATTTATAATATACTAGTCGACCCACGAGACTTCGTCCGCGTAACGCTCCGCTTCTGTTAGTCGTAGCGTGATGAAATATAGCTTATAGCCTTCCTCGATAAATGGTCTATCTAACACTGAAAGAATTTTTCAAATCGGACCAATACTTCCTGAGATTAGCGCGTGCAATCAAACATACAAACTCTTCACTACAGTAAACATATTTTATTATTATCCCGCAGGATCTCTGAATTTTATCGGGATAAAAAGTAGCCTATGTGTTAATCCAGATTATAAAGTATTTGTGTACCAAATTTTTATGCAATCCGTTTAGCCATTTCTGCGTGATTGAGTAACAAACATACAAACTTTCACATACCTTACATAAACAATCAAACTGTATACTATGCACATGATATGTATATTCAGTAGGATTCATTCAAATTAGTTATGAATCACGAGTGTCCGTTTGTTTGTTGTGAAGTTAGTACGTTACAGCTGTCACTTGAAACTTGCTTCAAGTTATGAGACTAACTTCAGATCAGTGGGAATATATTAATATATTGATTTTATATTATGGTTAACTATTTGCTTAGGAGTAAGGTTAGGCTGCGTTTCCAAAAATGTGCAGGGATGCGTAGCGAGGTATGTGTTTGTTAATAACCAATAGAATCACTTCATTTACCTAGCCTCGCTCAGTGTGTCAGTTTTTTGAAGTGAAACTTCTTTAGAATCGTTGTGATTTCAAACCGGATGCAACGGAAAAAACGACAGGTAAGAGACACAAATACAAAAATGTGTAGGAAAGAATGAGACAGAAATATACAAAACGACAGGTAAGAGACACAAATACAAAAATGTGTAGGAAAGAATGAGACAGAAATATACAAAACGACAGGTAAGAGACACAAATACAAAAATGTGTAGGAAATAATGAGACAGAAATATACAAAACGACAGGTAAGAGACACAAATACAAAAATGTGTAGGAAAGAATGAGACAGAAATATACAAAACGACAGGTAAGAGACACAAATACAAAAATGTGTAGGAAAGAATGAGACAGAAATATACAAAACGACAGGTAAGAGACACAAATACAAAAATGTGTAGGAAAGAATGAGACAGAAATATACAAAACGACAGGTAAGAGACACAAATACAAAAATGTGTAGGAAAGAATGAGACAGAAGTATACATACTATTTTATATTATTATATATATTCATCTCATTCTTTTGTCGATTTACTGAAGTTTCACTTCTATCGTGTGTGAATCGGCCTTTTATGTAATTTTTTAAATAAGATTACTGTCAGTATGGATCACATACTACTAGTATTCCCTTTACCCCTCCTACTAAGCTAAATATGCTTGTGTTAGGAGTGGGCCACGTCACTAGTCCAATGACCGGGACTTGAACCCACGAATTATCGATCGTGAATCCAATGCCCGAACCACTGGGCTACTGACGCTTCAATGGACTGAACCTATTATTTCTTTTTTATATTATTACATTCGATCTACAAAACCGGTAGTAGCTCTTAAAATATCTTATTTTACACGAGAATTACATATTTAATGGAAGATACCTTAACCGTTAAGTAGTCGCATCTACCCCAGGTTTGAAATGGTATTGGAATTTAATAGAAAAAAAAATAATCCTTTAAACTTGTTAAATTAAAGAAAGAAACAAAAATAATTTTTTTATTTTTTATTTTTATAATATCGGCACATAAAAATTTTGCTATTTGTGAATTCGTGTTTTTGGCATTATGAACACGATGTCCTTATTTATTATGTAACAAGTGTAGTGATAGCCTAGTGGTTAAGACTTTGATGTCTTACTCGGGAGGTCCGAGTTCGAACCTGGGAGCAGCAACCTGCACTCCTAGAGGAAACTTTCCTCTCCCTCTAACCGTCTAATGTTCTCTATCGGTGTATGAAGTCATTGCGGTGGACTATGGCTTAACACCTTCTTCACATTAAGAAGACCTAACTCAGCAGTAGACCATCCACGGTTATGAGTAATATGTACATGTCCTGGGGTGTGAGACACCCCACCTGAGTGATTAATGGTTAAGTATATTTTTACTATACTAAGAAGCAGCTCTCGTTGTGCTAAGATAAAAGAAGATTTATTAGAAATTCTTCGAATAAGAATATATCCCAACCAAATAGCTTGAAAAATTTGGATAGTTTGGGAAAATTTGTATATGGCAACTTTGTGAAATTTCCAAGTCACGTCCAAAAACTGTTACAAATAAGAGTAAGTCAGTCGTAATAACTCAACGTTTCTTACAGAAATCCTTAAATGAAACGAGATCAATTAGCATATAAAAGAAAATCCGATAATATTAATGGTTACGCCTCTAGAATATTAACTCTGAACCGAATAGCACTTCAAAAGAGTTTGTTCAAATTTAATTTAGCGGACAGTACTTTTTAATAGTTTCAAGGGTTCTCCGATTTGTAGAGGTAATTACGAACTGGTAACTTATTTATTTTCCTAGTATTTTAATACTTATTATTGACTTCTTTACACATACATACATCGATGAGAGTGAGAGATTTGTGAGTATGTATAGATGTTTGTTACTCTTTCACGTAAAAACTACTGAATGGATTTTAGTGAAATTATACAAGAATATAGCTTATACATCAAAATAACACATAGGGTACTTTTTATCCCGGGAGATTCAGAGTTCCTGTAGGATAATAATAAAATATATTTTTTGGTTAATCTTATTATACGTGGTAAACTGCGACTAGTATCTCAATAAGTCATAATTAATCTTGTTTACGAATAAAATTATAAAATGATACGTCTACTTGATGAAATAATAAGTATTAAGAAAATATTTACCGAAAATTATGGCGTGGAATTTTTGGAGTCTAAACTACGGTTTTTGCGGATTTGTATACGAACTCTACATACATTTTTAAACGCTGAATATCTTTTTTTTTAATTGTAGCAATACAGATCTAAACAAATAAAGCATTATCTCGAAACTATGAAAACTTAATATATGTAGTTTAGAAAATTTATTAATCAGACAAACTACAATATTATTATTATTATTATAGCAGTGATGGCCCAGTGGTTGAGACTTCAAGTCTTACTCGGGAGGTCCGAGGTTCGATCCTGGGCACACAGCTTTGACTCTGAGTTATGTGTGTTTTAAGCAATTAAATATCACTTGCTTTAACGGTGAAGGAAAACATCGTGAGGAAACCTGCACTCCTGAGAGTTCCCTAAAAGTTCTCAAAGATGTGTGAAGTCTACCGACCCGCACTGGGCCAGCGTGGTGGACTATGACCTGATACCCTCCTCATTCTGAGAAGGAGACCCGGCTCAGCAGTGGGCCATTGAAGGGTCGTGATGATGACAATATTATTAGTAACAGTAGTACTTACTAGTAGTAGTACTACATTATTTTTGTATGCAAGCTGATTTAATCGAGATAGTTCTTAGCTATAATCTGTCAAGAGATGATCATCCGTTTGAAGACGTTATCCGATCATCAGTTATTTTCTAACTTGAGATAGAGATCTTTTCAATTTAATGTAATGTAACTTTGGTGTTATTTTTTAAACTGGCAACTATAAGCAATATTGTTTACAAATTAGTATTTGCGGGTACTTCATTCTATCTTATCACATACTACTAGTATTTCCTATATAACTCCAACTAAGCTAAATGCTTGTGTCAGAAGTGGGCCACGTCAGTAGTCCAATGACTGGGATTTGAACCCACGACTAATCGATCGTGAATCCAACGCCTCAATCACTGAGCTACTGACCTACTGTTTGGTGGTGTGGTGCTTTTTGTTTGCCTCCATTATCGAGGAGCAGGTGAGGTGAGAATTTGTGCATAGAAGACGTATTTTTTGATAGTCAGGGGTAATTAAAATTTTTTATTTAGTTGTTATATATTAGCGCAATGACCGATATAGCATATAAGAGACTAAAACAAAGATATTTTAATATATGAATAAAAACTAACATTAGTACAACTAGCAATAACAAAAAGGGCTAAAACAATTTGGCTCAAAGGCTCAGTTGGACAAGATAATTGCTTTGTTGAACTTTGGACCGTCTGTTTGTTGTAAGACAGTTTGATGGTAACTATTTTAGATACGAATACTACTGAATTGTATGTAAATGAAATTTCTTGGTAATTGTTTTGTTTTCGCCTCTTAATTATCATTATTAGTTTGTTCAACAGTTCGTTGACCCATATTAACACTACAAATATTAACAAGACACTAGATAGTCTAGATTTATAAATAAATATGTCGCAAATGAAAATACGAGGAGATAATATGGACTATCATGAAAGCTACGGGTGCGACACTGTCATGAGATATCTAAACGTTACGATCTGTTACTATTCTGACAGAAACACAAGCAGTGCCTTGGATTTGTGACCAAGCGTGTAGGTTTAAGAGATCCTTGCCTATGTGAACACTCAAAGGGGTTATGTAGGTCTCCCAGCGATAGGCGCTGGGCTTCCGCACTAAAACCCACCACCGACCATGCCGTATGTTAAGCAACACAGAAACGCGGGTACAAGTACCCACAGAGACTCAAAAGACTCGCCCATGGACTACCTTTACCAGGCAACTAACGTAGGGGGGATACCAGGACAAGACAACTGAAAGATCCAGCCCCCGAAGGAGTAAGAAGCGGCTCATATCCCTCGAGATCACAAGTCCTCTCTGCAAACAGAGGAGTACCCAGATCGAAGCAAATTTCACCCAGGTATAAGCTACCGTTACTCAAGTATAGGTTTGACCTTGAATGCACAGAGGTCACTATTAGAGCCTTTTTAGCGGGGAGCGCGGGGCGAGAGCATCGCATCACACGCGATTAGTTCTTATGCGACGTTTCAGTTCCTGCGCGTCTACTACTTCACGATAGAAGACCCAATAAAGGCACGCAACACGCTCACAATGCGCAACTATCTTCCACTATTTTTGCTCAGACCTAAAGTTAAGTGCCGGCTTCTATACAACTTAAATCTATCAACTCTTTTGATAGCATTTGATTCCAATTATAACCTATATCTTAATAGTTTAAAGTGCCTGTGGCAGGGACGCAAGTCACAAGTGCTACTCGAATATTTAATAATACGCAAATATCATCAAAGCTTGTAAACAAACAGTAACAATTGTAACATAACCATAAATACATATTTGGTGTAATAAATTCCTCCTGTTAGAGCCATTTTGTAAATTTATTTCAGTGTTTCCACATTTGTTACATATTTAGGTTTTTATGTGAATTTCTAAATGTTGTTTTATGTAATGTTTTTATTTAATATTTTACAAATGTTTCTCCATTTGCAAACAGGGAAGTCTTTCTTATCTTCCCATTTATTTTAATGACCTCCATCTGAAGCAGCTGTTCTTACACATTGCTATTTAAAATATTTCTTTGCGTTGGAAATACATTTTGATAATTCCTTTTAACTTACAATAAACATTTAAGAATACTCACATTAAGGTCATCACCATCGTACATGTAAACTTGCCCCGTAAAACCTATACTTGGGTCACAAACTCTAGATACTACTAGGATTTATATCTAAAATGGTAATATCAGCTTTTTTGGACTCTTGTTTTTTGGTAATGAATAAATATGTGTGGTCTTTTAACCATCGAGATCTTTTTAGGGTTCCGTACCTTAAAAAACAGAAACCTTATAGGATCTGTCATAGAATGAGAGAGATATTATATCCATCACTGTAGAGCAATACGTATACACATGCAACATATACAGAGGCGAGCAGTGCCTGGGGCTTGAGACTCAGGAGCAGGTTTAAAGAGCTTTTTCGTAATATATTAACTCTCACCTCCATCACTCGACCTCGCCAACTACCATAGATATAGAAGTAAACTTACGTGGATCTCTTCAGTGACACTAACTTCCATGTACACTGCGCGGAAACACCAGAGAGACTGAAACTAATCTATCGCACTAAAAGTTATATATTGTCTACACGTCGGTATACTTGACATAATATAAAATTACCTATCCGCCACTACTACTTTAAGCAGTGTAGCTATCAGATGGTCTCTTTGTCAATGAAAATCTTTTTTTTCAGTTACACGTAAAGGTATTGAAATGAAATTAATATCAAATATTTAGGTTTGGTTCACTTGGTGCTGAAAAAAGCGCAATCTAAAGATACGGGTGTTTATATTTTGATACTAGCATAGCAAACAAATACTGTCAGTTGACTTAGAATCATGAAATTTGGTAAAAAGCAATATGTTTCAAACCCTAAGGATATATTCCGAAAACAGTAAAATTACATAAAAAAATTATTTGCAGATTGTTTCTATATTGATGTATTTTCAACAGTTTTCATCTTAAGTCAAATCGCACGGAACCCTCAGTACACGATTCGGACTCGCACTTGACCGGATTTTTTAACAAAATAATACCAAACACAATGAAATTCAAGTTAAATGTTTACAATGGTTAATTGCATTCTACTAGAACAATAAAATTCTGTGCTTTTAATGTAAAAGGATTGTTTGCTTATATTTTAGGCTGACCTATTTAAAACATATAAAAACTCCTGTGCGGTCATTCGCTTAAACTGAGTTTTTTGGGTTTTAATGTGATAACTTTTATATTTTACCTGTACTTGTTTCATTTAGAGTTTTGTGTACTTTTAATTGTTGTGTATTAAATACTAAAAAAATTATATCTTGAAAAAAAATAGATTTTGATTTATAGATTCTTTAAAAAACAAATTTAAAAAAGGAGAAAAATTGTGAAATGTAAAATTTTTCTTAACTATTAAAAAGATATATAAAAATTGAGATTTCGTTTATAAGTCATTAAAAATCTCCATATAATATACTCGTAATAGAAAGTATCGCGTCACGTCTGTCTCTCTTATCGCGATAAACTCAAAAACTACTTAACAGATTTTCATGCAGTTTTCACCAATATATAGAATGTATTATATAATATAATTAATGTATAATTTGTTAAGGTTTTGTGTATGTAAATTGGTAGAAATATGACGATAAAAGTTTCTTAAACGCTGTCTTATTCGTTTTTGAAGTATAAAAAACCAATTTACGGCGGGATACATGAAGGTATACATAACATGCTCTACTAACCGTGCGAAGCAGGGGCTGGTCGTTAGATATAAAAGCTTAGAGTAAGATATGTGTGCAATCATTCGAAGAAATAAAACACGTACAAAAAACCCTTCATTGTGACCAGGCACGTTTTGTAGTGTCTGAAGCGAACTAGAACTTAATCATTCGTGATGCCTTTCTTGAATTTATCTTGTCCGAAGGGTAAGCCAATAAAATGAATGAAACTTAAGTGCCAATAATCTATTAAGCGACCTTGTTGAGTTATTCAGGTTTATAATAGAGGAGAGGTTATAAGAAGGTAACTGAAACTCAAAATAATTTTCACACGTTTTTCAACTGTCGTGTTTTTCTATATGAAAATGCTGAAGTAGGGACGAAGTCGGCAGTAGATTTTAAATAATTAGCAATTATTTATATTTGAGTAAAACAAATATTAATTACTAGTCAACCCCGGCTTTGCACGGATGAAATTCACCACATATAAAAAGATTTAACAAAAAACATTCAATTTACAATATATTATTGCTAAATTAAAATGTTCAGGCGCTTAGGATAGTAAACATATTATAATACCGTAGGAACTCTTGATTTTTACGGGATAAAAAGTAGCCTGTGTTAATAAAATTTATGAAGTATATGTATGCAAAATTTCAATAAAATCCGTTCAGCCGTTTTGCATCATAATTAAAAACATCCAAACATACTAACTTTGAAATTTGCAATATTATATATCAAAAAATTGTTGATTAAAATTAATTGAGTAAGAATTTACTTGTATTATTAATTCTCATGAGTGTCTAATCAATCACCTGTATTTAATATACTGCAGTTTCTAAATAAAAAATTTAATGGGACGGAACCAAATTATACATACGAGTATTACAGTAATTAAATTTAGCTGATGCTAGGCCTGAACGGCCCCCACGTCAGCTGTCAAAGGTTAAACAAGAGGTAACTCTTATGTTACTCATGAATGAAAAAACAAAAGGGGTTTCAGACAAAGATAAATCCAAACACTCGCTTAATCGTTATTCCTTATATTATATCCTTTCTCCTAACAACCTTCCACTTTGAACACTTCCCCGCGACCGTCCTCCGAGCCACCTCTAGAAAGTGGGGGTACAAGTGTTCAAGGTCTTTAGTGCATTTACTAAGAATATAAAATGAGAATTCGATAATCGAGATATTGATAAAATTATTCTGATTATAATATTTAATATCGATATTTCATAGTATTAATATTTTAATAAAACCTAACAAAAAGGATATCAGCGTTCAAACACTTCGACGACTGAGATTTAAAAAAAAAGATTACTATTTGTATGGACTAACCTACTAGTATTCTTAAACCCCTCCTGCTAAGCTAAAGTACTTGTGTGAGAAGTGGGCCACATCTGTAGTCGAATGACTGGGACTTGAACCCACGATCTTTAGATCGTGTGATCCAACACTTGAACCACTGAGCTTAAGACTCAGATTCTATAATTGATAGTCGTAATCCTTCTCGTCATCCTTTAAAAATTGCTTTGTAATGAATTTTCTTAACTATAAAAATAAGTTCTCTGTCTTTTAAACTGGCATGGTCCTAATTATCCTTTTGACCTTAATTAATAACTCTTTTTGTTTACGTATCTAAAGACTTACTTCTAAAATTCCAACTTTGAAGGAGAAATGTATTAAGTTCAGTAGTTGTTGTACAAAATTATCTATTTAGAAGGCGATCGATAAAATCAATTAACCTTTAGGAACAAGTTTGCGGTAATTTATACCGACATTTAGAACGCTGAAGCCTCTGAAATTAAACAAGATTATTTAAAAGATTAACCTCAAACTTTAGGGAGAGTGATCAAAGATTTCCTAAATTAGGATTTTCATTAAATACTTCGTATTTTGATTAAAGTAAATAAGTAAATAATTTAATATTATGTCACTGCTTCTTCTACTTTGCTTGCCATCAAATTTTATACCATCGGAAAGAGAAATTTCTTTATATTTAATATAGTCCAATTTAACTTAATTAAATTAAGTACTATCAAAGGAGTTCCAAAAGCCCTTGTTGGCTTATAAGATTATAGTCCAACAGAAGCTCCAATAGTGTTTGGAGTTTGCGAACCAGGTACAGATCTAGAGGTTTCATTTATAATTATAATAATACATTATTGCTCAACTTGACTATTAAAACTGAAGAAAAAACATAATAATTTTTCTATACATTAATTACATAGGAAATGAGATAAATCTTATCTAACGCATGGAAGGACGTTTAAAAAATGGAAGTTCTTTTGAAGCAAAACACTTTCAATTTATTACGATAGAATCTTTTGGCCGAGATTTACTGAATGAATAAATAAAAAGAGAATTGGTATGAAAAGGTTCGTGTAAAACTCGTGAGAGGCATTTGACCGATATTATTCGCCTGCCCTTAACCTAAAAACTTATTTTAAACAGTACTGAATACCGGTCACTCTTTCACTGCATTTCAATGTTGTACTAAAACTAGTTTTTTATTCATTGATTTTGTTATATTGCTTCAAACTGCTATTCAAGCTGAAAGAAACTAGTACATTTTTCTTGACTAAATAGTATATTGATTTTTTGTTTTGTTTATTATGAATAGAATGCTATACTTATTATAGTACCATGCCACTATTCCGCCATGTCACCATGCCATGCCACCTGCCTATTACCAGCTACTAAACTACAATGCTACTTAAATTCTACGTTACTATATTAAAATATCAAAATCTACAGACTACCTCACCACCATTACACGACACCAACCTATCAAGATACTCCACACCACTTTTGCACTAAAGGAATGGGGAACTACACACCAAAGGAAACTATATGTAGTCTTGCCGCCATTCCCTCATTCCATCGATTCGCCAGCCGCCATGTTACCATACCACATACCTCCTCACTGCCAATCCCTACGCCACTTTACCGCCATAGATTCATGCTACTAACCTACTATGATACTTTGCTTCTATACAAAAATATTAAAATCTAGAGACTACCTCACTACTCTATCACGATACTCCATGCCACCTTTGCACCATGTAGTCATACCGCCATTTCCTCATTACACCGATTCGCCACGCAGCCATTTCGCCATATCACATACCACCGCACCACCATTCCCTATGTAACTTGAACACCACACAATCCATGCTACTAACCTACTATGATACTTTACTACTATATTACTATATTAAAATATCATTATCTAAAGACTACCTCACCACCTTATCATGATACTCCATGCCACCTTTGCACCATGTAGTTATTCCGTCATTCCCTCATTCCACCGATTCGCCACGCCGCCATTTCACCATACCACATACCTCCTCACCGCCAATCCCTACGCCACTTTACCCCATAGAATCATGCTACTACACTACTATGATACTTTGCTTCTATACTAAAATATTAAAATACTATTCAAAAATCGTGTTCCCGTGCCTTTTAAGTTTTCCAATAAATCACATAATTTCTACCTTTTTTATCAAAATTTTTTATTATTAACGTAGTTATGTAAAAATATATTATTTCTAATTCAAAGATGTTTTCGAATGGCAAAACTTCCTTATATAAACGTGGAAGATTCTTCTACTTAACAACTGTAACAAAGATTTAACTTCGCAACATCAGTGTGCGTGTATTAAACATTCAAATCCCTTCAGATCGAGAGCCATCGCGAATAATTTTCTTATATAAACAAATTTCTCTTACGCCTCACAAAAACGTATTAAAGTAAACACCGCATACAATAGAATCGTTTATTCAGAATCAAATGGAAAATATTTTTGGAAGAACGAATAAAACTTGATTCGTTTGCGACTTTGTGATGAGTGAAAATAACGAACTTTCCGTTTCCTTGATGAGGACAGACACGCCAATTATGTGTTATCAATTATAATAAAATATATATCATTTGAGCTGGCTTTTAATGCTTATTTTGATAGAAAATTTTTTGTGACTATTTGAAGTATTTGTTACAAAATGAATACCTTCAAAAACTAAGGATGTTATTATAAAGTCAAGGAGTTGATTATCTACACTCTATTTATCAGAAGTCCGAAATGTGCCTGAGATTGGCCACTCAGTTTAGGATTCCCAACTTAGGGGATTTCCCCCACAATTTTAAATAAAATTTAAGTATAAAAAAATATAGAGCCTTAATTATAATTCAATCAAAAAAAAGGTTTTTTTGTCTGAAGTTTTCGGGAGAAACATTTTTGAGAGTTGGTAATACTAACCCAGGTTTACTCCTTTACAATAATCGTCAATATTATATCCACTCATCGATCTCGTTACCTAAAAACTTACTAAATTAGATAGATCTAAGGAGACTTAGGTACACTAGACTTTATTGCATCATATCTACTTGTAAAGTAGTACAATATTCACTCGATGAAATTAATTGTCAATCTGCTTCTGCCAAAGGTTATTTGCAATTTTAATTATTTTTCTCATTTACATACACGGCGTAAAAAGTTTGGTGAAAACTAATTTGTATCATGAAAACGAAGTAATTGACTTGAATTCTCTATTTTAAAATTAAGTCTCAATTTAAATCTTTATACTGGTATACTAATATAGTGTGTGATATAATTTCGACATGTGGGAAGTGGACTCAGCTATTGTTAGGCCAATAGTTGTGTCGCAACGGCCAATGGCATAATGGACATGATGCTCAAGAAACTCTCGTTGACTTGCAGGGTTAAGGGTGATGCAAAAATAGGTACTCCTGGATACTGTACCTATTGTGATAACACAGTATCTACAGTGTGTAGTGAATAGTTTAAACAGGACATTTAAATCCAATATGGCGGACAGCCCAAGATGGCGAACTATTTTTTTGTCCACGATCGTAATATTTTTTTAAAGAATCACAGCAGTATGGATCACATACTACTAGTATTCCTTAACCCCTTCAACTAAGCTGAATGATTGTGATTGGAATAGGCCACGTCAGTAGTCCAATGACTGAGATTTGAACCAACGACCTATCGATCGGTGATCCAACACCTGAAACACTGACATACTGACGCTTTAATACAACTTAAATATTGATAGGACAGGATTTGCAGAGAAGAATACGAAGAATAAACGTTCATTAACATAAATGTCTACATTTCTTGGCGACACTGTATTCAGACTTTAACAGGGTTGTGAATTATTATATTTATGAATTCCTAATACAACTTAAGTCCGATGAATAGTGCAGCCGTCTTTCAGTAAAAAAAATGTATACTTCATTTGCTAATATTAATATATTATTGTTTCAGATGAAATGGCGAGTGGCTGGCGGGATGGGCATACCGTTCGCCGCTGCTGTGTTCTGCATGCTGCCCCTCTTCACTTCCTCTACGGGAGATATACGTAAGTGTCACAATAATTACTAACAAAACTACCTACTGTATGTAGGAACTGTAGTAAGTAATGTAAATGAATTGGTGAATTTATTAAGATCCAATATTTAAATTTCTTGTTTCTGTAATCCAACTTAGACTAGGGGATCTATGCTACTAGTTGTATTAAAAAAAAATAAGGGTTAAAATGAAATTTTCAAAAGAGACTATAGTGTCACTTGAACAAAATAGTTTTGTTTTTGGTCGCTAACTTAGTTATTAATACCTATCCTAATAATAATATTCCTCCTGAGTGGAAGCCCAGGTACCGTACTGTAGGTTTACGCCCGACCCAGTTCTCGAAAATGGTCGTATCACGTTATACTGGGATCGAACTATCATCACTGACAGGGCTATTGTTGTCAATAAGTCTGATATAGTAGTGATAGGTCGATGGGAGCGCTGCACAATGTTTGCTGACATCACCATCCCACATGACGAGAATCTGAGAAAGATAAACAAATGAAATATCTTGACTTAGCCCGTTATATTGTTTACATGCGGGATGTGGACTCAGCAGGGGCCTCAGCCAGCCATAGACCGAGCCAGAAACGTAGCGTGTGGAAATTCCTCTGTCTGAAGCCCTAACCACCAGTAGCGGTTGGCCTCCATTTTTCATATTTTTAAATGTATATTGTTTTTCGGATATTTAAAATTGTAATTTATAGGAATTTTAGACAAATAAAAAAATCTATAACAATTTTTTTTCAATAATAAATAAAATCAAGCTTTTTTAAGATAATGAACATCATGCACGCAGTATATATAGCATGCATAGATACACAAAAAACTAATATAAAGATAAAGGTAACAAAGAAGCAAATACACCAAACATTTTTCTGTGAAACCGTAACGAAGAGAATAAGGGAAATATTGCACCAAATCCAGGGCTTATGAAGTGTTAAGCCGGCTAAATCAACACACGCAAACCATACCATTTGCAGCATTTTGCTCGCGTTTAAATTTTCAATTTGGACTTCAAAATCGAAAATTATTCGATTCAATTTTAAAACAGATTTGTACTAGAACATTGTTCAATGGAAATCAATTGTAGAATCATGGAATGAAAAATTCACGAGCTCTCGGAATTCGAAAATAGACTAAAATAATGGCATTCGTGTGAATGAAGTTGTGCTAGCAACACTGTCTGAAAAATTAGTGGCTTTTTGACAAGTAAAAAGTGAAGTATAAATTTTCGCTTATTATTAACTTTGTTAAATATTAAGATAATAAAGTCAAGAAGTAGAGGCAAGAGTTTAAAACCTTATTAAAATATTATAGAGATAAGTTTTATTTTTTATCTATTAATGAGACGAGTAACGCTTGATCAATATCTTTAAGTAAATTTAATAAATTTATCCAAACTCTGCCTGAGAAAGGACCTGTAACATTCATTGAAAATTTATGTTGTATAATTTGTTAATTACTTAATCCTCTATTTGGATGACTTGATCCGGAGGGAACAATGTGATTAAATTAGAGAGCTTGTTATAGAGAAACCTTCCCCTAAAGAAACGGTCTTAATGCACAATGTTTTAAAATAGTCTAAATATTAAAACATTTTTCCAATCTTTCCAGGTCATCACGGCACGTCTCGAGCTCGAGGCTGGCGAGGCACAGTCGCTACTGCGGATGTCACTGCGAACAACTCCGTGAGCAATGTCACTGCTCAGCTCGGAGGCACTGCCTATCTGCACTGTCTTGTAGGCCACTTGAGTGAGAGAGGGGTAGGTAACACTTTATTACGTCACTAGTTGCGAAAGTTCAAGTCAAGTCCAACAATGCAAAGTTCACGGCAATATCAAACTTAGTTGCAAATTTAAAGCCCTTGATAACTAAGATACATATTCTTTTAGTATCCTCTAGATTTATTTTTTTAAATTTAATTATTGTCGACCTAGCCCGGCTTCGTCCGGGTTCAATATCTAAGTGTGCTTTATAATTTGATAAGGTATTTAGGTTTAATTTCACTGATGACTATACCACATCTGGGAGGCAAGACTACCTTTTCTCGAAGCGCTTTATCGTTTTTTTGAACCCTCATAAGTTAGGTTTGGATTATACCAGATAAACAAAATTCACGGGATGTAATGTGAATACTTAACAATGTTTCGTCACTGACTCACTGATGATAAACAAAATTTAGGAATAACAAAAACAGGGTACTTAATTTGTATCGCCTTGATTTACCACTTATTATAAACGAAGAAAAAAGACAAAGATAGTGAGTGGGCTATGAAAAAAGGCACCAAATCATTCTTATATATATCTAGGGCAATTTTTTTTTTTGTTGAGCTGTGTAATTATTATAGCCAAATAAGGTTTAGTTCTATTTTACTTTTGGTGTAATGAATTAACTAAGTTTTATTACAGTTGTATTATGAGCAAAGAATTTCGTAATCTATATCTATACTAATATTATAAAGAAGTAAGATTTGTATTTTTGTATGTAACGAATAAACATAAAAACTACTGGACCGATTTCAAAAATTCTTTCACCATTAGAAAGCTACATTATCCATAACATAACATAGGCTATATTTATTAAAAGAAAAAATTAGAGATCCTCAGGAAATCTCACTAAAACCAACCCAAGGTGCAAAAAATTTAGCCATAAAATATCTTTCATCGCATGCGCTGCAAAAAGTATTGATGATAGAACAAAGAAATGTTCTACAATATTATAGAACGTATCAATATCTACAAAAAACTCCGCGAGACCATATATCCAACTATTATAGTTATGTCACTATAACTACTTTTTTACATTTTAAAAGTTGATAAAAATGCCTATCAAAATCAGACCATGTTTTCTATAACTTTGTATTAATCCTTATCCAAATAAATTATTTCGTATTCAAGACTGTTTCAATACCTGTAAAATACTTTTTGAATTATTAAAATCGGACATTCCAGTCAAAAGATATTACGAAATAAAAATATCAAGATAAATAAAAAATAATCCCTGACGGGTCGCGGACGCGGTGTGGAGTGCCTCGCAGCGCAGCGAGTAACGCGGCGATAGAGGAGCGACAGAATGCGGGAGCCAAAATGTTAAAAAAAAATTATCCACCCGTGCGAAGCCGGGACGGGCCCCTATTTATTTATACTTAAGTAAATTTCTGCTTTGTTCTAAATATCTTACTTGGCCACATATATCATACTAGCTGACCCTTGTGACCGTGATCATCCGCTCCTATTGGTCTTAGCGTGATGATATATAGCCTTCCTCGATCAATGGGCTATCGAACACTAAAAGAATTTTTCAAATAGGACCAGTAGTTTCTGAGATTAACGCATTCAAGCAAACAAACAAATTCTTCAGCTTTATGTATTAGTATAGATATCTTTCCCAAAGTATTTTCTTCAACTATAATCTCATATATAAAAATTAATTGACGTTTGTTAGTCTCGCTAAAACTCGATTACCGCTGGATCGATTTGGCTAATCTATATCTATACTATAGTATTTTTGTATGTAACGAATAAACTTAAAAACTACTGGACCGATTTCAAAACTTCTTTCACCATTAGAAAGCTACATTATCCCTGAATAACATAGGCTATATTTATTACTAGAAAAAGTTAGAGATCCTCAGAAATTCTTACTAAAACCAACCCAAGGTGTAAAAAAATTAGCCATAAAATGTCTTTCATCGCATGCGCTGCGGAAAGTATTGATGATAGAACAAAAAAATGTTCTACAATATTATAGAACGTATCAATATCTACATAAAACTATAATAGACCATATGTCCAACTATTGTATTTATGTCACTGTATCTACTTTTTTACATTTTAAAAATCAGACCATGTTATCCATAGTTTTGTAATAATTCTTATCCAAATAAATTATTTTGTATTCAGGAATGTTTCAATACCTGTTGATTACTTTTGGAATTATTAAAATCGGACATTCTATTTAAAAGATATTACGAAATTAAAAATATCAATATAAACAAAAAAATACACACGACAGGCCGGCTTAGCTCCACGCAGCGCAGCGAGCAACGCGGCGAGAGAGGGGGCACCGAAATGGGGGAAAGCCATAATTTTTAAAAATTATTTGTCCATCCGTGCAAAGCAGGGATGGATTAGTTTTTATATATTTTATAGAAGTCAAAGGTATTAGGTGTAAAACGCAAAAATTATTTTGATAAAACTTTTACCTATAGTCTAATACACCTAAGCCAAGCAAGGACTAGTAGACCCGCTACTACTTTCCTACAATATTCCACAATTACCAACTAAAAATACCTACAAAATACAAAAAGCACTCTAAGTGTCGAAATACGAACGCCATGGCATTTAATTGGTTCCAAAAAGGAAATACAACCGTATTTTTTTCATTTCGGAATGTTTAATTTGTTTAAGAGCATCGTTAAATCTACGGTACAAAAAATTGTACTAGATTTTTAATCGAGTTAATTACAATACAAAGTACAGAGGTAATAAAAAGGTTCATTAAAAACTAGCATAGTGCCCTCGCTTCTCTCAGGAATTAATTCATAATGCTACCTTTTAAACGTAATTATATAGCCAAGAAGTTGATGGTCGAAGTATCTTGTGACCCATGTACACATGTTAGCGCTTTGGAACTCCTTTACAACATGCATTATCGTTCACCTCCACTACTCTCCCTCACTGTTTAACAAAATAATAAAACTAGTTATAGAAATGACTCCCGAGATCCTTTTTAAGGGAGAGCTAACATTAAATATTTGATACGATGTGTTGATACTATAAAGTTACCCGGAGATTATAAATTGTTAAACCTGTGGGGGTATCTTCAAGTCAAGACACTCAAATAAATCGGTAGTACCGATCCAATCACAGACTATCTATATTCGTCAAGTGTTGCCACCTTCTTTAACCAACTCTATACGACGGGTATAAATTTAACGTGTGTATCTGTGTCTGTTCTTCGCATCGTAGCGCCCAAAATAATGCACCAATTTCAATGATGTTTTATTTGTTTGAAAGGTAAATTAATCGTGATGGTTCTTAGCAATAATTTGCGATAATCTGTTTAGTCTTTTCAAAATTATCAGCTTATATCAAACTTGAGACCGGCATCTTATCAGCCTACATGTTTCTCTGAAAAATATAAAAAAAAATACATGGTGATTCCGTATCTGTAAATAGAGTTTTTAGTGATCTATCATCATGAAGAAAGAAATATTCAGCACAATGCAACTGTGTCATAAGGTCACTAACTCCGATATAGGACAAGACACGATGATATGCGAGAATAGAACACTGAACTATTTAGTGAACATAATTTAAGCTCTTGCTTTGTTCGGATATTAGAACAATACTATTTTCTGCTATACATATATGTCGGGGATTTTAACGATGAGAAGGAAGGAGGAGAGGGGAATATTGGAGAACACTAAGACAGGTGATATTAGTAAATGAATTATTGAGTAAACGCAACGTAGATACTGCTACTGAACCGATAAATAATCAAATATGATCTCCAACAATTACGAGAGAAACCTAAGCAGTGCCTTGGACTTATTACCAAGGTAGGCTTAAGGAATTCCATTATTCGATCGAGGCACTCGCCTCCACTGCTCAGGCTCTCTGTTTAAACCCAAAGTTAAACTCACATAAGCCCAACACAAGACGCGGCAACTGAATTGTAAGGTACTCACGTGACCTTAATCGGGCAGCACTTCACTAGCACTATCTAGTTCACTTTCTGCTTCACTCCTTGAGATACCGCGCAAGAGTAAAACTGTCGATGACGATTCGATTATTCGATTCGTAATAAATTTTATGTATTTGTATTTAGACGAAAAGTATGGAATACGGAAGTTAGATCCAAAACGCAAAAAGAGATTCAATTCCACTTCAGTCACTTAATCTTCATGACAACGCCCCCATAATTACATACTGGAGGGCCGTCCAGAACTTTGCAATTATCAACCCCATGCCCACCATGTGTATAAAAGTAAGCAAACCCCTAACTCCTCCCCTTCGTGCTTATGCAAACATTGATGATGCATTCTCTCTCCAGGAATGAATGTTTCTATGAGCATGACGTAATCATCGCGCAGACCACCCGCCATCCCCAATGTCATCAAAAATAAGCATAACCCCCGCCCAACTGTAATGCTGATATAATACTTGACCGGCCCCTAGATTTAAAAAATCTTAAGCAAAGTAGGAAAAAATCTTAGAAGTAGATTATTTATCATTTTGACGTAGATTTACATTGAGAAAAACATACATATATTAGTTATTTTAATTAGTAGTTAAAAAAATAATTAACAATTTAGTTGTCCTTGTTATTATACTAGAAAAAGACCATATTAGGAAATAAAATTATAACATAAATCAACAGATTAACGGTATCAATTAGTTTAAAAAAATTATACGTACTTATGTGAAGAGACGTCGGACACTTCTTCTGTTATATTTGTACGAATATACGTCGACAATAATTTTCTGCAATTGGTGAAGGCCTTCTTCAAGCATATATAAATTTTTCATTTTGCATTTATTCCTTTCTTCAATAATAATTCTCATTTTCTTCAATATATTCTAGACAATTTTTCGTGGTAAATTTTATGATAAAACTTCCAAATAGTCTAACAAGGACTTTATCAGCAAGTTTATAGTGATCATGAATTGTACTATTATTATAAAGCTGAAATATTTCTTTGAACGCGCTAATCGAAGGAACTACCAGCTTGAATCGCAAAAATCTATCAATTTCGGATAATCCATTTATTAAGGAAGGCTTCAAGCTATGTAATATTACGCTACGACCCATAGGAGCAGAACATCATTGAATCCTTTTTCGCTTCTGTTTCGTACGGTGCGTAAATCACGATAAAACAAAGAAAATTTAGAATTGTATTATATACTCTCTTTCTTTCTTTTACATGAATCAAGAACAAAACATACTGACACACACAATATGAATACTAGAAATAAAAATAAACTTGTAACGCCATACTATCTTCTCCACAAAGTGAGTAATTGTTTCATGGGGCTTGGTGTTCGCATCTATAATAAGATTCCACAGACTATATGAGTTTAGTAAAATGCTTAATTGAACGATGACAAAGCTTGGAATCAAAATGACGTTGATGCTCAGCTGAATGATTATACCTTTGTAACAGAACAGACAGACTGATGTAACAGTTTTAACGTGTCAAAAGTATAATCGATTTTGAGTTTGAACATTCAAGAGCATACAGATAACAGATATTTAAAGTTATTTCCCTCAAAAAGTAGTTTGATGACAACCGTTTCTTGTAAGACATAGAATCTTTTAAGAAAGAAGATTCAACGTGTCCCAAACATAAATTTCGCAGTTTTTTGTACTAAAATCCCTAGAGTGCTCTCTAGCGATATACAGTTTCGAGTTCTTACTTGTTTCTTTATAAAAATTTTCGTGCCTCTCGAGAATTTAATTCTATAGAGCTGCATCTCTTTGACGTGTTCTAGCTTTATCTGTATAAATGTTTTAAAATCATCAAAACAAGGTCAGAACATAGATATTAACAATTTTTTGATTCTCAGTGGAACTAAATCTGAATCTCAGTGAAATATGAATCTGATGTATAAGGAGTGAGAAAAAAAGTAAATTCTTAATAATCTATACAATAATAGATATTACGAATAAAATCATTGTGATGTAACAAAATAATATAATATGTTTTTAATTCAAAATATCTGAATACTAGACTGATCAAGGGCTCCTGATCCTGTCCTTAGGGAAGAAAAAATGTAGCAAAATCTTCAGAATTCTAACAAATTTGCTCATCTTTACTCCAGAAATACTTAACCTTAATTTTTTACCAACTAGTCTCCCCCTAGGCAATAAGCAGCCTGAGCTGGTAAGACTGGTATAAATTTCACATAGAATAGTTCATTTACTAATACCAAAAGATGTTAAAACTATTCATATTTGAAGTAATATTAGTAGGTTTTATATTAATGATAGTGGTTATATGTTCTAGTTTATTCCATTCAGTAATCTCTATCGTTATTATATGTAAACAAGTTTACAGATAGTTTAACGCAACAATATTTTCTTATCAAAACAAAATTGGGTTGTTCTTAACGAGGGTCTAGGATAACAAGGACATCCGCTGTGTGCACTCAGCTTAACGACGCCATTTTATCTTGCAAAATTGGTCTGTAAAACGTGGATATTCTTAACCGAGAGAAAATGCAAAGAAAATGGTGTTCGCACATTAATATTATATTACCTGCCCTAGCTTCGCGGAGGTAATTCCAATTCAATTGAAACATAGCCTAACTGTATCTACTTTTATTATTATTTTTATCAATAAATATAAATGTTTAATATTTTAATTTTTTTTTGCAGCAAGTGTCCTGGGTCAGGAAACGAGATTGGCACATCCTAAGCTCAGGGAAATTTACTTACACGAACGATGAGAGGTTTCAGGTATGTACTTACTTATTTGATTATAGTGACTTACAGTGATGTATGTGTGTGTGAGTGCGTGAGTGAGTGCATGTGCAGCTGTGTGCATAGATAGTAGGAAAGTGTAGTAAGGATGGGAAAGGAGATATTCTTAATATGGTGACGTATCTAATAATAGTTGTAGTTAGGGTTTCGTACCTAAAGGGTACAAACGTGACCCTACTATGACTCCGCCGTCGGTCCGTTCGGCTGTCTGTCACCAGGCTGTATCTCATGAACCGTGACAGCTAGACAGTTGAAATTGTTCACAAATGATGTATTTCTGTTGGGCCTATAACAACAAATACTAAAAACAAAATAAAATAAATAAATTTTTATGGGGGGCTCCCATTCGTGTGTGAGTCGGAGTCGCACTTGGCGGGTTTTTTTATGTCATCTGTAAAAAAAAGATGTCTAAATAAGAATTTGAAGTAAAATCAGTATCAATCACAAGTGACAAGTACAAAGATACAATCAAACTAGTTACAGACGACAATCGCATGTAATTTGTCTGTTAGATTGATTGGACTTGATATATATATCGGGTTCTAGGAACAATTGACGATCCATCACACGCCCCTAATGTCTTGTAAGAAAACTCTATTATTACGTATTATGTCACACTAGTCTAAAAAATGTTTTTTCTACTACTTGGGTTCTTTACAAGGTCGATGAGAGAATATCACTGACTGGTCCCACGATATTGTCAAGAATAGTCATATATTTTGACAGTTAAAACTGTCATGTAAACATCATCAATAACTGAGTGACTTAAATAACTTTAAGCTTATTAACAAACGCGTGTTTGCAATAATAATAAGTATCATAAACTTAAAATATAATATAAGCTACAGACGGAATACGGTCAGGATATAACTAAACGATACGATCTCGTACTATTCTGACAGAAACCCAAGCAGTTCCTTGGACTGGTGATCAAGGTGTAGGCTTAAGGAGCTCCTTATATAATTACGACACTCGCCTCCACTGCTTAGTTTCACTGTCAGAACCTAAGATTAGACTAACATAAACCTAACTAAACGCAAGGCTAACCTAACCTAACGTTAAACTCATAATAAATAAGACGTAAGAAGTCACATGATCCATTATGGAGACGTCCGATTTTGAGGAGATCCGATCACTACGGCCGCTCGAGTAAGACTACATAAGTCCGACACGCGCTTGGCATTTTATAGCAAAACTTATTATTGAAACGCACCTGTTCTGCCACCTGCATATCACGTGTTGTTTATTCCGCACACCTGTGCGACCAGGTGGCGTAAGGTGCACATGCAGGTGGCACGTGCACTACTCCCGACAAGTATATTTTAATATTTAGTTCTGATTAAATAACGCATTATTCAAAGCATATTTTGAAAATGCCGTCATCACCAGAACTTCTCTGAAGTAGATTATTACTTTACCATTTTATGTTTTAAAAAAAAGCTGAGATCATATTTCATTTCATTTATGTCTTCAAACATTCAAACCTAAACAAAGAGGATTTTAACTATAAATATTTAAGTCTGAAATCCTAGGAAAATGTTGTCGACATTTGTTTGAAGACCAGACGTCTTTGAAACTATGTTAAGTTTATTTAATTAAATTATTTAGTTTTATCATCATAACGCAGTAAAAATCCTTTCTTTATGACATCCTATTGAATGTTACAAAAAACAAAAATTCATTTAAATCTGGCACAGATTAATATTTATTCTCCAATATATTAAAATAATTGGATCACGAAATTTTGAATGAAATCTTCGATATTTTTTAAAAATTAATATTGCACTCTTCATTATATTACACTTTTACAATTATAAATCTCCCACGTCGCATCTATTTGATAAATTTAACAACTATAATTGTTGAATATGTCGGAATTAATCAATACGTCTAGGAGCTTTCATCTTGAACACTACCTAATTTGTTTTTGAGATATAACAAAACAATATATGAGGGGATACATGTAGGCATAATATGCTGTACTACCCGCGTGCTAGTTTAAGATTAGAAGCGGAAACCAGTTTCATATTTTATACATCCCAATCCGCAGTGTAGCAATAAAAAGCAAAAGCCAAACTTTGCAGTACGTTACCGCATTGCAGTAGTATACAATTAAAGCAAATAATAATCATTTAGAAAATTAGGAAACTAGACACTAGTGAACTGAATGGGCACGAATTGAAAGCCACAATTAACGCTCTTCGGATACTAACGGTATACTCAACGTAGCGCAACGGTACTCAATGTAATATTATTTCTCCGTCTATTTTACAATAATTAGGGTTCTGTACTTAAATTCATATTTCCAATACCCTCCATACACCTAGTGAATACTTAAAAACTGTCTTTGGCAATACACTTGCCAATAATTCTTAAGAAACATAGGAAATACTTAAGAATACAAACTAAACAAACGAAACTGCGATTTAATCCACTACTTACGCCATCTATTGACGGATATATGGCATCTATCTGTCTGTTACACAATCAGGCTTAAATAACTGAACCGATTTCATGAAATATTATACACAGACAACGTAAAGCTTGAGGAAGGACATAGGCTACGTTTTATCGCAAAAAAAAATATTTAAAAATAAATGAGTGTGCTCGTACGCCATCTATCGACGTGGTGATGAAGTGCATGTCGAGCTGTGAGGCCGTTATGTCTTTGGGAATTAGTGAAATATAAATTAAAATGCAAAATATAGTGATATAGTGATTAAAATGTGAAATTAAACCTAAATACACGTGGTAAGTTGCACCCGGGCGAAGCTGGAACAGATCGACTCGTTATTTAATGAGAGAAGTATAATTACTCTATGATCTCTTCATGGTTCCTATTATATAATTTACTTCATTAGTAACCAACTCGAAAATATTATAATAAAGAAAAAGCAATTGCGCTCTTGTATAGCTAGCCACACGTCTGATCATTACGACTGCATTCAAAATGGTAGAAATTTACAATAATTATAGTATTATAAACAAATAGCTTGACATATAAATTGTATGCAAAAATATAAAGAATAAAAAATTGTTTTTATAACTGTCTTTTTAATGTAAAACATTATGCATCCATAGCCACTGAATTAAAAAAAAAAGAGAAGCATACCTTTTAAGTATGCTAAAAAGACGTAATGTATATGTCGCAGTCATCTGGTTGAATCTGCTATTTGATTGAATGACCAGCGCGTTCATTGAATGACAATATTCAATTGAATGACTAGGCCGAACGTTGATTGAACAAGCGTCACTCAACGTCCAACTAGTTAGCGGAGCGGACGTAAAATCAGTCAGGTGATTGAAATCACAGATATCACTTTGTTGATATTTTTCTGAAAAAATTTACTTTAAATTGCGTTTATTCGTAATAAAGTAGTGTGACAGCATGGATTTACCTATTATTACGCCGCCGCCGGGTACTTTTAAAGAAAAATTAAAGGCGAAACTAAAAAAAAAATAGTTTTTATTTTTGATACAAGTACTTATTACTAATCAGACACACATTAACTACATTTGTATGAAATTTGCTTTATTGGTAACTATCTGAATACGAACAACAAAATCAAGGTAAGTTGATTGTTATTGTTAAAATATTACAAGACGAAAATATTCTATGATAAATTGTAAAATCATAATAAGTTGTGTCATATCATGTCCTCATTTTTTTATTTAAGTAAGTAACCTTTTAAGTTGCGAACTTATGGTCACCCTAACCAAACATTACAAAGTCGGCTTTATCTCCATTCAACGACTATGCTAAATAACGTTCAGTCAAGATGTTGAACTATTAAATTAAACAACTTGACGAGTTGTCCTTTAGTCACTCAATTGAATGTCGTTATTCAATGAACGCGCTGGTCATTCTATCAAATAGCAGACTGAACCAGATGACTGCGACATATACAGATCATAATTACAGTACATTAATAATTAATTAGTAAAAATAAGTTTGTACTTCTTTAACGTACTATGAAAAAGAAAATTAATTGTGCAGTCGATCACTACAAAGAACGTATTAAAAATCTCAGCATCTCAAAAACTATATAACATATTTATACATACTTGTTATTATATAGAACTGGATATTTGCTGATAAAGGCTGTCTCAAAATATCGTTGAGAGCTTCATATCGCCTTCCTTGAATAGGGATCTGATCGATATTACTAATTACATCAAAGCCTTGTGAAACCCTTAATAATAAATAGCTTTGTTAAACTATTGCTAGTTAATATATTATGTATCACGTTACGAAAACTAACCAGCAATTAATATAATGTGTGTTATTATGATCAATACAATTACGAAAGTAACTAGGAAAGAAAACAAGAAGTCTGAATAAAGGCGTAACTACAAATGACCAACTTTTCAGGGCGAGGTATTTTAAGTTTTATTTGACTACTAGTTTACAGTTTTGAAACATTAACATTTAATACATATGTAAAGGCTTTTAGGTTTATTATAAAATTGATATTTGTACTGAATTTGTCCTTTATTCGTGAGAATATAATAGGTTATATTAGACATAATTGACATGCAGGATCGTAAGAGCACTAACGGATTTTCTAATATCTATTTAGATAAAACATCTTAGAAGAATCCTTAACCTTTTTTATCGTTTAAATTCACAACTAAGCTGCCTTGCTTAGTTGTGAATTTAGACAAATAGAAAATTAAAAAATTATTAAAGATCAGGAATTTTAATATCAGCTAAATCACAAGCTGTTTGAAAAACCAAATACTTATAAATAATTGGCAATCAATACAAAAATAAATTAATATAATTTACGTTTAATATATCATATTCTCAAAGTTAACGATTTTTTCCTGATTTTTTTGTATATTTGATCTCTACCTTCCTAAACTTTTTATCAGATGCAACTTTGATAAGTTTATCTTACGAAGTCGCTGTTCTGAATGTTATTCAGAAAATTTCCAAATATTAATTACTTTTTACAGTAGATTCATGTACCATATTAACCCAAATAAGACTGTTAACATGGACTACCACTCTCTGTCTCCTGGCTTCATAATCAGATATACTAAAAATACCATAAGGACACACAATTTATTGTGAATAAAGATATTGTAGAACTTATCATGAATCCTAAATTTTTTAACAATTTTAACCCCAGGAGCTCTGGTCACCTTACTCACCAACAGGAACACAACATTGATTTAGAGTACTGCTATTTAGCTATGACCTTCTGTAAGGTCGAGGTACTACCCCAGTCGGGCTGCTCCATATCTGAGCATTATTTTTATATACACAAATAAATATAAATAAAATTTGTTATTTTCTGATCCATAATGTAATTGATGACATGCCCACTTTGATCAAAGGGAGGATCCAGTGACGTCAACGCTAGATATTGTTGTGACATTTTCCTCCTTTCGCTTTATTTCACTAACTATCATTCGCCGCGGAGATTTATTATGTTTAAACATTATTTTACTATATATCTATTATATACTTCTACACCTCATAACAACCCAGAAATATAGTAGCCGGCATCTAATTTTAGGTCTGAGTAAAATAGTGGGGAAAAGTTGTGTATTGTGAGCGTGATGATGACTGTTCAATGCGTGACGTTTACTATTTTGACAAAAAGCAGACGTGCGGGAACTAAAACCTCGCATAAGAACTAATGGCGTATGACGCTCTCGCCCCTCCTAATAGTGACTTCTGCGCATTCAAGGTTAAACCTATACTTATGTGCCGGCAGCTATACATAGTTGACTTAATATTTGCTATAAAATAAATTTAAAAATATTTTGTAATCTTTTTTTTTATTATTGTGATAAATTTCATTTCTGTAAATAACTCGAACTCTATGTTCAACCAACCAAACGTGCAAAACTAATCGAAAATGTATACATTTTTAAGTTCTATAAAACATAATTACGTCATAGCATGATATTGAAAATCCATGTTAAGCTGAAAGTTCTTCCGTCCAGCTTTCTGTCTGTACATAAATAATAAAGAAATATTATAAATATGTTCGTTCCAATTGAAATATCTCTCTACGTAATTCCTAGAAATTTTAAAAACTCGGTTGGCTGTCATTTATTTTTTTAATGTCATGTTCATTATTCCAATACCGATGTCTATCTATGGCTTGGGTATTACTTCAGGGTTCAGCTATTTGTTACATATGTAGCAACCCTAAAGTTGAGGATATTTCTGTACAAAGTATAAGATTTTTATTTATATGTGACTAATTCGCAAAGACATAACGCTACTATTATTATATTTGTTTACTTTGAATTCTTAAGTATTTTTTTCGCGAAAAAACATATCCTATGTCCTTCTTCAAGCTCTACTCTATCTCTGTATCATATATCATAAAAATCGGTTCAGTGATTCAAGCCTGATTGTGTATCAGACCGACATAGACAACTATTTGTCAATAGATGGCGTCAGTAGTATACTTAATCACACTTTCGTTTGTTTAGTTTGTATTCTCAAATATTACCTACATCTCTTAAGTGTTACTTTCGAAATTATAATATTAGTTAGGATTTATTCTTAAGGTGTTGAATAATTTACTATTCATCTATAATATAATTTCTATAGTTTTAATATACAAATAGATATATAAAAGAATCCATGTAGAACAAAATCTAATCTAATAACGTTACAGGTGCTCCACGGCGAAGGGTCAGAGGACTGGACCCTCCAAATCAAGTTCGTTCAGAAGAGGGACAACGGGACGTACGAATGTCAGGTAATCAAGTTTACTTAGTTGTGCTTCACTTTTGTTACTTTTATCGGATTTTTTAGGATCAGGTTTTATGTGTCTTTTTATGACAGGTGTTACCAGTATTGAATATGTGAGAGCGTAATGACGTCACATTTGCTCTAATACCACGATACACATATATTATGTACAGTGGCGTAACTATAGGGTGGCATTTCGGCAAAATGCCAGAGGCCCCGAGCCGAAGGGGGCCCCCGATCTGAGAAGGCTGTGAGCACAGGTGGATCAAGGTGCTTGGCGCGTGCCTGGGTTAAGTTTCTTAATATTGGAGGAGGGGCCACCACCATGAATATGCCAGGGGCCCCGAACGGTGTAGTTACGCCACTGATTATGTATGTAGGAAATTAATGAAAACAAAAAAATGATTTTATAAGCTATCACCTTATTTAACCTTCTTAATGACACCTTATAACATAGTCTGCTTACGGATTATAATTACTCTATATTCACTCATTAGTGTTAAACTTTTACATAATAGGAGTTCCAGAACATTACATTAGTAAAGAGATATGTCAACAAATATAATTAAAACAAAATTATCAAAGGTTAGTTACTTCTACTACATGATGGAGTACTACCTACTATAGTAAAACATTTCCATTTCTAATTAATCAAGTTATTGTCAATTGGACAATAAAAAATAAAACAATCTTATTAATGTACAAAACACATTTTTGGGTTTTTCAATTATATATTATACTAGCTGTCTACGTTTCATCCCCTATTCCCTATTAATATTTTACACCTTTGAGGATAAAAGTTTTACTATCTTTGAATGTCATACTTATTAATATCGAATCAAAATCTTAAAAAATAAGTTTCAAGCCCGCAATCAACTCTTTACAACCCTTTTTCGCATTAGAAAGTAGCCTATGTTCTTTCTTAGGCTCTTGACCATCTGTATACAGAATTTCATTCAAATCGCTTCAGTAGTTTTGGTGTGAAAGACAGACAGACAGAGCTACTTTCGCATTTATAATATTAGTAAGGATCTTAAAATACGCAGTTTACTTTTTTATTTCACTTTTATGAGTTCCCATTTTGATCAAATAATTCAGTGTTGCAACACTTATGAACTTTTAGAATTCTACAGAATTATGAAACCGAGTATAAAATGATCTCATGTTCTATATTTTTATCATTATTATACAAAGAGGGTTAATAAACAACGGTCAATGCCTCAGAATTCACCTTCAACCTTTTTCTACATAAAACACAATTTAATATAATAGGTTGATTAAAAAGTTTCTTCGCAACTAAGAAAATTCAAAACATTAAATATAGTTAATTTACATTTAACTAAAGTATGTAGGTACCATTTTGTTCGATAACTTGTTGCCATCTTGTAAGTAGGGACATGATCCCATTGCTGTAGAAATTTTGGGGCTTCTGATCTAAAAACCGCTACAATTAGTTTTTGCAGTCCTCTCGTGATGTTAACCTGACACTCTCTAAAGAATTCTGAAGAGATCGAAACAGGTGGAAATATGAAGGTGCAAGATCAGGACTATACGGCGGATGCATTAACACCTCCCAGCCAAACTCTCTTAATTTTTGCTGAGTGGCTAAAGATGTGTGAGGTCTAACGTTATCATGATGAAATACCACACCTCTTCTGTTGATTAATTCCGGCCGCTTTCTCTCAACTTCTTGCTTTAATCTCATCAGTTGTTCGCAGTAGAGTTTAGAATCGATGGTCCTGCCTGGTGGTAACAGCTCATAATGAATAATGCCCTTCCAATCCCACCACATACACAGCATCTCCTTGTTGCGAGTTAACCCGGGTTTCGCCACAGTCTGTGAAGCCTGACCGGCCCTTGACCACGACCTTTTTCACACATTCTTATCGTACGTGATCCACTTTTCATCACCAGTTATCAGCTTCTTCAAAAATGGTTCGGTTTCATTACGTCGTCATAAAGAATCACAAATTACGGTTCATTAGGTTTCTTTCAGTGAGCTCGTGAGGTACCCAAATACCGAGCTTTTTCAAATGCTCCAAAACTGTTTTGTGATCAATTCCCTTCTTCAGCTACGTCTTAACTACTGATATGCCAACCTTGCTCTTCTTTTTCTAAAATGGTATCCATTTTATCCGTAAAAACACTTAAACCAAATTTGTGCTTCTCTCACACACACTGCTCTAGGTCCATAAACATCGCAAATTTTTTCGCGGCTTGCGTTGCATTTTTACCTTTTTTGTAGTAAAATTTTAAAATGTATCGAATTTCTTCATTAGATTCACTCATCTTCACAGTACGAAAAACAAATAAAAATCACACATTTTCCTAATTTGAATTTAAAATTATCTTCTTTATAATGTAAACTTTTAATGATACCAAAACCAGCCAGATACAAATAGTATAGCCAAAGAGATTTTATTACAAGTTCATACACACTATAATGCGAAAAGACTTTTTCCCAACCTATTAAAAATATCTCACAAAGAAAACTTAATTATAAAACTTTAAAAAAGCCACTTACATAAACATAACTCAACTTTATTACATTTAAAAGTATTATTTAAAAGGAGCGAGCTTAAAAAGAAATCTAAATGAAATAATTAGATGAATCTTTTTAATAGTAAAGCAATTCACTGAAAATAGACCAAGGAAAAAGGTTTTACATCCACATTTAAATTGCAAATGTGAAATGCGGGAAATGGCGGGAACGTTTGAGATACAGCACAGATAATAGAAAGGTGATACCGGAGTAAAATATTTAAATATGACAACGCTACCAACATTTATTGTCGACTCGGCTCACCTTGTCGATAAGTTTATGAATTATTTAAATATTGCTATTTTCTTCTATTCTATATAAATTTCTATATTTATTAATACTTGTTTGGTTTTTAAATGTTGAATAATTTTAAATGTTTTTTTATTTTTTATTTTTGATGATTTATATTAACAATAGGTGGAGCTGGATCTAGTTATGGGAATAGAGATACCATATCATTCAAAATTATGTGACTGACAGTCGAGCTATTTATCTATATAATAATAATTTTAAAGTAGAAAAATCATCAATAAAAACAAATAAAATTAATACAAATTTTTTTGGTACCGAATTAAAAATTTACTAATGTTGATACTGATTTGATAACTTATTCTTAATTGTGACGTTGGCAACACTAATTTGAGTAGCATTCTGTTAGGTAAGATGTTGGTAGAATCATGTAAGTTATATTTTTTTAACTTCAAACGTTGGACAACTGATAAACATCAATCAAAGTCATTCATTATCAAGTTATCGCGAGTATTCTAGCAATAACGCTGAAGCTCTGAGTCTATCCACCATCATACTGTTGTCTCGACAAATCAGCGGCAGTTTGACTATAACAAAGAATAAATATTGAAGTCTGTTACTGAGTATCATATATATATATTAATCAGATGTAATTTAGATATCTAAAACTTCTTTATCTGTTTGCTCATTTTGAGCTAAGGCTTCCTCTAACTGCTTCCACTCATCTCTTGCTTGCGCTGTTCTGGACCAAGCCTGCCCTGCTGTTGCTTTTATTTCATCCTCCCACCTCCTAAATTGTCTTCCACGTTTCCTTTTCCTATTTTTTGGGTACCAATTCATAATACTTTTGCTCCATTTCTCCGCTCCTATGGGTCGTAGCGAGATGTTAAATAGCCTATGTTACTCCTTGTTACATCAGCTATCTGCCAGTGAAAGACCCATCAAAATTAGTCCAGCCATTTCAGAGATTAGCCGGAACAAACAGACAGACAAGCATTTAAAAAAAAATATTGTTCTGGTTTTCTTAATAATTTATTAATGCCCAACACACTTCTTTCCATTGATCTCTGACATACTTCTGATTTTCTGATGTGTTCCTTCGTGAGGGCCCATGAGGTTACTGAGTATCATATTAATAATTTAGTCATAGATTATTTACATTTTAGGTAGCTAAGTAGAGCAATGAAGACCCACGTTTATGGACTATGTTAGTGTTTTAAACTTGCACTAGAGTCAGAACTCCCAACTTGATAAAAGTCAAAAATTAAAGCACAAAAAGAAACTCGTGACCTCCATAACAATCCGATAAGAATACATTTTCCGGTTATATGATACAAAATTGAATAGGAACGAAAAAACTCCTTTACTCCACGCACTCGCATACCCTAAACGGTAATCAAGTTAAATGTTAGAAATTTCAAGATGGCAACTCCATTTTCGTATATACCGTTTATGTTGTTTATTGTAACAATTTGCATTCCATTATTTAGAATAGGGAATGTTTTGCAAAAGTGTTGAGGTAATTAGTTTAAGTGGAGCTGGGTTATGTATGAGTATAATTTGGACTCGCTTGCAGTACATATTCAGCGCTCTAGCCTTAATGAGATTGTGTCCGCGAATTCCCTATTAGAAATAGTAAAAAAACTTTTAAAAAATTCTTAGGCTCGTCAGAACATGACATATTTTTACCTATAAACAAATATTAGTGCCATCTACCAGAACTCGTACGAACTACATGAGTAAGGGATTGAAAAATTAGGTGAAATACGTTCGGTTACAGCGCATGGCCGTCGCTTCTATGAAATTTTTTTTTTTTTTTAAACACTTTATTGCACCAAATTTATAAAAATAAATATTCGTACAAAAGGTGGACTTAATGCTAAAAGCATTTTCTGCCAGTCAACATTAGGACGTGTAAGAAAGATCGTGTAGGCGTGCAATGTGAACAACTCACATATCTCTAAAATTGTATATATTATGTATATATAAATGAAATACTTTAAGCACATCTATGCGTTAAAAAAAAAGTAGAAACGAATATCAACGTGATATTTGAAGATGGTCTTTAACTTGTCGCTTAAATGTCTCCCTGGAAGGAGCTCTCCTGATATTTTCAATTTTCACTTTAATAAAAATCGCAATCTATATATATATATATAAAAGGAAAAGCTGACTAAATGACTGACTTATCAACACAGTTCCTAAACTATAAGGGTTAGAAACTTAGAAACTTGAAATTTTGCACAGGGGTTCCTTTTATAACTTAGGGGAGTACTAAGAAAGGATTTTCGAAAATTCATCCCATAAGGGGGTAAAACGGGGGTGCAAAGTTTGTATGAAACTTAGCTGTTTTTGAAGTTATTCAAATGTAATTTAGAAAGTCATGAAACACATGTAAAATATTTTTTCTTCCCTCATCATCAAAATCATCCCTTAAGGGGTAAAAGGATGGTGCAAAGTTAGTATGACTACCTTAGTATGTCGACAGACAATCTACTGTAGGCTAATATAACTACCTCAATATCGCAAACACAGTTGCGGGTAAAAGCTAGTAAGCAATAAAGAATTTGAATATTTACATGACAAATGTATCCTTACATGACTTAATATTGGAAATAACGTGTTTCGTTAATGTTGTAAATTTCATGGTAATAACGGATAAAATAATAAATAACCCTTTTATATACCCTAAGGCATAAATATTGTTTTCAATTAGTCTAAACAAATATGGTAATGAAAGGCATCACAAATTAACCTATACAAATACCAAAAACACTGATTTGAATATTTTAACATTTCCGATATTAATGTGCACAACGTAGCTTTGATTGGCGAATTTAATATGATGTACTTGTAAAATTATACATGAATTAGAGGAATGATACCCAATACTGTACACGTACAGCAATACGTATACACTTGCGACTAAGGTGTAAGGTTAAAGGCCTTTTTATAATTACAAATTTTGTAAATAAATTTAGTTCTTAAAAGCTAGGAATTAATAAAAAGGCATATATTTTCATATTAGGACATTTCTTTGGATTTGAGACGCAATTTTTTTCGTTTTCCAAAAAAAATAATAAACAAAGGCTAAAAATAGCCTATTTATTAGTTTACGTGTTTCACGAATATATATATAATCTTCCCTAATTTTTTCTGTAACTTTCAAGCGTTTACTTTACAGAAAAAAATTAAACAATTTAGTAAAGCATCACGATCCCTTGGTAAATATTGACCCTTAGATTTACTTTCTATCTTTTACAATTATTTAGCTCAATATTGTGTTTGTACGAAGAAAATAAAATAATTATAAGACAGCAGAGTACCTGGGTATTGTGACCCAGGAGGATATTTATGGAGCTCTTTTGTGGCTTTTCGTACAATTTATCGCAACTGAAAATTATAAATAGGAAAGTAACTCTGTCTGTATGTAGCCCTTTCACGCTTTAACGAGTGAATCGATTTTGATGAAATTTGATACAGAAATAGACTAGAGCTTGAAAAATGACACAGGTTAAGTTTTATCTCGTAAAATAGCTTGAAGCAGTTTATATAAATAAATATAACGGTTTAGTAATAAATAAATATAATTGTAAAATATTTTGAAAAGGGATATAATTATATAAAGTAACCAGAGTAAATATAAATTAGAAACAGTTAATATTTTAAGTTTTTGAAAGGAAAAACGTTTCTTTTCATTTTAATACAACTCCAACGAGCGTAACGAATTAAATTCAAAACTTACTAACCCTTACAGAACAAGTACTAAACAGTATTTAGTTTAGTTTGCTCTATCTCGAGTTTAAAATAAAGTAAAAGGAAGAATTCAAAGGAGCTTTGAAGAGTTTTATATTTTGTAACTAGTAGCGAGAAATTTGCACAGTTTATTCATTTTATTATTAATAATATAAAAATGTCCATTTGTATATTTTTATATATTTTTTTTAATTAACATAGCTCCGTCTATTGGATTTAATGTGTTATGCCATCTTTTGGTTGCCATCGTGTGTCATTGGATTTTTTATATTTTTTTTAGTTTTGAGTTGCTGTTAAGATTTTTTAAAATATTTTATTCCAAAGCAAACTGATAATAAAGTAGTATAACTATTTTTATTTATAAGTGATAAATTTTTAATATTCTAGTCAAATTTCTTATGGTTCTCTTTATAAGTGGAAACTTTCCGTTTAAATATAATTTATAATTAATTAATTATTTTTCTAATAAGTCTAACATAGAGGAGTTTTACGTCCTTTAATAGTAATTCTCTTACAATATAATCTAGAGTATGATAATAATCCTAACTAATATTATAATTCCTAGAGAAACGTAACGGAAATACTTAAGATTACAAACTAAACAAATGTAAGTGCGATTTAATATACTACTTACTCCATCTATTGACGGATAGATGGTGTCTGTCTGTCTGTTGGGTAATCAGGCTTAAATCAATGAACTTCTTGATGAAATTTGGTACAAAGATAAAGTAGAGCTTGAGGAAGGACTTAGGCTATATTTTACCCCGAAAAAATAGATATGAATACAAAGTAAACAAATAAGTGTGTGATTACGTCATCTACCGATGTGGGGGTGAAGTGTATGTCGAGCGAGTCGAGCTGTGAGTTCGTTTTATTTGGGAAAATATTATATTTAATATCATGAAAATATGTAAATAAAACTATTAATGCAATCAGCATTAGCAAGAGCAACAAATATAAAAGAAATTCTTACAGATACACTTATGAAACTTGTCCAATAAAATGTGAAGATAAAAAATGAAATTAAAAAAGTTAGATAAACATAATTATCATAAAAAGAAACTATGTTTGCCTCAGTTAGTTACAAAGCAACATAAAGTTAACGGGTTAGGTTTGCGACGTGCGGAGTAACAGTTGCGAGTGGACATTAGTATAGAAATCTTTAATATAAATGCTAAGATGTTTGTTTGTTTATTTGTTAATTAAAGATTACATCAATATGTTTGTGGGAGAACATAAGTTTCATGTCACAGAGGAAATATTTTTAACAATACGGTATAACTAATTATGCAAGTCGTCAAATTGTGGTAGATTCAGGCCACAATTCAACATAGACAATTTTTATAAAAATATAAATTGCCCTTAAATAATATTAACAATAACAAAAAAAGAACATAAACGAAAAAGACAAATAGCGTACAAAACCGAGCTTAGTCCAGAAAGGAGTCTTTTCCAGCCATCCTTCAAACAATTACAGAGGATAACAATATTACAGTGAAGTGGGTGGGTTAATTAAAAAGGAAAAAATAGAATACTGTTAACTGATTCATGGTTTTGCTATCGAGGTGAAAGCGTCAAGATGAATTTACCATAGGGTTACAAAACTATTACAGTTGGCATAACGAAAATAATTTAAAAAAATGGAATGACGGACAGCTGCCAGTATCTTACGGTTTACAATTTTTCGTCACTAAGATTTATAAAAAAAATATTTTCAAAATATTAAGGCTAAATAAAATATTAAGGCGTTTTCGTCAATAAACATATTTTAATAATATCCCGCAGGAATTCAGAATTTTGGCGGGATAAAAAGTATCCTATGTATTAATCCAGGTTATAAATTAACTGTGTATCATGTTTTATTAAAATCCGTTAAGCCGTTTTTGTTTGATTGAGTAACAAACATCCAAACATCTGAACAACCAAACTTTCACATTTATAATATTAAGAAACTGTAACTGACTCTGACGCAATAAGTAAGTTTTTTATATCCTCTGCAGTACTTGCAATAAAGACAGACTTGTAACATGGAACATATCGAGTGAACCTTTCCATAAAAATGTACTATAAATGGTTTTCACGCGTACGCATTCCGAGATCTGAATATTGAAAAAATGTTGATCAAGTACGTGTCGACTGTCGACTTCATTCCTGTTACTATACAGTAGTTATAACTTTTTTACTAGAGAATTCAATTGAAATTGGTTTCCGCTCTCTTACCCATTTACTAACACAGTTACTTGTTTAAAAAATTCATACACTCAATCATTTATTTGACCAATCTCTTACCCACATAATGCTTACTCTTTCACTTACTAGTACGCACTCAAATTTATACCGAATAAGTTACGATTTGTCGTATCTTTTGATTGCATCTTCAAGGGGCCGCAAACTTTCAAGAAATGCGTTTCTGAGAAAAAGTGTCTTGACAGACGGAAAGATGGGCAGCGATCTAAACGTATAAGGGTTCCTGCCTTCCTTTTAAAGTACGCAGCTCAAATAAAACCAAAATGTTGATGCAAAAGCAGGTAGATGAATTTGAGTGCAATTGCACAAATAGTTGTAAGAGTGAGTGAGTGAGAGGACGGGTAATTAAGTAGGAGAATGGGTGCATAATTGGGAAAATTGGTCAATTAATATATTATCTCTTATCTTACTGGTTGACCTTTATTAGAGATTGAATAATAATTTTGCTATTTTAAAGTTATCTAAACAAAACATTTTAAACAGATCCAACCAGATGGTACGTAGCTGGTTCATGGATTAAAATATTCATGGTTTTGCTACAAAATTATTCCGCATGCATGGCTCCGTTGCTGCGTGGTGGAGCCCAGGGACGATATGTAAGATCCCTACTTCATGTTATATTCATTCTGCGAAGCGATTACTGTCTTTGTAAAATTCGGGAGCTTAAACAGTATAGTTTTGTTGTATCCTGTATCTAGCTATCTATTTATCTTTAATTATAACTTGTTATAATCTTGATAAATTAGTTCTCGCTCGCTTTTGGCATTTGCTACGAAGTATCGTAGCAAGTGCTACGACAATACGTAGCAAGACGCTACAAGTAAATGTTTTGTCAATATTAACTTATAGTAGTACTACTGACTAGTCGACCTATTCCGGCTTCGCATGGGTACAATTACCAAGTATATTTAGGTTTAATTTCACATTTAAATTTTAATTTATATATGACTAATTCTCAAAGACATAACAGCCACACAGCTCGATGTGCTTCATTCTCACGTCGATAGATGGCGTAATAGCACACTCATTTGCTTAGTGTGTATTTTTAAGTATTTTTTTCGCGATAAAACATACCCTATGTCTTTCCTCAAGCTCTACTTGCATCATATCATCTATCTGTATCATATTTCATCAAAATCGGTTCAAAAAAGCCTGATTGTGTAACAGACAGACAGACGCCATCTATTCGTTAATAGATGGCGTAAGTAGTAAATTAAATGTAATCTTAGATCATTGTCAATTCTTTGCTTTCTTTTGATCTATTCCCGTATATTGGAACTATGGGTGTCCTTTTTCTCTATGATATTTTTTGAAAATTTCAATTTTCACTTATTAATAAAACTAACTTTAGTTGGTGAATATACATTTCCTATTCAATTATGAGGATTTCCCTGTTCATCAATTCTTAAGATCCTTAAGATCCAGTCACGTTAAGAACCTCCTCGTTTCTTTCAGTTTAGTTACAGAATCATCTAGATAGAACAAAAATATTCACCTTCACTGTATAATTGTATTTGTATAAAGACCCATCCATATTATTATAGGTCAAAATTCATATCTCTATTTGTTATCTACAGAAGATATGTTACAAAAATTTAAAATGGGATGAAAAATCTTTTTAGTTCCCCTGTGAGTAGGATTTCGTTGAAGAGGTATTTTAAAATTATTATGAGCTTCCGCTTCGCTGATTCCAGCGCTAAGGGATGATATGTGCGATCCCTCCATCTCCCTCTTGTTATATAAAAATAAAGCTCAAATATGACTGTATATTGAATTTCAGAATTCACCTATTCTCTTATCGTTATTTCTGTTAACTCAAAGTTTAAATAATATCATCATGGATCATCTACTAGAGAGACTCACATTCATATCAGTTCAGTATTTACAATAATTAAATATCTATATGTCAGCGTGAAAGTTAGGCTTAGGTTAACTTAACCTTAGACAAACCTGAGAACCTGGGCAGTGGAGGCGAGTGTTGCAATTGCTTGAAGGACGTCCTTAAATATTTATTTATCGGTTCAGTAACAGTATCTACGTTGCGTTTACTCAATATCACCCCACTCTTAATGTTCTCATTTTCTCCGTGTTATATTATGTATATAGATTTTCATACATAGAATCCATATTTCGCCGAGGGATCCTATAAGCTTACAAAACAAAAATCAATTATTTTTCCTTCTGTATAATTATTGTATAAAGTGAATTATTAATTCATCACAAACAAATTTGTACATTTTTAGTTTTTTTCCTTTTCTTGTAATTTTTTTTTGTAAGTGTGTAGACGTCACGACACACAGATACTAAAAAAATGTGATCAAAATAATACTATAAACAGCATAGTATTAGTTTAAGATAAATTGAATAAATAATTTTCTAGTAGCACACAAATACCCATTCTCGTAGCAAGTGCTACAATATTCGTAGCAAAGACCTACGAATTCACAGTAACCTTGTAATTTAAAAACAAAACACGTTCGTGGTCGTGTAGCAAAAATTCCGACATTTAATATAACCCGTAAACAGAAGCGTCTTAAAACCTTTGCATAGAACAAAGGCGCGCTCGGCCCCATACATTTGAATGGCTTAATGCGATTAACGATTTAGTTCCCTTTTGTACGGAAAGTATTATCGATTACACTTTGTACAACGTTTTACTTTTATCTAAGTCAAGGATGAATTTTTATGTTCTTTTACGTGTGACAATAATAACTTAATTAATATAACACCTAACTAGTTAGCTAGGTTATTGAATGATTTTATTTAGCTTAAAACACTGCAGCTAGGTCGTTAAATAGTTTTATACATATCGTTTGTCTGCTTCTTTCAAATACTTCTTCTTATTGTAAACTGTTGTTATTTTTATCTTGTGGACATTGTGTTTATATATTAGTTAATTATAATTTAGGCGGGAAGGGAAGAAAATCCGGAACATTTATTAGAATTATATTTTCTTAATTCTTTTACATATTTACTTAATGCTTCGCAAGTTATGGGGCAGAGACCGACTCGGTGAGGCGAACGTTCTACAGTTCTCGTTGATTAATTCCCACGGAGTCAGCGAATTCCGGGTCGTGTAACAAGAGTTTCCGTAACAAGTTTTTTAACCGATTATCTCAAAAATAAATAAAATAAAAACATAAGCTTTTTGTGAATTGGTTGTTATGTCAATATGGTAATACTATACGTGAAATGATCTTACACGTTACAGTAATAACTTACTAATTAAACATCCAGCAAGGCCATTAAACTAACTTACGCATAAATATTTGTGTCAAGCGTCAATCGCTGCTTTAACTAAACGGATTTTTCGTCCCATACAATATTGTAAGGTTAAATTATGAAGAACAGGGCAATACCAACTCCTCAATGGTCAATGAGTTAATGTGGTTAACGATTTAGTTCCCTTTTTATACTAAAAATACTATCAATTCCAGTTTGTACAAAGTTTTATTTTAATTTAAGTTAAGGATGTTTTTTATGTACTATTACATGTTAAAATAATAACTATTTAATAAAACACCTAGCTGCTAAGTTAGGTTATTGAATGATTTTATTTAGCTACGTTTGTGTTTGTGGTAAATATGAATCTTTTCAAACACATATGATTTTTTGTTTGTTTTATGTTCCTTTACGCGTAACAACTTACTAAATAAAACACCCAGCCAAGTTATTGAATAATATCATTTAGCTACGCGTATTAATTTGAGACAATCTTTCAACTAAACCGTTTGTTATAAAACTATGGTTACATATTTAGTTGCGATAATACAATTTTCATAATAATTTCTGTTTTATATTGATTTGCGCTCAATAAATATCTATATTTTTTTTTACCAAAAACCCACAAGGAAGTGTGACATTGATAAATAAAATATACTACTCTCTTTTAAATATATAATTGAAACATACAACCTGTTAAGTTTGATAACATACCTAACACGTAGCAGTGAAGTAAAACAGGTACTTTGTAAAGCAGGTTAATTATTATTAGTCACTTTGTTAAAACGGAAACACATTAGCATGTAATGTGCTGAATGTACATTTTAATAAGCTCCTTAATGGATCAGTTTGTATACCGTATAGTGTTAGTGTTGAAAATTAGAATAACATATTTTCTTTGTTATGGTTTACATTAATATATATTGTTAAATAACTAATAAAAATAAAATCATGCTATGAACGATTGAAATCTTAACACGACGCCATCTGTTGGATGTTTACCCAACCTAGATAACAAAAGATGTTCAACTGTTGTATCAATACTACCACCATGATAGTGTTTTACATACCTGTTATAAACTCGACCTTCCTTAAATTAATTGACCCCAAAAACCTGTCTTGAAAACCTGGTCCCACAGACAGATGCCTAAACACATCTATAGACCCTATATTTTTTTGCTTACATAGAGACCCTGTAACTATTCGTAGACTCTTTGAGGTCGGAACCACCGATATCGATGAATGTCCCTAACAAGTTATTGTTCCTTACATAGCAAATATTTATGTTATCTTTCTATACGTATACTATAAATATATAGAGGGAGAGGAGGGAGAGAAATGCAAAACCTTTTTAGGGTCTTAAATGTAGATGTTTACTTTACGAAATTTACAATTCAAAGCAAATGCGACAACGGTTACATTGATGACATTTATCTTTTGAGGGTCCAAACGCAGCATCGTATAAAAAACCTAACATAAACTTTAGTTCAAAAAAGAATTCCTTTAATATTAAACCGCAGTCAAGTAATAAAAATTGATATTTTATGCATTACACAACTAGATATTAATTGATTGGCTGATTTTCAATAGTATATCTAAAACACATGTGAAGATGTTGATGTCTGAAATTATAACCTGAGCTATTATTTTTTAATTTAATGATTAGTTTTTCGTAGTAAAATTTGGCATAGATATAACCTAAATTTACTTTGATTTATTATTATTTTCACTTCAAAATAACGCGCAAAAACGGCCCTATTATTCAGCTGTAATGATGAAAATTTTAGACACTGGTATCAAGACTTTTGATCATCTTTGTTGGGCGGTGATTACTTTATTTTAAAAATAGCCCACTATCTCGAGAAATCAGGTAGAGTAGTTCAATGTATTAGTGCTAGGCTTTCCTTATAGAGGATCACGTTATCGTATCAACAACATATCAAACAGTTCTGTGAATCTACATTTGGGTCACAAGCCGCAGCCTAAATTGCATGTTGTTACATATTTCTGTACAATAATATCATTCCTTTACACCATTATATAATTAAGTGTATGGTTGTAAAGCGTTGTCCAAAGCACAGCAGCGTTAGCTGTGTAATTAAATAATTTAATGACTTAGCTGATAATGAACGGACTAGCTACTTAAACAACCGTCATATTATAGGTGTTTTCGCTTACACACATATAAGCAAGTACTTCAGTATCAGAGGTGCAATGGAAAATAATTGGAAAAGTTTCTAACTCCGCCGAACTATATGATGAGTAATGGGTTTTAGAAAAGATTCTATGTACTCAGATAAAATAGCAGTTACTTTTGTTGGTAACACAATAATATTTCATAATTTTTTTTTTTATGGTAGATAAGGTGCAAACGAGCAGATGGTCAACCTGATGGTAAGTAGCCACCATCGCCCATGGACATCGGCAAAACAAGAGATACCCTCTTGTTTTTCCGAGGTGTTGCATCATATAAGTGCAGTGTAATAATATAAAGTGTAATATAATCGTTGCTAGCTTTGTTACTCAGTTTAGGTAGTGAGGTCGAGTGTAAACCTGCATCTGGGTCACAAGCCTTAGGCACTCCGCACTGCTAAACTTCCTATCCAAATGGCATGCTTAATTATGTTATTGAAGTTCTAGTATAATTCGTATATTATATTTGATAGTAAAATGCTATTAATGATTTTAGTTTGTTATTTTTTTCTCAATTTGAGCAAGAGCCCAGAGTCCACTGGGTCAGCAGCATTAGCATTATGGGATGGGAAAGGGAGGAGATAAGTCTGGCCCACATACGGCTCAACCGGAACGCGTCTATGACACTTGGCGGTTGGATTCGCATGCGGGAACAGATCCCCTACCACCAAGGGGGTGCTGGGTTACTCGGCTCTTACGAGATGCTCTCCCAGTGGCAGAGAGGAATTATATTCTTAACCGTACCCTCACGGGTCTAACCCGACCCCTCACTGTTGTTCGTTAACTTAATAATGACTAACAAAACTATATAAATTACTAGCTGACCCAGCAAACGCTGTTTTGCCATATAAATTTAAAAAATTGGGGTGGGCCACCCGTATCACTTAGGGGTATAAAAAATAGATAGTAGCCGATTCTCAGACTTACTGAACATGCATATAAAATTTCATAAAAATTGGTCGAGCCGTTTCGGAGGAGTATGGTAACTAACATTGTGACACGAGAATTTTATATATAAGATAATAAATGTTCAACACAAAACTTTTTTGGGGTTAATTAAGTTTAATATTTTAAGTTTTACATAATTGTTACATTATTACTTTTTACCCGACTACGGCGAAGCCAAAAGGAAGGGTTATGATTTTGGCTGTCTATGTATGTATGTATGTTCCACCCTAGCGCCTAATCTACTGAACCAATTGGCATGAATGAGGTGTCAATAGATTCGTAATAATATCGCGGGTGACGTAGGCTATAAATTTTTTTTTATTTTTTTTATGGCGGAATTTAAACCTCAGATTGTAACGTCGAAAAAAATTAAACTGAGATAATTATCACGTGTTTGGTATCAAAAGAAAGGTGAATGAATACGTATAGTAGGTATACATGGGTAGGAGATTATTTATATAGTTAGAGGAACACTACCATGAAACATACATAGTAGACCATTTTTATGCTTATGTATTTATGGGTATCTATCTGAATTATTTTCTTGTTTCGTCCTTTTTACGTAGTCGGGTTATATAACAATATTTAAATTAACAATTCATTTATTAGTAATATTCTTTCGCTATAATATGACATAATAAACAAATGTAGGAATACATTTTTATTTAATTTCACACTAGTTTTTATTTGTATTTTACAACAGACTGTAAAATAATCAAAGAAAATTGTACTTGTTTTTAAAAAAAAATGTCAATTATTTAAAAAATACTTTTACCTCTTTACCTTTTAGATTCAGTTGTGCTATATATGCTATGTGACTATAAAATGCTCCGCATATCAATGTTGCTAACAACATAAAATATTAGTTATGTAAATACATACATAAAGTATAGTTCTAGATTTGTTAAATATTAGATATATATTCTTAGATCCACACTGAAGTCATATACATGACATTTTATCTTCAACTGTCGTAGAGGACGAGGGGTCTTATAAAAAAGTTAACATACGCTTAAACTCTCGCATAGTAAATATAAAGTACTTTTCGTTTCGCCTTTGCATATATATTTACTACTGAATTTCCAAAATATAAATTAAAAGGTCTTAAAAACTGTACTAAATTGAAAGAGAGACTGACTACCTTCTTCTAAGATAATACTTATGTAGTTTTTTGAGATGTAAAAAACTGATAAAAATATTACCAACTATCTATATGCTATTAATTTAAGAATTTCTGGAAGTTAAACGAAAATTATATAAGACTAGCTGACCCGACAGACGTTGTCCTGTCTTAACTATGAATATTGAATTCAAATTGGCTGTCAAAGTATTTTTCGTTGTCGTTAAGTATTTTTTAATTTTCTAATTTTCCGCGCAACTTTTTAAATTTTTTTTTCCATAAGATCCTTCTCCTGACAATAACAAACACAACAAAAAAAAAATTAGCAAAATCGGTCGAAAAAAACCAAGGGAAATAGGGATTCATTTTTATATACAAGAAGATAGATTTATTACGAAATAATGGTAATTTAAAATAACTATATGTATGTATGTATATATGTAGGCATATTATGTTTACGTATGTAGTGTATGTATTAATATATATACCTGTTTATGAATGTATATTTAAGTTGAAGTTGATTTGCTTATTATTTTTAATGAGTGCGCCTACCATTTTTTTTGATAAATGAGTCCTCCACCGCAAGGTTGCCTGGAAGAGATCGCTCTGAGCGATAAGGCCGCCTATTGTACATATATTTCATTTGTGATGTAATTTTTGGATTCCTTTTCTTTTTGTAATATTTGGTGTACAATAAAGTATACTATATTTTTATCATTGTCACATTTTTTTTTATATTTACTGTATACTGAAAATTTGACTTGAACTTATAGTTGTATAGTAGTGAAGTTTCTACTAATTTTATAAAAAATCTAAGCTAATTGGTGCGGAATGCGGTTTTTTGTGGACTGTAATATAAGGTTATAATATTAACATATGATGCCTCACAAGCCGCGAGATGGAAAAAATAGGGAAGACGTGCACTAACCTCTTGCTTTTGTTGCTCGTCCTCCGGTCCTCCACCACGCCGATTGAGCTGCACCGGGCGGTTCCTCACCAATGTTTCGGGATATGCGGGAGAGCGACGACTCAGCACAATGCCCAGGTAGTAATTAAAAATGCGGGTGTGTGACTATGCGCGTGCGGGTGCGGAGCAAAAGTGTCAAAGTGCACGTCGACGGGAGAGAATGGATAGGAGTGAATGACGGGTATGTTCGCGTCACTCATGAGGCACAAAGTTGCCAATAGATTGCGTAACCACTATTATTTTCAAAATAATACATAAATCAATTTGTGGCAAATATTTAAATTTAAAAAAAAAAAATGTTTTATAATCTTTCATTAACGAGCATTATTAAAACAAGTAGTCTCGTATCTAAAATAAATCTGCAATTAACGACATAAAGCTAACCTGTCTTTAAAAGCATTAAAAATGCAGGCTCAGACGAAACCCCTTCAAACCTTGTTATTATTTGCTCAAATCCCAACTTACCCCTGCTTTGGTAAGGGATCACGCTAATGGAATATCTAAAGCCATATACTGGTGTTAATGTGTTCTATACTATACTATACTATACAATACTTTATTTTAAACTGCTCCCCCGACCCGTCTTTGAATAGATATTTAAAGAAAAATCTTTTAATGTTCAAAATACATATTTTATTATTATCCAGCATCAATTTTTCCGGGATAACAAGTAGCCTATGTTAATCCAGATTAGATACAAAGTATCTGTGTGCCAAATTTCATTGAATTCCGCCGTTTTTGTGTGATTGAGTAATAAAGCATTGCTAATACCCTTACCCGACCCCTCGCTCACACATCATTCCCTTACTCGTTCATTCATACTCTAACTCACTCACTTATAAACTTATTTACCAACACCAATGTAATAAATAAATCAAAATACTCACGTGAACCTCAATTCAATTTCTACACGAAATCAAACGTCTATGATAATATAATAATCATAATATTGTTACGAGCTTGAGTTCTGGATTGGATCTCTGGATCTGGATAGATTCTTCGTTGGTAAAGGATTTATTTTAAATGTTTACAAAAGCCCAACTAAATCTTCACTAAAATAACTCTACACTACGTTCCACACTTATTGCGCACACTTCTCACGAAACACTATTTCCACCGCTGTTTGTCGCTATACACTTCACTTTATTTCACTACTACGACTAGGCACCACTTTCTCTGCAATTTGATATATCTTCGAACTCACTTCTTCACTCTCGAGTAATAGACTGATTGCAATCGTCCATACAACCTGTATATAGATTTTCATATAGAAACTTCTAGCAACTTGATTCTAAGAATTTAAAAAAAGATTTCTGACAACCCCTGAAAAGATCTCGAGTTATACCCATCCCACTCGAACACATTAATTTGCCTAATGCCGTCCTTTTTCCTAATGTCAGTCATCGAAGACTCGCGAAACTTCTGGCGAACGACATCTTGTCGTCCCTCTCGGTTTATCTTGCCGTCTTATTCTATTTTGACATTTTCCAGCAATTTCTAACTAAAGCTTGGGTTAGGCATGCGAATCGTTTTGATGTTGATTCGCAATATGGCTTTCTTTTATCCCTACTTAATCATCGACATTAAAACTATCAACACAATCAATTCAACAACGACTATAACACATACAACAGGTCAACACACCAACTACTTTAATCAATACAACAACTATCACAATAGAACTTCGCAACTATAAATATACTATTTTTTTGTACAATTTCTGATCTTTAATGTCTACTACGAATGTGTATGACAGAGATTTGCAACGGACAACCATTGTTAATTTTCTGTATATTCTTCAATAATTTTACATCTTATCTGGACACAAATGCTACAAATCAAAGATCGTTGTCAAGTCGTTCTAGAGTTAAACTATAGTTAAAAATCATCAACCGCGAGGGGACGGGTTAGAGAGCATCTCGTAAGAGCCGTGTAACCCAGCACTCCCTTGGTGGTAGGGGATCTGTTCCCCGACTGGCTTGCGACCACCAGCATGCGAATCCGACCACCAAGTGTTTCTCATGTAGACCAGATCTACCCCTTCCTCTCACACCCCATTACTGCTGCGGGTTTTGTCGATGTCTATGGACGACGGAGGCCACTTTCCACCAGGTGGACCGTCTGCTCTTTTGTACCTTATCTGTTATAAAAAAAAACGAACAAAGTAATGAAGTGTCCAATAAACTAACTTACAACGCCATCTATGACAAACTTATACGATATATTATTGGTTATAGATAAATACAATTATAAGAGGGTATATTAGGGGAAATTTAAAGTGGATTTTTGTAAAATGAAATATTTATACCCTTTTTAAAATTACGGTGGGAATAAAGAAGTGTTTATTAAGTGTCAACATTGATTTGAGTAGCATTTTACTTTCTTATGTGGCACAACTGATAAACTTTATATGAAAAGGAAAGAGAACCAAGTAAATACGCCGCCATGATGGAAAAGATATAATTTTTTTTCATAATAGATAAGGTGCAAAGGAGCAGATGGTCCACCTGATGGTAAGTGGCAACCATCGCCCATGGACATCGGAAAAACAAAAGACATCCCCCATCCCATGCATCCCCGAAGATAGAGTGGGAAGGGGGAATGAAGAAGAAAAATGATGCAGATTCAGCGGAACCTGGGCAAGAGCCCAGAGTCCACTAGACCCACAGCATTAATGCGATGGGAGTGGGAGGGGGTAAGTCTGGCCCACATGCGGCTCAACCGGAACGCGTCTATGACACTTGGCGTTCGGATTCGCATGCTGGTGGTCAAGAACAGAATCCACAGAATGGGAACAGATCCCCCACCACCAAGGGGGTGCTGGGTTACTCGGCTCTTACGAGATGCTCTCCCAGCGGCAGAGGGGAATAGTATTCTAACCCGCCCCCTCACGAGTGAGGTATATATCGCGAGTATTACCATAGGGTCCGTTCAAGTATATCGTAGGAATTAAAAAGGGGTGGGAGGGGTCTGCATGATGATTACGTCAACGTTAACACGTACTTTATCTATATTTACGTAATATTTGAACGCCCGCCCTCTCGAGAGTAATATTCTAATTATTAAGCCGTGACACTGTGGGCCTCGGTGTATAGTATAACCTGTATTTAAAATCAGTTTACAGAGTTTTGTACTGTTATATTAAAAAGTCGTATATTCTATGGACCCTTAAATCGAAAGTAACCCCCTCGTTTCAGTGAAGGATCACGCTAATGGAATAGCTAAGGGGTCCATACTGAAATACGTACGGGGTAAGAAGGACTGACGTTTTGTAAATAAAAGCCATAAAGTCTGCTGAAAATAGCGGGAGGGAGTAATCTTGTGAATGATTTAGGTTTTCGAGTTTATCTGATACTGTGCGATAAATTGCGTTATTTTATTTAATGCTTTACATATTTACAACCGAATTTAATAACTAATTTCAATCCAAAATCTTTACGCTTTTTTCTTAAAATTTTGACGATGTACTAGGTACTTCGTATTCTGCCATTAAAGAAGTTGATGATGAAGTAAGCGTAGTTTCATCTTCCTCAATATGAGGATGTTCCGGAATCGGGTGAAGATTGCTGATTCTAGATGAGAGAATGCTAGATTCGGATACACTATGGCTTTCTTCTTTTTTTAGAAACACCCTTGCCTTTTCCAAATACATGAGTTGTAAGGCAGAAATAACAATCAGTTGCATGATTTGTCGATTCTCGCCACTGCAAAGCGAAATGATGATTTTTTGCCATTCAGCCAATTTCTTAAGCCTGGATTGCAACAAAAATGTAGAACCTAGCTTTTATCCTGGTGCTTTATGTTATTGTTACAATAGTAAGAATAGTTGTAGTATTTATTGTAGTTGATATAGAGCACTTTTGCTCGGGATCGTTTACACATTTTTGAGACATTTTTCTATAAAATATAATTATTTTTTCACCTTTATCACTTAATAATTCAGATTACTTTAACTAAACATAAATTTTTAACATTCGATGAGAACTAAGTAAATATAATCAGTATTATCAAGTTCAGTGAGGGTAGAATCATTAAATTCGGAATATGTCAAGTATCGCAAAAACTTAAACTAATAAAGCATGGGTAGTTAAATAGAAATTTAAAATTTAATTAATTGTTCTATCAGTCTGTATGTTTAATAAAGAGAGAAGATCTTTTATTTCTTTCTAATTGAGAATATAATGTCTTTCTTTGATTCTTTATTAATTATTATAACACTACACACTTGCACTCCCTTCTTCGAGAATCATACTTCTGAATATTTGACTTACTACGTGATATAAAGGTCTTTGAAAAGAGTTTAGTAGATGTTGAATTAAAAACTAATTGTATTAATGAGATCAGTATTAAGTTATAAATATTTGTCATCAATTTATATATTTTTCTAATTTTAAATAGGGAAGGATATAAAAACATGTTATAAATGGTGTATCCAGCGCAACGTATAATATAAATGTCCCATTTAAGTAGAGTGACCAAGCTTTACTATGTCAACAGAAAAAATTGTACAAACTTAAAATTTGCAGGTTTTAATCACTTTAGTGACGATTTCAATTTTATAATAAATTATAAAATATCTCCACTTTTTTTATGAATTTTTTACTCATCTTAGCTTACCTCAGCTGCCCAATCTTTTTTTCCTGAACCTGAGTTCAAAACCAACTCATTGGACTACTGGCGTGGCCCCCTCCTAACACAAGCATTTTAGCTTACTTGGAGGGGTTGAGGAATACTAGTAGTATGTGATCCATTCTCCTAGTATTCTTTTAATAAATAAAAACACAGCAACATTAATCCACCCCACTCGCTCTATAGACGATGTTAATGATATAAAATCATGTAGATTGCCTCAAATTGCTTGGAATATATGTAGTCAGTGTCGAACTCACGAACGACTTTATTTTTCCTTCAAGATACTAGGTAAACCGACAAATTTTCAAATGAGAGGAAATGACTGAAAAAAGTTTTTTTTCGACATGTTTGGGAGGCTGCCACTGCTCGCCCCACCCACGGAATCGCAGCTGATGGTCACGAGTCATCATAATATGTATTCCTTATTCAGTATACAAATTTTCACTCGAGAAGAAATGGTTGACCGAATTTGAATCTGGCTTCCGTACCATATTGTCTTATACTAGTCGACCTGTCTACTGTAATTTTTAATATAATATTTTATTTAGACGTTCAATAATAAAACATATTGTATTATGATCCTTTATCCCGCAGGGAGAATTGATTTTTTTGGGATAAAAAGCGACACTGTCACTCAGTCGGTCAGTTATTTCGTTTGATTTTGTTTAATGAATTTTGTTATGTAAAAAAAAAATGTACTTAATAGTCAATTTTTTTTGGGTCGTACTAAACATCTGCAACTTTTAGTTTAGAAAGAGAAATGATAGTTCTTAAATTGGTATTTATATTATAATAAATTAAGAACAATATTATTTGAAAATTTTTATAATATGTAAGTAGTTCTCATTCCCACACTGATCAGTCACGACATTATCCACAATCTATTATGAGTTCTATCACTTAACGCGATAGAAAGTTCACTAACCTTATTTTGTTATCTATATGTTATATGAAATCTGTTCATCCCTTTGTGTGCGATTGAGTAAACATCCAAACAAACAAACTTTCTCATGTTACAAATTAGTAATTAGGTTTTAGTATATTAGTAAGATAAATCTATAGGAACTAAAAGGAAAGAAATCAACAGTGGTGTTTCCAAAGGCGACATCGACTTTGTCTATGTATTTAGAGTTTTGTCCTAGGTTTTTAAAAATTATAGTATCTCTTCAGTAAGGGCAAAGGCCTCCTCTCAAGAAGGCAGGCGCTACAGGGGTAAATAACGCCCAAGTGCACTTCTCACTAGCGTAGGAATTAAGTTTCTTATATAAATCTTTATTTACCAGTTAACTTTGTATGCTTAGATCTTCTAAAATACGTAGTGGATTTTAATGCGGTTTTCATCAATAGATAGTGATTTAAGAAGAAGCTTTATACATATATATTATAGTGGAAAACCCATGAGAAGCCAAGGCAGGTCTCTATTAATAATATCATGTAAAACTATTTACTTCTGTCTGTGGATGTTCTTGATAACCTAAACAAATGTAAATCATATATTTGTCTCTTTCTAACAATATCTCTGTTAAGTTAAAAGACAAGGACTAGTCTTCAGCTCTCAAGAAGACGGTTGCAAAGCAACTAAATTAGAATTGGATCTGCTTTTTCGTTTTGAAATTCTTTAACCTTGGACATACCTGCACAGAATAAGCGAAGGTAACACTGTTTATAAATTAGTATTCGCGGGTAGTTCATTTCATCTTATTTCGAGTAGTGATAGTAATAAGCCTCCGGTTATCGAGGAGCACATGAGTAATGTACTTTATTATTTTAATATTTGGTTAGTATTTTTGATGGTATAAGGTGAGTGTATAGTTATAAAAGACGTCTTAAAATCTGCTCCTGGGTCTTAAGTCCCAGTCACTGCTCGGCTTCCATCTAGATCCAGAGAAAAAATGAGTCATTTGAAATTTTTGCTTGAATATCGAAAATATAATAAAAGCAAACTCGACCCAATTTGATGTGTTCTATATGTAACTACTGTGTAACTTAATATAAATCAAATAGACAGACCAAATTATGTACAATTTGTACAAATTATGTACAATTTGTACAAATTAAATGGTGTCTAATACGTAAAAGGAAAGTAAATAATAATTAATATAATATTAGATAAATGATTGATTGACGAAAAAGACGAGCGAGCCTACTTACTACTTACTGCACACTTATCCTTATATTTCGGACAATTCACACTATATCTTTATAAATTATATCCTATATCTCATTCTGATGTATAAACTATATAATTGTAAATTTTCATTAAAATCCATTAAGTAGTTTTTGCGTGAAAGAGCAACAAACATACAGACTCGCATGTATAATATTAGTAATGATATCCAGAATAGTCTTACTTCCTTTGACTTTTGAATTGCAATAATTGTAGAAATTAATCTGCACGCTATTTCTTTCGCATGAAAATGAAATGAAATGCTATTTGTGTTTTATTTAGCGGCGCGCTTCAAATGTCGTACCATCTCGTAATGTAAAAGCAAACAAACTCCAAAGCCGCTTGCACAAGTCAGACCATCCGGAGAAAACGTGACATTTGGTAACTAAAGAGGTAGGAATAGTATGAGAAACGATAGACGAAATTTGATACATTTTTTCGTTCATCTATAAAAATTTAATCCCGAAAACAGCACCGTTCCATGAGACAAAAGGATAAGCTGCACAAATAGAAGCAAAAGCTAAAAATGTGCGGATATACTTTATTTCATAAATATGAACGACGTCACTCAAGTCGATAAGAAATAAATAAGTGTGTTTTATGTAATTTAGAATACACTTAATTTAGATCTGAGCAAAACAAAGAGTAAAGCAAGGGCAAATTTCTAGTCTGTTAGTTTATTTTATTATATTTTACAGCTCTTAAATTAAACTATTAAATTTTAAGACTATTTAAAATATATTTTGAAGTGGTAATTTATATTGCCATGTAAATGAAATGGGGGTAATTATAATTTTTACCTATTTTTACCCTACAGGTTTTGCAAAATAATATTTTACATAACATTTAAAAATCATTCAATTAATCTCAATCCAATATATTTGAACTTCGGAGTCTATAGTCGATATGCAATTCAAAGATTTTGGATTATTAATTTCGGCCATATTTTGGTTATTATATATTTAAAAAAATGTCACTAATAATCAAAAATCCTTCTTTAACAATTGATTCTTCGCTGTTTATTTTGGCAACCCTGACCTTAATTCCGAATACAAACATTCTCCCCAAAACAATCATACATAACCTCAAATAAACAATCACAAATGTAAATTCAAATAAAACAAATAAAGAAACGCATATCATAGATAATGAAAGGCTTTACCACAAAGGGCGAGATGATGAAAGGGATGATCAAAAAAAAATAATGTTTTTGTTTTATTTATTGAATTTACTCGAGCTCAAGCGTAATCCGGAGCGTCCAATGCGAAAATTTTAATTAATGGCGGAATGAAAAACGCTCTTTGTTGATGGAAAAACGAAACGCAATATTGTTTTATTGTCTGTACCTTGGAATTCGAGGTATTTGTTTGTTTTGTGTAATTAACATATTTATTTTAGTACTGGAACGCCTCCTGGTAGCCATTCCTGTGAATAAATTCCACATTTTTATATTAATATTTTATCATTTTACTTTGGAAAAGTGGTAAAAACTAAGTTTAAAATGGCAACACTAATTCTTATATTTTCTGTTTAGTCTGTCAAGTTTGTAATAGTTTTTAATCTATGTAATAGTTTTGGCTAGGGATGCGCGATAATAATATCAATATATCGATATTTTTAGCCACAATAAATGAGGAAGAAAACTTACATTTTTGTGTGTGGCTCCATGTGTGGCTCTGCTATCGCTTGACCCACTCATATAAAGCTCTCTTAAGTTGGCGGGGACAAATGATTGTTTTAAATTTTTTTTTGCTAATTCGTTTGGTTTGTTCTTGATTGTTCAATCAAATTTATCGTTTGATCGTTGTTCGTTTCTAATAAATAATCTTTAAAAATCTTCTCTTAAGTTGGCGGAACAAAATGAATTTTTAAAAGAATTTTTTTTTCTAAATCATTTGTTCGTCGTTTGTTCTTGATTGTTCGATCAAATTTATCGTTTGTTCGTTGTTCGTTTTTTTACAAATAATTTTCAAAAAATTTCACCTTGAACTTGGTTTTAAATTTGGTGGTAAATTGTTTTTTTTACTTTTTTTTTGCTAATTCGTTTGTTCATGATTGTTCGTTCAAATTTATCGTTTGTTCGTTTTTTAATAAATAAATATCAAAAAATTTCAACTTGATCTTGGTTTTAAATTTGGTGCTAAATTGATTTTTTTGAATTTTTCTTTTGCTAATTCGTTTGTTCGTCATCTGTTCATGATTGTTCGTTCAAATTTATTGTTTGTTCGTTGTTTGTTTTATTATAAATAAGTTTCAAAGAATCATGGCAAGTTTCATACATTGATTTTTACGGAAAATTTTGAGAGCAATTAATTTTTTTCATTGCGTAGATTATACCATAGGGATCCTGGATAATATGTAAAATATATTTTTATCAGGTAGCACACATAAAATATTCTCAACTACAAATAATGGACTTCTGACATTTTTCTATTGCCATATTTGGTATTTAAAAAATAAAAATGTCAACTGTCAAAGTGACACTTGCATCTGTCAATAAGTTAATACTCAAACTCGACTGAGTTTTTATCCTCCTTGTTTATGTACTTATACATGAAAAACATGATTTCTTAATGTTGTCTGTAAAAATATATATAATACAACATTAATCAGCCACCGACCACGCTGCGTTTTTAAGAAATCAATGTGATTGGATGCAATAATAATGGTAATCATTTTCCAGAGATTTGAAATTAAAAAAGCTTTGGGAAAATGCGACTAAAATACTTAATAATAGTAATTTTAAATTCTGTAAGATCTGATAGTAGGTAGAAAAAATATGTAAAAATGTGGAATATTCAATAACTTTTCCAGTAGTGAAAATCGGTATTTTTTCTATTAATATTAGTCATCAACCAGTCACACTTGCGGAATGGTCATGGGTCGTATTAAACCAGCAATTCCCAAAAAGGCGTCGAGTTACTAAAAAAAATGTTTGTAATACTTACATACATAAACTAAATATATTCTAATTTCCAGTACTTCTAAATCATATTTTATATATTAAAAGAGAAAAATAATAAAAGATTGTTTTATTGTGTTATACAGCAGAATTAGCATAGACAATTGAATATACAATCCGCAACTGTGATAATATTTATACAACTAAAAAGTTTCAACTATTGGTTGAAAATCTACATACTCGTTATATTTTATTCGATTTATTTGTAGTATATCAATTTGTTTTTCTTATAATAAAAAGACAATAAGTCATAACGTACGTAATTTATCATTAATTCTTTAGTATGACAAGATGTCAAAAGATAATATATAGTTATAGATTTATTGGGCATAAATAAAGATGTATAGTGTTGCCAGTATTCAAAGCATTAATTCCTTAAAAAGAGATTAACCACTTATTTAACTTTTTGATGATATTCCGAAATAAAATTGGTTTAATTACTTTCGTCACATAAAATCAAACTTTTATCGCATCTAAAGTTGTAATCGTGATAAAATATTATACTTTTATTATTTAACTATAACGAACAGAGTTTTTCAATGTTACCATTTTAAAAACTCTGTTCTTCCATTTTAATAATTAATATAACACATTGATAGCATGAGATACACATTGATAAGAAAAAATAGGTACTTAGTAACTGTACACAAAATCTTTCACTAGTTACTCTTTTTATTAGTGAAAACCGTATTAAAATCCGTTTAGTGATTTAGAAGAAACATCGATACGAATTTGCATAATACTTTTCAACAATTTATATTCTTAAATAACTAACAAGAGTATTTAATCAATTTATTAGTTAAGCAGTATTTTATTAGTTAAGCAGAGTTTTGTCTCTCTCTTTCAAATATAAATAATTTTGACAAAGAAAGGAATAGATCTTAATTAGACATTGATTACGTTAATCACTGTTTATAAGTTAGAAAGTGATTAATTTAAATAATGTCTGATTAGGATTTAATTAATTTGAAATTTAAAGACTATCTAATTAAAATTAAATAATTTTATTAGTAAAAAATTTAGTTTCATATATTTGGTAGTGTTCATTATGATGTTGGCAACACTAATTTTAGTAGCATCCTGTTGTTTATGTTGGTAGAATTAATATGAGTAGCATTTTTTACTTTCTTGAATGTTGAACAACTGATAAACATTCTCTGAGTCTAAAGTATAACTACTCAAACCGTCATATTATAGCTACAGGTTTTATCTTTACGTTGGCACAACCGATTGATATTTAATTTGTGCCAACTTCTAAAATCAAATGTTACTCAGATTAATGTTGCCAGCATCACAATTAACACAGAATACCGTTTCTACTTAAAGTTCTATTTTCGTAGACAAATATGAGTCTAGATAAACAAGTTATTTACCTAACATAACCTTGTTATTACCTAGGTAATATATGAGGTAAGTAAACATAAAATAATTCGGCAATTACCTCTAATGTGAGCAAAGACCGAATATAGTACACACAAACAATCAGTGCGAAACGTGATCAGAATCTAATATTGGATTGTTCATATGAAGACGAAATAAAATTGTCCTACAATTTTATGTTCGCGATAAACTTAAAAACTACTGAACGGATTTTCATGCGGTTTTCATCAATAAACAAAGCGATTCATGAGGAAGATTTATGTGTGTTATTTGTTAAGATTTTGTGTCACTTGGTTCATGCCTAATCTCTTTTTAAGGAAAGCCGTGGCGGGTAGCTAGTTATGTATATATGTATATCCGCTATATATCCTCTATGACATATTAATCAAATTGGCTTCTAATTAATTTTGTCAAAAATATTTCTAATAATTCTTCTCCTAATTCAGTTCAGTTGAATTCAAGTGAAAAACTTACAAAGAAAAGCATTAGCTTGGCAACGCTATGTTAAAAGAAAGCTTTATATGTAAATTAATTTTTAAAAAAATAATTGGCATTGAAAACTCTATAAATGGATCTCAATAATAGTCTAAATATCGTCTCAATAAAAATATAATTACCTAGGTTATCTTTATTCGATGATATTCAAAAAACACGGCCATCTAGCGAATTTAATTACCACTAAAACATGCACAAAGAGAAAGTGAGAAAAAGATGATAGACGCTTTAGAAATGTGGTGTTGGAGACGAATGCTTCGAATCCTTGAAGAACTGGACATAAAACGACGTCTTTCTTCCATCGTTCAAGGTCGTATTCTCACTTTCTTTGGACATATAACACGTCGAGAGGATACGACTTTAGAACGACTCATGGTTCAGGGCAAAATTGAGGGTACGAAGGCGCGCGGTAGATCACCAATGCGCTGGACCGACCAAGTCAAAGCTGCACTAAATGGTCCACTCCACGAATGTACGAGGCAAGTAACAGTACGAGATGAATGGCGACGAATTGTGAAGCAAAAGCAGTGATGGCCCAGTGGTTGAGACTTCAAGTCTTACTCGGGAGGTCCGAGGTTCGATACTGGGCACACACCTCTGACTCTGAGTTATGTGTGTTTTAAGCAATTAAATATCACTTGCTTTAACGGTGAAGGAAAACATCGTAAGGAAACCTGCACTCCTGAGAGTTCCCAAAAAGTTCTCTGAAGTGTGTGAAGTCTGCCAACCCGCACTGGGCCAGCGTGGTGGACTATGGCCTTATACCCTCCTCATTCTGAGGAGGAGACCCGGCTCAGCAGTGGGCCATTAAAGGGTCGTGATGATGAATTGTGAAGCTTGCCACCACCCCTGTCATGACGACCACGACCACTCTGCCAAGAGTGTGACGACAGAGAAGAAGAAAACATGCACAATAACTTTGTGATTGTAATTTGTACAGCGGTTAGTGTTCCCAGGCAGTTCCTTTTATATTATTTCAAGTATACCCACGTGAGGATAATATATGACCATTAGTGCGATAGATTAGTCAGTCACTAGTGTTGTGTAGAGTACATGGAAGTTAGTACTATAGTGTCGTGGTTAAGGTCACCTTCTTGAGGTCCACGTAAGTTAGCTTTATTATCTACTGTAGTTAGTGTTCGGGCAGCGAAGGGGCGCGTTAGTTCCGTATGAACAAGCAGTTAAACACGGAGAGTAAATCTGGTTTATGTGAATTCATAACTTGCGATAGAATGTAATGGTGATGGGTAGAGACAGTTGGTTTCTATAGCTGCCGTTTATTCTATTCGTTTTGATATATCTTTATCACTTTTTATTTGACTAGTAACAAGTCAGATAAAATTAATACTCGTATTATTGCACTATATGTAGAGGAAATCTGGAAGACTTGCTTAAGTGGGAAAACTACCTTTTAAAACTGAACTTAAATTTCGCGCTAATGAAACGTGTCTAGACGTCAATAACCATCACGCCGTAATTTTTTACAATGGCCAGTTTGTTTGGCTCTTAGGTTAAAAAAAATGTTTTTGTTACGGCGGAATAAGTTTTATTAATTTATGTAGTTTTGATATTGCGGCCGTGTTTATAGAGGTACGTTTTGTGTGTCATTACTATAGTGCTGCCTGATTATTGTAGTTTTATGTGTGCTAAGTGTTTTTTCGCTTGATTGATTGTTTGTTTTTTGTGGTGGGTGCGGGATGTGCTCAGTGGTATATGTCTCCCTCTATAGTGTTTGTATGAGGATATTTGGAGTTTTATTTTATATACCTACTAGTCGACCCGTCCGGCTTCGCCCGGGTGCAATTTTACTTAAAATTTAACGTGTATTTAGCAGTAACCGCTATGTCCCTACATTTTGAATCTGTAATATCTTCAAAAATATGCGTTTAAATTTCATGCTGTAAAGGGCTATATTTATCTATATTAAATGCATAATGTATTTAAGGTACCTCATTGGATAAGGATTAATGCTGTAACTGCTTAAAATCGCTTCGTAAATAAACCATTATTTTTTGTAAATAGTAAAGCATAATAAATGGTTATAGTGGGTTATCCCTAAAAGGTAGACACATACCATCGTCGACTTTTTTGTAGACCTTTTTAAGGTGTACAATACTGTAGTACATTATTTTGATCTATCTCGAAGGGTTCAGCCAGCGTTTGTAATGTAAGCGCAAAAAAATGTGTGTATTTACGACATCACATTAGAAACCTCTACAATTATCAGTGTATGAATCACTCTATCTATTTAAAAAAAAACCATCAAAATCCGTTGCGTAGTTTTAAGGATTTAAACATACATAGGGATATAGGGACAGAGAAAGCGACTTTGTTTTATACTATGTAATGATGATGTAGAAATTGAAAACTTTTTGACAAAACAATTCGGATACCATAAAACGCTGATGAATATCATGAAAAGAGTTTTGAGAATAGCGACATTGAATCAGAAAATAAAAATTATGTTAATAAAATTAATAGGAATATTCAAGAAGGCATTAAGTGAATGAAGTGATCGTTGGTACAAAATAATACTTATTTTGTTTGCCAATCAGAAAAATTATCACCGTGCGTCTATGTCGTTTTTGCCGCAGATATGTACAAGAGATATGTGTATGAATGCGACCAGAATTAGATTTTTAGGTTACCAGCTGACTAAAAGAAATTATTAAGGCGGATTGATGATACCAAATGACTAGAAGGTCAGGTAAGACCAACAGGTTTGATCAAGGAAACTTTAAATGTTAAATTTTGTTAACAAATTGTTTGATAATTATTTTGACTGTGGAACGTTAGAGAATATGTTGAAGTTTTGTTTTTTTTATAAGGAGAGCAATAACTGTGTTTCTTAATAATTTTATTTAATTTTTTAAGATGCAAAATGTTTTTATTTTTCCCTTTAAAAAGCTATTTTAAAGCTATGTTCAACTCATGTTACGAGACTACTTCTAAAATTACCTTATAATTTTTGTCCAGAATTTAAAAATTATATTATATAATTATTAAAAATTATAGCTTAGATAATACATTAAAAAAACACATATTATGTATAGCTTAGATGTCTTGGCCACGATTCTCTACGGGTGTTAAATTGTCAATACAGCGCCATCTATGAATAAAACATTCAATTTTATCAGTTAGCCGGAAGAGATTTTAAAATATATTTTAGCTAATTACAACGCCATCTAGTGGAATACAGTGTAAATGTTACCAGATTGCTGATAAATTACATATATGTCGGAGGTGAATGTTAGGTTTTGGTTAGGTTAGCCTTGTGTTAGGTTAGGTTTATGTTAGTCCAATCTCAGGTTTAGACGGTGAAACTAAGCAATGGAGTTCAGTGTTATGATCATTTAAAGGATATCCTTAAGCCTACACCTTGGTCACAAGTCCAAGACACTGCTTAGGTTCGTGTCATAAAAGTTCTTGTCAGCATAGTAAGTGATTGTAATGTTTAGTTTAGTTATATCCTGCCCGTATAGCTTTTAAGATAGGCTTATTTTAGTTCCGACATATATATTGTCAAGAAATTACAAATTGCCACAGATAATAAACAATAGTCTATAGTCAGTCATCCAGAAATAAAATGTAAAGTTTTCTATACAGCGCTATCTATGATCTAGTTGAAAAAACAATCAATTTTATTGATGCCCGTTGGTGGAGCAAATCACTACATAGTATTTAACAGTCGCTTCCCGTCTGTCTGTCCCTATGTATGCTTAGATCTTTAAAACTACGCAACGGATTTTGCTGCTGTTTTTTTAATAGATAGAGTGATTCAAGTGGAAAGTTTATATATTGTATAATACATGCATATTATAGTAAAGAAAGCGGATCGCTAGTACCTTCTAAATATTATCAGACTGCAGGAATTTCATTTTTGATTTGTTCTTATCCTCTTTGTTTAAAACTATCAAATCCAAACAGCGCCATTTTTTAAAATTACAATCAACTTTAACTGTGTGCGAACCTTTTTTAACATAGGATACTTTAGTTTTACTATAACGCCATCTAGCGGTCAGTTACATCGAAGTGGATATAAAAACATTAACGACTGCACGAAATCGAATAATTATTTTATATTGTGTTAGTTATTGTCAGGCCAAGGTTTGTATAAAGGTAAAAGTGAGTGAGACATAAAATAGAATAATTCTTGTAGAGTAGAAATTCGGCGAAATAGTAAAATTATAGTTGCGGGTGGCAGAGGGCGGGTCGGCTAATTTGAAATAGTTTGAATTTAATTGATAATTAAGTACAATAAATATGGCGTGTCAAACGAAAACCTATAATAGCATCAATATATGTGGCGGATCATTAAGAACAAACTAATTATTTAGTCATTTACACGAAACTACACATTATTCTAACTAGTACTACCATTTAATATTATATTTTTAATATCATCGACCTATAATAATATGGATGCTTTCATACAAATATTTAAAAAAAATTGTCCAAAGAAATATTATGTTTTGTTTATTTTGAAAAAAGTGTGTCTGTCTGTCGCTCTTTCACACCAAAACTACTGAACCGATTTAAATAAAATTTGGTATACAGATAATCTAGAGCCTGAGAAAGGACCTAGGCTACTTTTTAACGCGAAATAAGGGTTGTAAGGGGTTGAAAAGGGGGATGAAAAGTTGTATAGACGTATCTTCATATTTAGAGCTAGAAGCTTGAAACTAATTTTTTAGGCTGTTGATACAATACAAATAATTATGACATTGAAAGTTACCGCGGACGAAGTCGCGGGCACAGCTAGTATTTTTATACTTGCTGTTTTGTATTGATTTTATTTTAGAGTTAAATAACAAGAAAATATGTATGACAGGGGTTATTTGTGGGAATGTCTAGAAATTAGATGACGAAGGAAAGACGAAGTTTTCTATATTATATTGAATTAATAAAATAAACCGACATGATGATTTTTTAACGACTTACGTAATAAGAAACTTAGCAGCAGTTACAATACACTACAATAGACAAAACCTATCATTGAGTGTTGAAATAATATTAATAAATTAGACAAAAATATACTCCATAGTATAATCTAATATATAAAATTCTCGTGCCACGACACGTGTTTGTTATCAAACTCCTCCGAAACGGCTCGACCGATTTTTATGAAATTTTATATGCATATTCAGTAGGTCTGAGAATCGGCTACTATCTATTTTTCATCCCCCTAAGTGATAAGGGTGGCCCACCCCGAATGTATATGGCAAAACAACATTTACCGGGTCAGCTAGTCTTATATAAAAAATTCTCGTGTCGCGGTGTTTGTTACCAAACTCCTCCGAAACGGCTCGACCGATTTTTATGAAATTTTATATGCATATTCAGTAGGTCTGAGAATCTGTTACTATCTATTTTTCATCCCCCTAAGTGATAAGGGTGGCCCACCCCGAATGTATATGGCAAAACAACATTTACCGGGTCAGCTAGTCTTATATATAAAATTCTTGTGTCGCGGTGTTTGTTACCAAACTCCTACGAAACGGCTCGACCAATTTTTATGAAATTTTATATGCATATTCAGTAGGTCTGAGAATCGATCAACATCTATTTTTTATACCCCTAAGTGATAAGGGTGGCGGCAATTTTTTTAATTTATATGGCAAAACGTTTGCCTAGTCAGCTAGTATATAATAATAACGTTCAATTCAATTATGTAAGCAAAATAAACAGTTTTATTAAGTTATATGAATAAAATTCAAATGAATATTATTATACGAGTTTGTTTGTGCGAGATAAATTTCGAATTGGAATTTTTATAACTTTTTTGTGTACGCTCTAAATTCTGGCTAAAGTTTGTATATTAGATTCTTAATTGATTACTGTATATTAGATACTTTGTTATACTAGTGTCGACCTGTCACGCACGGTTGTATTAGTATTTATTATCATTATCTCATAGGAACTCGGATTTTTTGGGATAAAAAGTAGCCTATATGTTAATCCGTCGCAGACGGCGGTTAAGTCCAGGGGGGTCCGGTGGCCGGAGGTACGGGTCGCTCCGGGTACTCCTCTGTTAGCAGAGATGACTTGTGAGCGACCTGATCTCGAGGGATATGGGCCGCTTCTGACTCCTCCGGGGGCTGGGTGTTTCAGTAGACATGTCCTGGCATTCCCCCTCGGTTAGGTGCTTGGTAAAGCGAGCCCATGGGCGGGTTTGAACTGCGGGTACTTGTACCCGCAGACGGGTGGTTGTGCCGAGGCGTCCGCAGTAGTATGCTAACGCGTTCCTGCGGCGCCTAACATACGGCATGGACGGTGGTGGGTTTTAGTGCGGTAGTCCAGCGCTTATCGCTGGGAGTCCCACATAACCCCTTCAAGGGGTATGCGTAAATGCATTTCCCACATTAAAAAAAAAAAAAAAGGTTATAAAGTATCCGTGTGCCAAATTTCAATTAAATCCGTTCAGCCGTTTCGTTGTTATTGAGTAACAAACATTCTAACATCTATATATCATACAAACATCCATATGTCGGATTTACATAAATGTTTTGTTCCAATCTTTCGTGTATATTCGTAGTCATATATTATTATATATATTAATCAATTAAAATGGTGGTAATTTAATTTATTAGAGTAGCAACACTGTAGGATCATAGATTTATAGAATCTACAGTATAGCTGTGGTTAATTGTACATCGTACAATTTCGATTGAATCAGTTTGTGTCAATCTGTGTCGTAAGTCAGTTCCATCGATATAAATCACTTATCCCTGACAAGTCGAAGAGAGTGTCCGCCATGTTGCCAATAACGGCACTCTCTCTCACTCACTCTCTCCGACATATATATTTTTTACGGTCGTGTATAGTTTATATATAGTCTAGTTCTGTCTATGCATACATTATCCTCAGATTACTCAACAATGGTTGCATTAATTAGAATATAACATCTGAGATACATTTGAGCTAATTTATCTGTTGATAACTTTATAGTGGCGGGTAGTATTTATTTAACAGCTTTATACCTACAAATATAGATATCGATCGCATATATCCCAAGGCAATCGTCTGCCCTTCGTAAGTTATTATTTATTTTAGATCTAGACATTACATTGAAAATACTATCGTGTAAATAATTTATTTGTACTATGTTATTTAAAATATTTTACTTATACTGGCAACACTTATTGTATTTCCTTAGTTTTTAATCTGTCAAATTTTATGTTTATAATCTGTGGTATCGACCTATCGACCTTTTTATGTCAACTGGTTATTAAATAACAATATTAATATGGATTTACAATCAGCGTTTAATAAAAGAGATCCAATCGGGCCTAGTAACTTTGAGACAGAATCAATAAGAGCTCCATGAGTCTAGTCTCGCTCACCCCTATATACAAAACAATCTATACGTTTCTCTCACTGGTATAATAAGCGTAGTTTAACAAAACATTTTTACTATCAAACATCTTAATACTTTAGATTAAAAAATATAGGGCAATTACCTTACTTTATTGTAGCCATTATATGATTACAGTATCCATCTACAGATATAAACATCTTAACATAGTATAACACAGATTATCACTTCTCGCTGTTTGTGTTTAGATCTTTGAAACTACTCAACTGATTTTAATGCGGTTTTCACGAATAAATACAGTGATTCAAGAGGAAAATTTATATGCATATTATAGTAGAGAAATAATACGATTTTTAGTATTCACACGTAACAATAACTTAGTCGTTTTCCTTCTCACGCAATACGTTCAAACCATTAGGGATCTTTCCAGAACAAAAACAAAGGGAATAACAGAACAAGGGCTGAATCTTTAAAGCAGATGGAGTCGTATTTACATAAAGAAATGATTTCACATATTGAACAGTTTGCGCTAAATAAATAGAATTTGTGGTGCGAACACACCTTTTTGTAATTTGGAACCTCTATAAACAGACCTTTAAGATGCTTACAGAAAGAGATCCAAAGTTTTTTACGTCAGGAATATTTGATTATCTTTTAAAATAATAATTGTAAACTTTAAAATATTAGGATTTAGTGGAGGGGCATTGCTACCATTGTTTAGTCCTTTTATATTTCCCGACCGACTCCCGACGCAGTACACTTTAGTCTCTTGACAAGTCTCTTTGAGTGAACATTACCTGGAGGTGAAATGTAACAAATAGTGTGTCGCTATATCACGGATATTGGACCTCTCGGACTAAGGATTATGTGAGTTCTTACGTCTTATTTATTGTGAGTCCCTACATTGTATTTAGATGTCTTAACACAATCTTAAGTTAGGTTTGGGTTAGGTTAGCCTTATGTTAACCTAACCTAAGACAAACAGTGAGACCGGGCAATGGAGATGAATGTTATAATCATCTAAAGGATATCCTTAAGCTTACACCTTGGTCACAAGTCGAAGGCACAGCTTGGGTTCCCGTTCAAAAACTACGGAATCGTAAGGTTTGGTTCATTCATTCCTTTTGATTGTCTGACGATTCCTATTAGGGGCCATTTAAGTATGACGCAAGCATTAAAGGTGGAGAGTCAAGGACTCTCTTATTCTTCTTTGCTTATTTTTGATGACATGGAGGGGATGGGAGTGCTCTGAATGGTGATTATGTCAACGAAAAGAAAGTAAACACGCACATCGAAATGTTAACTCATTCTAAGCAGGGAGGCTAAGCATGCACTAATGTTTACGAAAACAGGGTTAGGGCTTTGCTTAGTTTTGCTGACATGGGGTGCGGGGGTTAATAATTTTTAAAAATCTGCTTACGTTATTTGATTGTCTGCAGATTCCTAATGGTTGATATTTCCCATTAATTGGCCCCCATCAGTGAAGGGGTATTCCTATGACTGTCTTCTCCAACTTACCTGGAGTGGTGTTAGTGAAAGTGTAAGTGTTTGTGATCCTGTGAATCTTTGCGTCGTATTTAGGTTTATTAACATAATGTTAGGTTAGGCTTAAAGAGTGAGTCTAGCGGAGGTGAGTGTCACACGTGTGTCAAGGAGCTCCTTCAAACCTACGTCACAATTCCAAGGCACTTCTCGGGTTTCACCTAATATTAATACAGACAAATACAGAACATAATATTTGCATACAGAACATTATCCTGAATGTTAGCTGTTACATAATTTACACACGTAAGACATTGTTTCATTGACAATGTATTCCTTCAGACAAGACATAACCTTAGGGCTCTTTGTCCCTTTCATAGAATATTTATTAAGCTTAATCGTTTATTTAGACAGGCCTCTATCTGTAGAAATTTTATCCTAATAAAAATATATATTGTAAAAGAAGCCAATTCTCGCAATTGAAGAATTTTCTTATCCAAAAATCGACAGACGCTACACGGTAGTATTGATGATCAAGAGTTGACCTTTCCATTGTTAAAATCGTAAATAGTAAGGATATATTTGACTGTAATGTCTTCGAAAAAAAAATATTATTTGGCGTCTATTTTCCAGAGCGTATATTGTAAGGTTTACACAATGTAATTTATCATAAATATTATATTGAAAATTCGCTGTATTTGAATGCAGTGGGTTTAGAAGAACTAGATTTAATGATTATTAGTGAGTGTCAATGAAAATCAATGAAAAACAAAGCTTGTTTAAGAAACTTAGTTCTCACCAAAATAATGTAGTAGTTTCTTAATAAATAAATTAATGTGTGCAATTTGTGATTATACTAAGATTATTCAGTATATTTTCAAGTCATACTATATGCTCTCGATCATAGAAAATTTTAGGTTTAAAAAAAATAATAATATGGCGGCCATATTCAAGTATTATAGTCAGATGTTTTTCCCTGGTCAGCAAAAGTAAGCAAAGCTCTAACCCCTCCCCTGTGCTTACGTAAACATTGATGCATACATTTTTCTCACGTTACAATGTGCTTGACGATATCAAGAACAAGCAATGCCTCCCTTTGTGCTATGCTTTTTTTGCTTTACTTGGCGAAGCGCTGCCGTGCCCCCTAATTTCTTAAGCAGTAAAATAGATATATATAAATAGTCGCAGCAATAAAATTAATATATTTTTCTAAAGCTTATACTATAACAATATAAAGGTTTATGTATCCTTAAAGCTTAAGGTGTGAATCGTACAAGGATTTCTAAGGACAAAACACCCTAAGGGTGGATCGTCTTAGGACACAATAACAATAGACGACATGTCACAAAGCGTCTTTATATACAAACCTACAATAATATGAAACTATACAATAACCTATAACTGTCTGTTTATTAAAATATATTGAAAAAATTAAACGTCACTTTCAAGTGCTTTGCGTGACGTCACGATCTATCATAACAATTATGAACAGACAAACAATTATGATACGACAGAGCTCCATAATTTATTAATATTTTGTATTTTACTATTTCACTACAGAACAATACCAAAACGAATTATTAGTACTTTGCACTAATGTAGCCAAAAAACTCTTAGAATCGCGATATCTCAGGAATGGTATCGCTTAGAAAAAAAATCATAGAGACCATTTTTGTAGATAATTTTAAGATCTACAACTATGGTTTGAGGGCTTTTTTGATAAAATTTATCGTTTTTGAGAAAAATCAAAAAAACCTCAAATATCGCCCTTTGACCCAGAATAACTTTTGTAGCACACATAGGTTTAATGGGGATTTTTTTATAATGGTAAACCCCAGCCCTCCACCAATATTTGGCTCTCCGGGAATTTTTGTTATTTTAAATGTCTATATTGATCGGACTAAGAACACTTTTATGAAAACTCTTGATTGATATCACTGTGACGTCACATTTCATAATAACGCTGCTCAATTTTAGCACTTTTTATTAATATTTCCTCAATAATTAATATAGCTATTATTACATTAAAAATAATGATATTGGTTAATTGTTTTTTTTCATATTTTTCCTTATGGGAAAGGCAAAAGTCACAGACCATACAATCTCGTCTGATGTATCTTCACTTATATTCTATATTTATCAATATTTTGTATTTTAATTAAATAATAAAAAATAGGATTGAAAGTATTCTTATTATTGTGACGTCATGTTACCGATGTTCGTTGAGTTTCAATAATAATTTTTGAAAACATTTAAATTAAATATAATATTTAATATTAGATTTTCATGTTTCAGGTGTCAACCCGCACCGGCATTGTGTCGCACTACGTCAGACTGCAGATTGTGGTCCCGGAAGCCTTCATCCTGGGCTCTGGGGAACACCACGTCGACATGGGCAGTGTTATACACCTCATCTGCATCGTTGAGAAAGTAAGTTATAATGTTAGATCTTTGTTACTCAATCACGCAAAAACGGTTAAACTAATTTCATTGAAATTTAGCATACAGATACTTCATAACCTGGATTAACATAAAGGTTACTTTTTATCCCGGAAAAATATAGTTCCTGTGGGATAATAATAAAATAAGTATACTGTTGTAAGTTGTAATGTATTGAAAATAAAATGTTTTATAAAAATTATAACATAATACAATTTCTTGTATATAAAATATTATGCTATAAAAGACATTAATTTTTAATGCTTGAAATTCTATTACATACTCAGGTTATTGTAAAATATTATTTAAAATTACATTTTGCACTCGGGGAAGCCTCAAAAACCCGTCAGAATGAAAGTTTTCGACGCTCACCTTCTATTAGGTCGAAGATAGCTTCCTCTCTTGGGTTCGAAAAAGCGTAACTCAATATGAAACACAGGATATAGAAAATATCAGTGAATATGACATATCCGCAGATTAACCTAGAATTATTAAAACATTCTGCATTTTCTAAATCATTCGTTATGACATTTTGACAGGTTAAATGCCACTTAATGCACTAGCTGACATATCTAAATTGAAATCGTTTCATCCGTAGACGGTTGATTTCAATTTAAACGAGAAATATTAATACAACAGACTAGCAACACTTGTTGATCTGTTAAAGCATTTTTCAAATAAACAACAAACTCTTTTTCAAAAGATATTTAATAATTTAAATAAGAGCAAATGGTAATTCTGTCGGTCATGTCTCGATGCTGATGATACTCTTCCGTCTTTTTATCTAGCCTTTCTTAACTGATGTTAAGAAATCTAGGCGGAGTTCAATCATCATCATAACAACCCATTAATGGCCCTTTACTTAGCCAGGTCTTCTCCTCAGATTGAGGAGAGTATTAGGCCATAGTCCACCACGCTGGCTCAGCGTGGATTGGCAGACTTTATAGATGGAAAACTTTAATTTTTAAAGAACATCTTCATTATGTTTCATTAAAAAAAAATGTTTGTGATAAAAACGCAATATATTATATATACAAAGTGTAAAGTTTTAAAATTATTATTTTACATGTTTTAGTGGGGGGCACTTGGGGGCTTTAGGCGTTGTGCGGGGCACCTTTTACCGTGGGGCCCGTAGCAAATGCTACATCTGCTTCGTAGCTAATCCACCAATGCGATAGGGCCTAGATTATTTATTTGTAAACATAATTATTAACAATATTCAGTGATCGAAAGATCTACAAATTCACCAGCTACAGCTTCTTTTGGAATATTTGTTAGCTACACAGCAGTTTAAAAACAAAACCTTTAGTAGATCGTCTGCAGACACATTTAATAATTTTATGAGGTAGACATTCTGTACACCCTTAAGAGATGATTTTATTTGAATAGCTTAAAAAACGGCAAAGTTCTATACTAACCTTGCACCCCCGTTTTACCCCCTTAAGGGGTGAATTTTCAAAAATCCTTTCTTAGTGCTCCCCTACGTTATAAAAGGAACCCCTGTGCAAAATTTCAACTTTCTAACCCTTTAGTTTAGGCCCTGCGTTGATATGTCAGTCAGTCAGCTTCTCCATCTATATGAAAGGTTGGGGAAAAAGTCTTTTCGCATTATAGTATGTATGAACTTCTAATAAAATCTCTTTGGCTGTACTATTTGTATCTGGCTGGTTTTGGTATCATTCAAAGTTTACATTTTAAAGAAGATAATTCCAAATTCAAATTAGGAACATGTGTGATTTTTATTTGTTTTTCGTTCTGTGAAGATGAGTGAATCTAATGAAGAAACTCGATACATTTTAAAATTTTACTACAAAAAAGTAAAAATGCAACGCAAGCCGCGAAAAAAATTTATAATTTAAGCGTTTTCAATCCGGAAATTTTGATGTCAAAGATGCAGCTCGCTTCGGTCGCCCTATTACGGATAAAATGGATGCGGATAGAATTGAAAAAGTGGAGCAAGATCGGCATATCAGTAGTTACGACGTAGCTGAAGAACTGGGAATTGACCACAAAACAGTTTTGGCGCATTTGAAAAAAACTGGGTACACAATAAAGCTTGATATTTGGGTACCTCGCGAGCTCACTGAAAGAAACCTAATGAACCCTGTACTCATTTGTGATTCTTTATTACGACGTAATGAAACCGAAACATTTCTGATAACTGGTGATGAAAAGTGGATCACGTACGACAAAAACGTGCGTAAAAGGTCGTGGTCAAAGGCCGGTCAGGCTTCACAGACTGTGGCGAAACCCGGGTTAACTCGCAACAAGGTGTGTGGTGGGATTGGATGGGCATCATTCATTATGAGCGGTTACCACCAGGCAGGACCATCGATTCTGAACTTTACTGCGAACAACTGATGAGACTAAAGCAAGAAGTTGAGAGAAAGCGCCCAGAATTAATCAACACAAGCGGTGTGGTTTTTCATCATGATAACGCTAGACCTCACACATCTTTAGCCACTCAGCAAAAATTAATAGAATTTGGCTGGGAGGTTTTAATGCATCCGCCGTATAGTCCTGACCTTGCACCTTCAGATATCTACCTATTTCGGTCTCTTCAGAATTTTTTAGGCAGTGTCAGGTTAACATCACGAGACGACTGCCAAAACTACTTGTCGCGGTTTTCTGATCAGAAGCCCCAAAATTTCTATATCAATGGGATCATGTCCCTACCTACAAGTTGGCAAGAAGTTATCGAACAAAATGGTACCTACATACTTTAGTTAAATGTAAATAAACTATATTAAAAAATGTTTTGAATTTTCTTAAAAAATGCGAAGAAACTTTTTCCCCAACCTAATAAATAGATAAACACTTATCAAATAAAAATAAACAATCTTATTTATATTTCTGTCTAATCTGAATAATCTATATGTCAACAAACTTTAAAGATTTTTACCTGAAACCATATAACGGCAATAATCTATAACTCTCCTCAAACCCGTCTTATTAATACGAAAAATAAGCGTGTATGTAATAAATTCTATAGTCTATGAATTGAAAAAAAAAAGGCTAGCAATAATTTGCGAAATAGCATATCTATATTATGGTAATATTAATTTAAAAAAATCTACATTCCAGAGCCCAACACCTCCGCAATACGTCTTCTGGTACCACAATGATCGCATGATCAACTACGATGCCACACGAGGGGGGATCACGGTGGAGACGGAGCCCGGGGCTCGCACACAGTCGCGGCTGACAGTCCGCGGGGCTACGCTGAAGGACTCAGGGAACTACACCTGCAGTGCTAGCAACACTGAGCCCGCGTCGATACATGTGTTTGTGTCTGAAGGCAGTAAGTATTATTTTCAGAGCATTTTGAATCCTTTTAGGGAGCGTCCATTACCTACGTGAGACATTTTTGAGATTTTTTTGGGCAAAATCCCCTGCCCCCATTCCCATTTTGTAAGATTTTCCTCAACTCTCTCCCCCCTCCCCTAATTTCACACGAGATTCTTCAAAATTTGTTCAAAAACGTGTTGGACTATTGAGAAAAAAACAATGTTTTCTATTACTTTTATTCTCTTCATATTAAATATTATTCTTTATAATAAATATTAACCCCCTAATGGACACCCCCTTAATGATTTTAATAATTTAAAAAATGAATCTTTATATATAACGAGAGACATTTGGTTTTTTTTATATTGTTCCGATTAGGCTTAAGAACTACTTAAACGTTTTTGATAATTCTATAAACTATAGAAAGCTACATCCCTTCCGAGTAACATAGGCTATGCTGTGTTGCCAAATAAAATAATTAAAAAGTGCCATAAAATGTAAATAATCTCTGGAATCACGGATTCGATTTTAAAAGATCGATCGATAGAAAATATTATGTATTTATTTAACAAAAAAAATTTGCTCTCGGTATGGAATTCGGCAATAGTTATGTTGTAGCTTCAAATTTTTCTTCTGTATTGAAATATCTAGAAGAACAAATGTAATAATTAATTGCCTAAAATTATTTAATTGAAAATTTCATCCTATCAGTCACGTACAGTCTACGAAGACCACCAATGCATAATTTTTTTTTTTAATTTTTTTTTTCAATTAATCAACGGAATTAATAATTACTAACCATGAAAACCTAAGGCTTTATTACTTCAATTATTGTAATGATTGTAGGAACCTTTTACCGCTACAGGCGGCCCTTACATATAATAATAACTAACTATACTAATCATACTATCTATATCTATACTAATATTATAAAGAAGTAAGATTTGTATTTTTGTATGTAACGAATAAACATAAAAACTACTGGACCGATTTCAAAAATTCTTTCACCATTATAAAGCTACATTATCCCTGAGTAACATAGGCTATATTTATTACAAGAAAAAATTAGAGATCCTTAGGAAATCTCACGAAAACCAACCCAAGGTGCCAAAAAATTTGCCATAATATATCTTTCATCCCATGCGCTGCAAAAAGTATTGATGATAGAACAAAAAAATGTTGTACAATATTATAGAACGTATCAATATCTACAAAAAAGTCCGCGAGACCATATGTCCAACTATTATAGTTACGTCACTATAACTACTTTTTTACATTTTAAAAGTTGATAAAAATGCCTATCAAAATCAGACCATGTTTTCTATAACTTTGTATTAATCCTTATCCAAATAAATTATTTCGTATTCAAGACTATTTCAATACCTGTAAATTACTTTTTGAATTATTAAAATCGGAATTTCCATTCAAAAGATATTACGAAATTAAAAATATCAATATAAACAAAAAATACACGACGACGCGACGGGCCAGTATAGCGACGCAGCGCAGCGAGTAACGCGGCAAGAGAGGGGGCACCGATATGCGGGAGGGCCAATATATTTTTAAAAATAATATTCCACCCGCGCGAAGCCGGGACGGGCCCCTAGTAAATATATAAAACTGAAGAGTTTGTTTGCTTGAACGCGCCAATCTCAGAAACTACTGGTCCGATTTGAAATATTCTTTCAGTGTTAGACAGCCCATTTATCAAGGAAGGCTATAGGCTATATATCATCACGCTACAACCAATAGGAGCGGAGCTACACGTGAACAAAGTCGCAAGGGTCGACTAGTAAATCATATAACCACTATAACACAATAACCAACTCAATGAACGATATAATAATTATTTTCGTTATAACGTCATAGTTAGTGCTTGTCTCAAGGTATTAACATCAAATTACAGGCAACAAAATGGCAGCAATACTCCGTCGGAACAGCGCCATCCACGGCATCACCTCCAGCATCCCCGTGCTCCTCCTCGCCAGCTCCATGCTCCACTTCGCTCTACGATGACGTTAGACTGGCGCACTCTATGTATTTAACATAAGTTACACGTATATGAGTATATGTTGAGTATGATAGTTAATCAGAATTACCAGTGTTTCAAAATAAGGAGTATTGTTTGATCATTTGATAGCAGTGATGGCACAGGTTGGGACTTCAATGTCTTACTCGGGAGGTCCGAAGTAAATCCTGGGCACACTCCTCTGATTTTTCTGTGTTATGTGTGTTTTAAGCAATTAAATATCACTGGCCAGCGTGGTGGACTATGGCTTAATACCCTCCCCATTCTTAGGAGGAAACCCGGCTCAGCAGTAGGCCATTGAGGGGCCGTGATAATGATGATGACTTTCTGCATGAGCCTTATCTTTACATAATAGGCACATAATTCAATGTGTAGGTATATTTTAATGCCTAAGAAGGTTTAAGGAATTGTCCGTAAGAAAATGGCAACACTTAAACCACCAACAAAGATCAAGAGACAAACAATTTTGCATATATCTCAATAATGTAGGTATTTAAAAATATTTATGAAAATAAATCATTTTCTCATATCAATCTGACAGAATTTCAAGAATTATGTAAGCATTAAAGGGGGGACAGGGGAGTCCCGATAGCCGATAGATCCCGTCAGCGATAAAAAAGTAAACACACATTAAAACATGAATAAACCTGTTTAGAATGATAAAGAGAGGGTTGAGAGCTTTGCTTATATTTGCTAAAATTTTGTACTTTATTTTTTTTAAAGTAATATTAATGCTTCAAAAAAGATGGCAACCAATTATGTTGTAGGGTTAACTCTCATATTATTTTTTCTCAATATAAAAAACTTGTCATAGACAATAATACTATGATACTTTGACAACACTGGTAATTTTGTAATTAACTTGATTCAAGGTATTTATATCATAACTGGAACGCTCTCTTACAAATATTGTTTATTCAAATATGCACCTTATAATAACTAGCATAAGGTTGACATTTGTTTCCAACACGTAAAGAGCAAAAATCGTTACGAGCAGGACCGAACTAAAGGGGATTTTGTCTCTTTCTTACGATGTTTTTCTTAGGGTATTTCTGACAATGTGCCATACAAATAATTTAAGCAGCTAAATAGACAGAAGTTGATGTTATTAGTAACACAATATATAATTTTTCTCTATTCCTTGAAGCATGGTCATACTAGTAGAAAGAGATGCAATCCCCTATAGTGGCTGTACTCTTCGGAACGTTTTTTGAGTGCGCTTTCGAGTTTGTATGTAAATTCCTTGGATATGTATTCTATTTCTATAAGTATCCAAATGGCACAGATAAAATATTTATTTCTAGATCATCATACGGTCTATGGCCTCCTTTATAACTTTTTAATAATTTATTATCTGTATAAATATTCTTTTTTACTTTAAGATATTAATAAATAAATTTCATTAAATATAAAATAATAAAATTGTATAATAAAATAGTTAAAGCACTAATTAATATTCGAATTTACAATAATAGGTAAATGGATTCTCAATCTTTATTATATACCGTTGTCTGTTAAGATGTCAAAAAAATAATGAAAATATTTTGTCAAAGATCTTAATTTATAATTCCAATTATTACCACTATTTTTTTATTTTTTTTTTTGTTAATAATTGTCATAGATAAAATATTACTGAAAAATGTCAATTAAATACTCCTAAAATCACAGATAATAATTTTCTATTAATATTTTCTAACCAACTTCAAAAAAGTTTTTATTTGTATAATAATAAAATTGGAGTAACAAATAACTTTTCGTCCTAAATAATTAAAAAAAAAATTTCCAATTCCTATTATTTAGTAGCACTGACTCGACGCATAAATTAATGTTATTGACGTATAATAATATGGACGATGGGTTATCGTTTTTTTTTATGGTACTTGAGGTGCAAGACCCCAGAGTCTACTCGATTCGCAGCATTAATGGGATGGGAGAAGGAGAGGTAAGTCTGGCCCACATGCGGCTCGACCGGAACGCGTCTATGACACTTGGCGGTCGGATTCGCATACTGGTGGTTGCAAGCCAGTCGGGGAACAGATTCCCTACCACCAAGGGGGTGCTGGGTTACTCGGCTCTTACGAGATGCTATCCCAGCGGCAGAGGGGAATAGTATTCTAACCCGTCCCCTCACGGGGAATCAAAGAAGTATTGTGAAAAGGGTTATAGCTATATGCAGACCGACAGTATGATGGCTTGTTGACTAGAATATTACCCCTGAGGTTACGATTATAATTCTTGCGATGTAAACATAATTATTCCGTCGTTTATTTTGAAATTAAAAATATAACTAACAGGATGCTACTAAAATTAATGTTGCCAACATCATAATTAATACTGCAACCCCATATTTTAAAACGATTAATCAATAATTTATTTTCTAAAATATTATGTGAACTAATGACAACAGCCGTGAAGCGACAAAAGTGAAAATGGAGGACGCTTACGCAATGAGAGTGAATCCACAATATTATAGATCAATGACAAATTTTATAAGAAAAAAAATTCCAAGGAATTAAAAGTTAGGCTAGTTCAAATTTTAACTTGTTTTTTTTCATAGACAATTTTCTTTTATAATTTTGGAAAGAGTAGCCAATACTTAGAATTAATTTAGAATAAGCTGTACTTATGGTGTTACCATATAAAAAGTAATATTAAAATATCATAGATAAATAGAATAAAAAGCTACGTATACTTGAATTTAAGGATTAATTCTAAAATTGTTATTGTGTAAATATAATATAATTGTAGAATAGTTTATGATAGTATTGTAAATAATTTGTCAGTGTTATTTAAAATTACTGTACAAACAATTTTGGTGATCCTGTATGCAATAAATACTTCTTCGGATAATTGTGTTTTTATAAAACAACTGACTTCATTGAATAAAAAAATAATACTCAAATCAATCCTACCGACATCAAGTAACAATGCTACTCATATCAATCCCACCAACATCAAGTAACAATGCTACTCATATCAATCCCACCAACATCAAGTAACAATGCTACTCATATCAATCCCACCAACATCAAGTAACAATGCTACTCATATCAATCCCACCAACATCAAGTAACAATGCTACTCATATCAATCCCACCAACATCAAGTAACAATGCTACTCATATCAATCCCACCAACATCAAGTAACAATGCTACTCATATCAATCCCACCAACATCAAGTAACAATGCTACTCATATCAATCCCACCAACATCAAGTAACAATGCTACTCATATCAATCCCACCAACATCAAGTAACAATGCTACTCATATCAATCCCACCAACATCAAGTAACAATGCTACTCATATCAATCCCACCAACATCAAGTAACAATGCTACTCATATCAATCCCACCAACATCAAGTAACAATGCTACTCATATCAATCCCACCAACATCAAGTAACAATGCTACTCATATCAATCCCACCAACATCAAGTAACAATGCTACTCATATCAATCCCACCAACATCAAGTAACAATGCTACTCATATCAATCCCACCAACATCAAGTAACAATGCTACTCATATCAATCCCACCAACATCAAGTAACAATGCTACTCATATCAATCCCACCAACATCAAGTAACAATGTTACTCATATCAATCCCACCAACATCAAGTAACAATGCTACTCATATCAATCCCACCAACATCAAGTAACAATGCTACTCATATCAATCCCACCAACATCAAGTAACAATGCTACTCATATCAATCCCACCAACATCAAGTAACAATGTTACTCATATCTATCCCACCAACATCAAGTAACAATGCTACTCATATCTATCCCACCAACATCAAGTAACAATGCTACTCATATCTATCCCACCAACATCAAGTAACAATGCTACTCATATCTATCCCACCAACATCAAGTAACAATGCTACTCATATCTATCCCACCAACATCAAGTAACAATGTTACTCATATCAATCCCACCAACATCAAGTAACAATGCTACTCATATCAATCCCACCAACATCAAGTAACAATGCTACTCATATCAATCCCACCAACATCAAGTAACAATGCTACTCATATCTATCCCACCAACATCAAGTAACAATGCTACTCATATCAATCCCACCAACATCAAGTAACCATGCTACTCATATCAATCCCACCAACATCAAGTAACAATGCTACTCATATCAATCCCACCAACATCAAGTAACAATGCTACTCATATCAATCCCACCAACATCAAGTAACAATGCTACTCATATCAATCCCACCAACATCAAGTAACAATGCTACTCATATCAATCCCACCAACATCAAGTAACAATGCTACTCATATCAATCCCACCAACATCAAGTAACAATGTTACTCATATCTATCCCACCAACATCAAGTAACAATGCTACTCATATCTATCCCACCAACATCAAGTAACAATGCTACTCATATCTATCCCACCAACATCAAGTAACAATGTTACTCATATCTATCCCACCAACATCAAGTAACAATGTTACTCATATCTATCCCACCAACATCAAGTAACAATGCTACTCATATCAATCCCACCAACATCAAGTAACAATGTTACTCATATCAATCCCACCAACATCAAGTAACAATGCTACTCATATCAATCCCACCAACATCAAGTAACAATGCTACTCATATCAATCCCACCAACATCAAGTAACAATGCTACTCATATCAATCCCACCAACATCAAGTAACAATGCTACTCATATCAATCCCACCAACATCAAGTAACAATGCTACTCATATCAATCCCACCAACATCAAGTAACAATGCTACTCATATCAATCCCACCAACATCAAGTAACAATGCTACTCATATCAATCCCACCAACATCAAGTAACAATGCTACTCATATCAATCCCACCAACATCAAGTAACAATGCTACTCATATCAATCCCACCAACATCAAGTAACAATGCTACTCATATCAATCCCACCAACATCAAGTAACAATGCTACTCATATCAATCCCACCAACATCAAGTAACAATGCTACTCATATCAATCCCACCAACATCAAGTAACAATGCTACTCATATCAATCCCACCAACATCAAGTAACAATGCTACTCATATCAATCCCACCAACATCAAGTAACAATGCTACTCATATCAATCCCACCAACATCAAGTAACAATGCTACTCATATCAATCCCACCAACATCAAGTAATAATGCTACTCATATCAATCCCACCAACATCAAGTAATAATGCTACTCATATCAATCCCACCAACATCAAGTAACAATGCTACTCATATCAATCCCACCAACATCAAGTAACAATGCTACTCATATCAATCCCACCAACATCAAGTAACAATGCTACTCATATCTATCCCACCAACATCAAGTAACAATGCTACTCATATCTATCCCACCAACATCAAGTAACAATGCTACTCATATCTATCCCACCAACATCAAGTAACAATGCTACTCATATCTATCCCACCAACATCAAGTAACAATGTTACTCATATCAATCCCACCAACATCAAGTAACAATGCTACTCATATCAATCCCACCAACATCAAGTAACAATGCTACTCATATCAATCCCACCAACATCAAGTAACAATGCTACTCATATCTATCCCACCAACATCAAGTAACAATGCTACTCATATCTATCCCACCAACATCAAGTAACAATGCTACTCATATCAATCCCACCAACATCAAGTAATAATGCTACTCATATCAATCCCACCAACATCAAGTAATAATGCTACTCATATCAATCCTACCAACATCAAGTAACAATGCTACTCATATCTATCCCACCAACATCAAGTAACAATGCTACTCATATCTATCCCACCAACATCAAGTAACAATGCTACTCATATCAATCCCACCAACATCAAGTAATAATGCTACTCATATCAATCCCACCAACATCAAGTAACAATGCTACTCATATCAATCCCACCAACATCAAGTAATAATGCTACTCATATCAATCCTACCAACATCAAGTATAAATGCTACTCTGACACCCGCAACTACGAATATAGGGCCAGTGCTCTCAGTTGCAGTGGTCAGAAATGTGTTCCGTCATAACTGTCAGTATACTGGCGCAGTATCATAAGGAAATCCATGATGTCATTAATCGACGCCATTTTTGTACATTAACCACTGGAGCTGCTGAAGTACAGTGCTCCTAGTGCTTTGATCACGTGATCAACAGGGTCAAGAATTTTAAATTTTTAACAGCTTGATGCTTGTACTATTGATAATAAATAATTAATTAAATCGTTATCTAATGAAATCGGCCTTATAAAAAAATCAAAATTGTAATATTATCAAAGAAACCGACTGTTTAGAAATTTAGTGGCTATTATTTCGTTTTCCATAACATATATTTTTTATAATGACAGCAGTGATGGCCCAGTGGTTGATACTTCAAGTCTTACTCGGGAGGTCCGAGGTTCGATCCTGTTCACACACCTCTGACACTGAGTTATGTGCGTTTTAAGCAATTAAATATCACTTGCTTTAACGGTGAAGGAAAACATCGTGATGAAACCTGCACTCCTGAGAGTTCCCTAAAAAAGTTCTCAAAGGTGTGTGAAGTCTGCCAACCCGCACTGGGCCAGCGTGGTAGACTATGGCCTAATACCCTCCTCATTCTGAGGAGGAGACCCGGCTCAGCAGTGGGCCATTGATGGGTCGTGATGATGATGATGATATTTTTTATTAAATTTAACTACTAAGTAGTTACTTGAAAACAATATTTTTGTTTTGATATAAATTAACTTTAATTCAATTTTAAATTGAAAAAGAGGCAAAAACGTGAATGACATTGACGGACGACAGTATACATACTGGTCTGCTGTTTCATTTTAAACAGTGACCCAGTATAGCTAATTATAAAGGAACGGCTTCCCAGTTAATGACGTGACGTCACACCCTCCAGTGTATATCGGAACACGGCCATAGTAATGTCACTGATTTGCAGTGGACACCACCATCTCACTGACTCGCTCACTCTTCTGTCTCACTCCACTCACTTTTTTTTATTTGAATCCCTTATGAGATAGTATAGTCTATAATATATTTCAAAACGTCACATTTGATCAATTACGCGGGAAACGTTCTGATTGGTCAAAAAATAGCGCGCGTCATTGTTTTTCATTGGCCAATCAGATAAGGTTAACTAATGTAGCCATTAAAGAAAATATTAAATCGCGCTTTCTTTTTCATAAAATAATAGCTGTAGCTTAGACAAAAAAAATTCCTCTGTTTTTATTCCAGAATGGAAAAGACAAGGGTATTACACCATACAGCCTTGTGTTTAGTAGGCTAATTCTTTATTCATTTTATAGTAAGTAAATAACTTCACATTTGATGGCTAGTTTTAAAAACCATATGATAATAATGATTGACAGTAATTATTTGCAATTCACATGTTATACAATATTAAATTAATTACTGTTTAGCAATGATTTTAAAATAAGGCTGCGTTTCCACCAGATGATGAGATGTGCGAGGTAGCTAAGGGGTGCGAGGATCCGTAACGATTTGAGTTAACAATGCGAAAGCAAGTCTGAAGCTATTATTAGCTTACGTTTTAAATCTTCCGGTCTAATGTGAGACTTGGAAGGTCACGAAGAACATCTCGCAGCAACTCCAGGTGTTTGTAAACCGATGCCTTCGTAGAATCCTCGGTATCTACTGGCCTGACAGAATTGCCAACCAACAACTTTGGAAACGCTGCAACGAAATCTCGATCGCCCAACAGATCAAACGTCGCAAATGGAATTGGATAGATCATACTTAGCTCATAGTTACTTGGTAATCTATGACATTTTAGTCTATCGAAATCTTAATAAAATAATCAGTGCTATCCATTTCTTCGAGGTACCAGGATATCATTATAATGTAAGAGGTATACATCATCAGTAGAGATGTATACCTCTTATAATATTATGATATCCTGGTACCCGATGTTACCTGGTAATCTATGACATTTTAGTCTATCGAAATCTTAATAAAATAATCAGCGCTATCCATTTCTTCGAGGTACCAGGATATCATTATAATGTAAGAGGTATACATCATCAGTAGAGATGTATACCTCTTACATTATAATGATATCCTGGTACCCGATGTTACCTGGTAATCTATGACATTTTAGTCTATCGAAATCTTAATAAAATAATCAGCGCTATCCATTTCTTCGAGGTACCAGGATATCATTATAATGTAAGAGGTATACATCATCAGTAGAGATGTATACCTCTTATAACATTATGATATCCTGGTACCCGATGTTACCTGGTAATCTATGACATTTTAGTCTATCGAAATCTTAATAAAATAATCAGCGCTATCCATTTCTTCGAGGTACCAGGATATCATTATAATGTAAGAGGTATACATCATCAGTAGAGATGTATACCTCTTATAACATTATGATATCCTGGTACCCGATGTTACCTGGTAATCTATGACATTTTAGTCTATCGAAATCTTAATAAAATAATCAGCGCTATCCATTTCTTCGAGGTACCAGGATATCATTATAATGTAAGAGGTATACATCATCAGTAGAGATGTATACCTCTTATAACATTATGATATCCTGGTACCCGATGTTACCTGGTAATCTATGACATTTTAGTCTATCGAAATCTTAATAAAATAATCAGCGCTATCCATTTCTTCGAGGTACCAGGATATCATTATAATGTAAGAGGTATACATCATCAGTAGAGATGTATACCTCTTATAACATTATGATATCCTGGTACCCGATGTTACCTGGTAATCTATGACATTTTAGTCTATCGAAATCTTAATAAAATAATCAGCGCTATCCATTTCTTCGAGGTACCAGGATATCATAATAATGTAAGAGGTATACATAATCAGTAGAGATGTATACCTCTTATAACATTATGATATCCTGGTACCCGATGTTACCTGGTAATCTATGACATTTTAGTCTATCGAAATCTTAATAAAATAATCAGCGCTATCCATTTCTTCGAGGTACCAGGATATCATTATAATGTAAGAGGTATACATCATCAGTAGAGATGTATACCTCTTATAACATTATGATATCCTGGTACCCGATGTTACCTGGTAATCTATGACATTTTAGTCTATCGAAATCTTAATAAAATAATCAGCGCTATCCATTTCTTCGAGGTACCAGGATATCATTATAATGTAAGAGGTATACATCATCAGTAGAGATGTATACCTCTTATAACATTATGATATCCTGGTACCCGATGTTACCTGGTAATCTATGACATTTTAGTCTATCGAAATCTTAATAAAATAATCAGCGCTATCCATTTCTTCGAGGTACCAGGATATCATTATAATGTAAGAGGTATACATCATCAGTAGAGATGTATACCTCTTATAACATTATGATATCCTGGTACCCGATGTTACCTGGTAATCTATGACATTTTAGTCTATCGAAATCTTAATAAAATAATCAGCGCTATCCATTTCTTCGAGGTACCAGGATATCATAATAATGTAAGAGGTATACATAATCAGTAGAGATGTATACCTCTTATAACATTATGATATCCTGGTACCCGATGTTACCTGGTAATCTATGACATTTTAGTCTATCAAAATCTTAATGAAATAATCAGTGCTATCCATTTCTTCGAGGTACCAGGATATTATTATAATGTAAGAGGTATACATCATCAGTAGAGATGTATACCTCTTATAACATTATGATATCCTGGTACCCGATGTTACCTGGTAATCTATGACATTTTAGTCTATCGAAATCTTAATAAAATAATCAGCGCTATCCATTTCTTCGAGGTACCAGGATATCATTATAATGTAAGAGGTATACATCATCAGTAGAGATGTATACCTCTTATAACATTATGATATCCTGGTACCCGATGTTACCTGGTAATCTATGACATTTTAGTCTATCGAAATCTTAATAAAATAATCAGCGCTATCCATTTCTTCGAGGTACCAGGATATCATTATAATGTAAGAGGTATACATCATCAGTAGAGATGTATACCTCTTATAACATTATGATATCCTGGTACCCGATGTTACCTGGTAATCTATGACATTTTAGTCTATCGAAATCTTAATAAAATAATCAGCGCTATCCATTTCTTCGAGGTACCAGGATATCATTATAATGTAAGAGGTATACATCATCAGTAGAGATGTATACCTCTTATAACATTATGATATCCTGGTACCCGATGTTACCTGGTAATCTATGACATTTTAGTCTATCGAAATCTTAATAAAATAATCAGCGCTATCCATTTCTTCGAGGTACCAGGATATCATAATAATGTAAGAGGTATACATAATCAGTAGAGATGTATACCTCTTATAACATTATGATATCCTGGTACCCGATGTTACCTGGTAATCTATGACATTTTAGTCTATCAAAATCTTAATGAAATAATCAGTGCTATCCATTTCTTCGAGGTACCAGGATATCATTATAATGTAAGAGGTATACATCATCAGTAGAGATGTATACCTCTTATAACATTATGATATCCTGGTACCCGATGTTACCTGGTAATCTATGACATTTTAGTCTATCGAAATCTTAATAAAATAATCAGCGCTATCCATTTCATTGAGGTACCAGGATATCATAATAATGTAAGAGGTATACATAATCAGTAGAGATGTATACCTCTTATAACATTATGATATCCTGGTACCCGATGTTACCTGGTAATCTATGACATTTTAGTCTATCAAAATCTTAATAAAATAATCAGTGCTATCCATTTCTTCGAGGTACCAGGATATCATTATAATGTAAGAGGTATACATCATCAGTAGAGATGTATACCTCTTATAACATTATGATATCCTGGTACCCGATGTTACCTGGTAATCTATGACATTTTAGTCTATCGAAATCTTAATAAAATAATCAGCGCTATCCATTTCTTCGAGGTACCAGGATATCATTATAATGTAAGAGGTATACATCATCAGTAGAGATGTATACCTCTTATAACATTATGATATCCTGGTACCCGATGTTACCTGGTAATCTATGACATTTTAGTCTATCGAAATCTTAATAAAATAATCAGCGCTATCCATTTCTTCGAGGTACCAGGATATCATTATAATGTAAGAGGTATACATCATCAGTAGAGATGTATACCTCTTATAACATTATGATATCCTGGTACCCGATGTTACCTGGTAATCTATGACATTTTAGTCTATCAAAATCTTAATAAAATAATCAGTGCTATCCATTTCTTCGAGGTACCAGGATATCATTATAATGTAAGAGGTATACATCATCAGTAGAGATGTATACCTCTTATAACATTATGATATCCTGGTACCCGATGTTACCTGGTAATCTATGACATTTTAGTCTATCGAAATCTTAATAAAATAATCAGCGCTATCCATTTCTTCGAGGTACCAGGACATCATTATAATGTAAGAGGTATACATCATCAGTAGAGATGTATACCTCTTATAACATTATGATATCCTGGTACCCGATATTACCTGGTAATCTATGACATTTTAGTCTATCGATATCTTAATAAAATAATCAGCGCTATCCATTTCATTGAGGTACCAGGATATCATAATAATGTAAGAGGTATACATAATCAGTAGAGATGTATACCTCTTATAACATTATGATATCCTGGTACCCGATGTTACCTGGTAATCTATGACATTTTAGTCTATCAAAATCTTAATAAAATAATCAGTGCTATCCATTTCTTCGAGGTACCAGGATATCATTATAATGTAAGAGGTATACATCTCTACTGATGATGTATACCTCTTACATTATAATGATATCCTGGTACCCGATGTTACCTGGTAATCTATGACATTTTAGTCTATCGAAATCTTAATAAAATAATCAGCGCTATCTATTTCTTCGAGGTACCAGGACATCATTATAATGTAAGAGGTATACATCATCAGTAGAGATGTATACCTCTTATAACATTATGATATCCTGGTACCCGATGTTACCTGGTAATCTATGACATTTTAGTCTATCGAAATCTTAATAAAATAATCAGCGCTATCCATTTCTTCGAGGTACCAGGATATCATTATAATGTAAGAGGTATACATCATCAGTAGAGATGTATACCTCTTATAACATTATGATATCCTGGTACCCGATGTTACCTGGTAATCTATGACATTTTAGTCTATCAAAATCTTAATAAAATAATCAGTGCTATCCATTTCTTCGAGGTACCAGGATATCATTATAATGTAAGAGGTATACATCATCAGTAGAGATGTATACCTCTTATAACATTATGATATCCTGGTACCCGATGTTACCTGGTAATCTATGACATTTTAGTCTATCGAAATCTTAATAAAATAATCAGCGCTATCCATTTCTTCGAGGTACCAGGATATCATTATAATGTAAGAGGTATACATCATCAGTAGAGATGTATACCTCTTATAACATTATGATATCCTGGTACCCGATGTTACCTGGTAATCTATGACATTTTAGTCTATCAAAATCTTAATAAAATAATCAGTGCTATCCATTTCTTCGAGGTACCAGGATATCATTATAATGTAAGAGGTATACATCATCAGTAGAGATGTATACCTCTTATAACATTATGATATCCTGGTACCCGATGTTACCTGGTAATCTATGACATTTTAGTCTATCGAAATCTTAATAAAATAATCAGCGCTATCCATTTCTTCGAGGTACCAGGATATCATTATAATGTAAGAGGTATACATCATCAGTAGAGATGTATACCTCTTATAACATTATGATATCCTGGTACCCGATGTTACCTGGTAATCTATGACATTTTAGTCTATCAAAATCTTAATAAAATAATCAGTGCTATCCATTTCTTCGAGGTACCAGGATATCATTATAATGTAAGAGGTATACATCATCAGTAGAGATGTATACCTCTTATAACATTATGATATCCTGGTACCCGATGTTACCTGGTAATCTATGACATTTTAGTCTATCGAAATCTTAATAAAATAATCAGCGCTATCCATTTCTTCGAGGTACCAGGATATCATTATAATGTAAGAGGTATACATCATCAGTAGAGATGTATACCTCTTATAACATTATGATATCCTGGTACCCGATGTTACCTGGTAATCTATGACATTTTAGTCTATCGAAATCTTAATAAAATAATCAGCGCTATCCATTTCTTCGAGGTACCAGGATATCATTATAATGTAAGAGGTATACATCATCAGTAGAGATGTATACCTCTTATAACATTATGATATCCTGGTACCCGATGTTACCTGGTAATCTATGACATTTTAGTCTATCAAAATCTTAATAAAATAATCAGTGCTATCCATTTCTTCGAGGTACCAGGATATCATTATAATGTAAGAGGTATACATCATCAGTAGAGATGTATACCTCTTATAACATTATGATATCCTGGTACCCGATGTTACCTGGTAATCTATGACATTTTAGTCTATCGAAATCTTAATAAAATAATCAGCGCTATCCATTTCTTCGAGGTACCAGGATATCATTATAATGTAAGAGGTATACATCATCAGTAGAGATGTATACCTCTTATAACATTATGATATCCTGGTACCCGATGTTACCTGGTAATCTATGACATTTTAGTCTATCGAAATCTTAATAAAATAATCAGCGCTATCCATTTCATTGAGGTACCAGGATATCATAATAATGTAAGAGGTATACATAATCAGTAGAGATGTATACCTCTTATAACATTATGATATCCTGGTACCCGATGTTACCTGGTAATCTATGTAAATCTAAGTTATTCCAAAGGACATTTTAGTGTATCGAAATCTTAATAAAACAATCAGCGCTATCCATTTCTTGGAGGTACCAGGATATCATAATAATGTAAGAGGTATAGATCATCAGTAGAGATGTATACCTACACAAATGAATAAGTTATGGGAGTTTAAAGTTGCGCCTGTAACAATGATTTCGTTTCATGGAGCAGACCACCGTGTGACGTCACTTCACCTAGTCGACACGCGGCGCGTATACACATTGCTCTTATTTGCGCCGCTCGTGTCCTGTTTTGTTTATAATAATGGCTGAGGCTAAAAAATATATCTTAAATTGCCTTTTCTTTCAAAAGTATTAGAAAAAATCGTCTTTTTACAAATGTCAAAATACTTGGAGGATAATAAAATACTCCCTTCACTTCAATCGGGTTTCAGAAAAGGTCGTAGTACATCAACTGCCCTAATGAACGTAATCGATGATATTCTTTCAGCTCAGGACTCGGGAATGGCTACAATTCTTACTTTATTAGATTTTTCCAGAGCGTTTGATTCTATAAACATATCCTTACTTCTTTCTAAACTGTCTTACTATGGTTTTGATACCTCTACAGTCCGTTGGTTTCATAGTTATCTTACTAACAGGAAGCAATTTGTTTCGTTAAGAGAATCTAACGGAACCTACATTCACTCAGATCCTATTGAAGTGCGAAGAGGTGTTCCCCAAGGATCAATACTGGGACCTCTTCCATTTATTTTATACACAGCTGATATTGTTGATATCATAAAGCATTGTAAGTTTCATATCTACGCTGATGATGTACAATTATATCTGTCGTTTCCTCCTAACTCAGAGGATAGTGCCATACAATCAATTAATTCAGATCTTGAGCGAATTTCACAATGGTCGAAAAACAATTCTTTAGTGTTAAATCCAACAAAGACGAAATTTATGATTTTAGGTACGCGAAAACAGGTCTTGCAAGTTGGAGATGGCAACCTGCCTATTTTAATTGATAATTCTCCAGTTGAACGTGTTTATCAAGCACGTAATCTTGGCATTACTTTTGAAGCTGATCTTCGTTTTGAATCTTACGTTCAGGAACTTTGTCGTAGTTGTTTTTACCGTTTGAAAGTACTATACAACATACGACCTTACTTAAGGACTGATTTGAGAATTCGACTTTGTGAATCTCTTATTTTATCTAAAATCAACTACTGTATTAACGTCCTCTTCTTCTCTCGCGGACACACCGCTTGTTACAGCGCGTACAAAATGCCTGTGCCAGGTTTATTTTCAGCATACCACCACGTACTCCGATTAAACCATTTTTAAACTTTGCAAATATTTTAAACATAAAATCACGAATCCAATTTTACATCGTTGCTCTTTGGTGTAATAAAAAATAAGTCTCCAGATTACCTGTATGATAAGTTGACATGGTTCACTTCTCAAAATACACGTCACCCGCCCCGAAGCACTACACTACTTAAGCTTTGTTGGCCTCGTAGTAAAACTGCTGCCTTTCGTGGAAGTTACCGCTATCTCGCAAGTAAGTGTTGGAACAATTTACCTCCACCAATAAGGAGCCTAAACTCCATTAAAAGTTTCAAATGTAACTTAAAAAACGTCATTAAATTTCTCTATTATGAATAATGTCGGATATTATTTATGGTTGTATTAATTAACGAAAAATAATCCTTAAAACAAGGATTTTTTTACATTCGTAAAAAAAACTAAAGAATAAAAACACACGCACATCCCTGGACATTTCTGGTGGAATCACAAACAATAAAACCATCAGAATATTTCACAAATATTTATTCTTTACAAGCCAACAGTAGCGCCATCTGTTAGAACGCATAAGAACTACGTAAGTAAAGTATAAGCGTTAACTTCACACCACATTGTGTAACTAACTTCACGTCACAATGTGTAGCTAACTTCACGTCACATGGTGTAACTAACTTCACGCCGCAATCAATTAAACGACAGATTACATTTCTTTAATTTAATTGTCTTTATAAATTTTCTTGCATCTAAACAAAGCGAAGGGAGAATTTAATAAAACAATGATTAGGAAAACATAATTTATTATACTTACTTGATAACAATTGATATATGTATTCTTTATTAACAATATATTTAAAAATTAACGTCAAAATAGCTTAAACCAAATGATTTACATAATCACGAAGTCTCCTTAATATAAAATGGTAAATATTTAAATGATTTTATTTAGATAAAACATTCACTAATATAAAATTTAAATATATAAAAATGAATTTCTATATACCTTGGTCACGGCATCACGTGTGAACGGCTGGACCGATTGCGATAATTCTTTTTTTGTTGTGTTTGTTATTGTCACAGAGTCATTTGATCGAAAATATCTTTTTACACCCAAAGATGCGTCAGGAACCTACCAAAGAGTATAGCAGGTTAAGTGTGAAGAATGTGCCCCCAGAGTCAAATGTAATTAATATCATATTGTTATACGTTACCCATTTACATTACTATGTAGTTTTTGACTGCCAATCTCTTACTGTCATTGAGTGACCTTGAAAAATATCTCGACTTTTTTTCTCTAAAACTAATAGAGCTAGGAATATGCCGAACTATAGACAATATTACGACAAATTATTTTGCTAATAAAAAATATTTTTTTTTATAGAAAATTTATTTTCTTGGCTATAATTATTGAATTCTACAAGAGTGTCCACTTCCAAGAAATTCTGAAAATCAGCACTTAGTGTGTAGATTTAACTGTTAAAAGTTTTATCGAAATCGGCGAACGCGAGTGTACTCTTGGGCACAGGGACGTGGGATGACTGTGCGGGAGGAGAGTCGGATCCCTCCCGCCCATCGCTGCCCGCTAAAAAGGCCCTAAAGGCCTGCGCATTCAAGGTCAACCATATACTTACGTGCCGGGAGCTATAGCGTATTCAAATGACCGTATTTATTTAAGATTTTGAACAGGAATATTTATAAAGTTTAAGCAATTTTTACGCTAACTTTAAGTAAACCATCACAGTCTAAATTCAACTAAACCCAATTTACTTACCGCCCTGAAAATATTGAGATTATAACTTTTAGCTGAAATCATTATCTATCAGCGACAACAGCATCCTTTACCACTTTTCAATTACATTTATAAATTGCCAATAGATAAACAAATATGAAAATCATATAATACTACACACTCCTAGTAAAATAATACAACCTATTTAAAAATAAATTAAAATCCCACTAAAGCTTTTCACATCTCTCGTGGAAACACAGCCTTATCCTCGGCAGTGTTTTTAAAGCGTGATCATTTGTCTATTTATTTTATTTAAAATCATTTTCATAATGATTTTGAGTCTGCTTCTTGATCCTGTTGCTTGATTAGATTCCAGTAATGACCTTTTATTTTTTTCAGTTGATCATGTGTGCCCATCTATAAAAAAAATAATAATATACTACTTACGCCATCTATTGACGGATAGTCAGTCTAGTCTGTTACGCTATCACGCTTAAATCACTGAACCGATGTTGATGATATTTGGTACAGAGTTAGATTAGAGCTTAGGAAAGACATAGGCTATATTTTATTGTAAAAAAAATACTTAAGAATACAAAATAATCTAAAGTATCACAAATACACAATTGTTAATAGCTTTAAAAAAAAACAATCGCTACGAAGGTTCAATTAAATCCGAAAGAGTTACTCAAATGTTTTATCCGCGTCTGTAGCGCGTCTGTAACTTACCTCTACAATATTTCCTTTGCTCAACACAACAATGAGATCAGCATTCATGATAGTGGATAGTCTGTGAGCTATCACTAACACAGTCCGACCTTTAGAGACCGTCTCCAGGGCGTTTTGGACTACTTTTTCACTTGCAGCATCTAAGGCACTGCAAAATATTATTATAAAGTCACACATTATACAAATAAATAACCTTTTTTTTTGAAGTCGGTTAAAAAGTACTGTCTAAAAAGAAGAAATTACTAATTGGTTTGTTTTTTTTTTTAATTCATGAAGTACACAGACACATAATTACCGATATTTAAAGTTTTTTTTTAATAATACTATACTTATTATTTTTTCATAATTTAATTATTATAATTGATTATTTTACAAAAATTATTAAAAACGATTTCTTTTGTTTGTCTGGCTTACATATCACGCGACAGGATGTATAAATATCTAGCTAAAATTACGAGTGATATCCAAATGATATGCGGCTCAAATTATTAATATATGCCAATTAATACAAAATCTTTGGATTGCAGATCGAAAATAGATTCCAAGTTTGAATTTTCTATATCCAAATTTGAATTTGGAAATCTATTTTCAATCCATATGCCATTTTGGATTGAGATTAATTAATTTCGGCCATTAGACAATATATCTACAATATGCAGAGGATTGATTTGTGAACGATAGAAACATGTAACATCCATAAATTGCGTCACACGAACTTCATGATTTTTTGACCCCTCCCCCCTTCCTTGTAACCTAACCTAACCCAACAAAATGCTGAAACAATTATTCAAGTGCATTTTAATTAAATAAATAAATCAAACATCTTAAGTCTCAGGTTTTGATATGATTTTTTTTAAATGTTACATTACGATATTTAGCACACCTTTCCAACCCTTGTCACACTTCGTCAACCCCCTCCCTTCCCTTTATAGTGTGACGTAGGTTATGGATGGCTCCTTTGGGAAACTTTAATATAGGTCTTACCTAGTAGCTTCATCTAATATCATCACAGGAGGATTTTTCAAAACAGCTCGAGCAATAGCAATTCTCTGTTTCTGTCCCCCACTTAAAGACATCCCTCTTTCCCCTACCATTGTATTGTAACCATCTGGGAAGTTTCGGACAAAATCATCAGCATTCGCTAGTTTTGCTGCTTGGTACACCTGTGAAATAGGATAAAAGTGCCACATGAGAATACAGCATAAACGGACACACATCTCGACATTCACTTCACCCCCACGTCGATAGATGGCGTACGAGTACAATCATTTGTTTACTTTGTATTCTTAAATATTTTTTTCGAGATTGATTTAAACCTGATTTTCACCTCAGCATCCGTCGCATCTGGTCGTCCATATCTGATGTTCTCCCTCACAGTAGTCGCAAATAACACAGGCTCCTGACTGATAAGCCCTAAGGCTCTACCACGAAGCCACCGACAGTCAAACTCACGGATATCTATGTCATCTATTGTCACTGAACCGGAATTTACATCATAGAATCTAGAAAAAAAAGTAATTTTACTGTTATCATCATCATCATCACAACCCATTAAAGCCCCACTGTTGAGCGGAGTCTCCTCCACGGGATGGGGTGGGTTAGGCCATAGTCCACCACGCTGGCCAAGTGCGGGTTATCAGACTCAACACACCAACAGAGAACTTTGTAGAACTCTCAGGGTTGCATGTTTCCTCACGATATTTTCCTTCACTGTTAAGTGAAGTAGTAAGTGATATTTAATTGCTTAAAATTGAAACTGAGACAAAGACATACCGAGTAAGACACCCGTGTCTAAACCACTGCAGTATATTGATAAATTCCTAAATATTATTCGCAATTATTGACGAAATTTAATAAATTATTATTTATTTATGTTATAGCTATATGCCACTTAAAACGAGACCGAAGTTATTGTTAAAGGAAAAAGACGGATGTAGCAATCTGATTCGAAGATTTTAGGCTGGGGAAAAAGTTTCTTCGCATTTTTTAAGAAAATTCAAAACATTTTTTAATAAAGTATATTTACATTTATCTAAAGTATGTAGGTACCATTTTGTTCGATAACTTTTTGCAATCTTGTAGGTTATCACCTCCCAGCCAAACTTTCTTAATTTTTGCTGAGTGGCTAAAGATGTGTGAGGTGTAGCGTTATCATGATAAAAAACCCCTTCTGTTGATTAATTCCGGCCGCTTTCTCTCAACTTCTTGCTTTAATCTCATCAGTTGTTCGCAGTAGAGTTCAGAATCGATGGTCCTGCCTGGTGGTAACAGCTCATAATGAATAATGCCCTTCCAATCCCACCACACACACAGCATCACCTTGTTGCGAGTTAACCCGGGTTTCGCCACAGTCTGTGAAGCCTGACCGGCCTTTGACCACGACTTTTTTCGCACGTTCTTGTCGTTACGTGATCCACTTTTCATCACCAGTTTTCAGCTACTTCAAAAATGCTTCGGTTTCATTACTTAATCGTAATAAAGAATCACAAATGAGTACAGGGTTCATTAGGTTTCTTTCAGTGAGCTCATGAGGTACCCAAATATCGAGCTTTTTTGTGTACCCAGTTTTTTTCAAATGCACCAAAACTGTTTTGTGGTCAATTCCCAGTTCTTCAGCTACGTCGTAACTACTTATATGCCGATCTTGCTCTACTTTTTCAAAAATGGCATCCGTTTTATCCGTAATAGGGCGACCAGAGTGAGGTGCATCTTTGACATCAAAATTTCCGGATTGAAAACGCTTCAACCAAATTTGTGCTACTCTCACAGACACGGCACTAGGTCCATAAACATCGCAAATTTTTTTCGTGGCTTGCGTTGCATTTTTACCTTTTTTGTAATAAAATTTTAAAATGTATCGAATTTCTTCATTAGATTCACTCATCTTCTCAGTACGAAAAACAAATAAAAGTCACACATTTTCCTAATTTGAATTTGGAATTATCTTCTTTAAAATGTAGACTTTGAATGATACCAAAACCAGGCAGATACAAATAGTATAGCCAAAGAGATTTTATTACAAGTTCATACATACTATAATGCGAAAAGACTTTTTCCCCAACCTATTATAACGTAAGTTCAAGTTGTCATTTTATTTATTAATGATTAAAAACACCAGAAAAAGACATTGGATTAAACGTGGCTAGTGAGTTCGTAATCAGGAGACTCCTTAGCAAAACACATTATTGAGTTACAATAATGCATAAAGGGCTCTGGACACAATTGACCAAAAGTTGACCTATTTTTGTTGAACCAATAAAATTTAATCATATTAAATAACATTAGTATATAAAACATAAAAACAGAGATTCTTCCTATTTTTACCTTTCTAGAAGAGCAGCAATCGTAGATTTACCATTACCCGAAGTACCAACTATGGCAATTGTTTTACCAGCGGGTATTTTTAAATTGAAATTCTTTAAGACAATCTGAAAAAAACATTATTAACATTACTACTATAACATAGAAATTATGTTTTTCTGGACTCAACGTGGTATCATTAGAATACCCTCAGTTCAATGTATTAGCATCAGATTAACATTAAAAAAATAATGATTACAAAAAAATAGGTCATGTTTTAATTTGTTAAAAAAGTAGGACCTACAACGTTTTGGATATAAGTTGTCGATTCAATATCAAAGGGAGATGAAAGGACATGACCTAACCATTCATAGTTGGCCCACGAACGGAACGAAACATGTCATCATAACGAAAACTACTAATTTATTTTTTAACTTAAGAATCAATCTTCAGTAAACGTGCGTTTTCCTGATGCATGCCATAAGTACACAGGGGGGCATGATATCATAGATTTAAATGGTCTGGTTTAGAGGAGAAATGTGCGAAATCCTGGAATGTCCATCAGTTACTGAAAATTGATTCTTAAGTTCATTTGTCATGATTCCTGAAAACTTTTATATTCTATCCCATTTGACTTAGAACTCATTTTTTTTTATTTCTATATAGATAAATTTTGGTTATCATACTCACAGCTTCCGGTCTTGTAGGATATGCGAATGTGACGTCTTTGAATTCTATATCGCCATGGAATTCGTGGTATTTAATAGTTTTACTTCCTGAGGTGTCCATTTTTGGTTCTTTGTTTATATACTGCAACAGTAATGTTATATAGTAATGCAACCACATTAATCTATAGGCTATGTACATTAAGGGATACTTTACAATAATGGAGGGCGCTGCTAGATGTATTAATTACCAAAATATCACGATGGATGACAAAACAAATGAAATCAGAATAGATTTAAAGACCAAAATTGGGAATCAACTTATCCAAGCTTAAACTCAGAATTTATTTCAATAAGAATTAGATAATACTATAAAATAAATATAATAAATGTCGGGACAGAGAGCCGATTTCAATGAATGAAGTAAGCCATTGAAGTGTACCCGTCGGTAACCCGTCGATAACCCATCGGTAACTCGTCGATAATTCGTGGGTGACTTGTATTTTTTCGTCACCGATACTGTTATCGAGTGGGACTCCATTAGAATCTTAAACTAATAGCAATAGTTGATACATATTATGTTATATCGTGTGAATTAAATATCTATCACATATATGTCGACATAAATCTAAAACAGTTGAACAGTGATCACAATATATTTTAGGACCCTTTTGGTTTATACAAACTGATTTCTAACAAAAGTCCAACTCACCTCAAACACTCGTCCTCCCGCACTCCTACCCTTAACAACAGCACCAAATAATAAAGACAACTGCGCCACAGATCGCTGAACTGTTTGCGCATTAACTAGAAACGCCATCACATCACCAGCAGACATTTGACCGGTGGACATAAAATGGCCGCCGAGGAACATCGTCGCTAGGACCATGCTGAAAATAAATCATAGTGTCTTTACTAAAATCTTCATTACGTAACAACAATGATTACTAATTGTTAAAATGAACTCAATCACAATATAACTATCGCCATTTAAAATAGTAAATTACTCGATTATAGTGGTCAAGCTGACCACAACCGCTGTACCGCGCCCTAGGAACGCGCGGCGGGGCAGGGGACGGGTAAGAAAAAGCACGAATTCACATGAGATCGCTATTGCCGGACGGATATCATATATAAAACCGATATCATATTTTTTTAATTTTCCGATACACATTATTATTATTATTAGGCATTTATCAGTTTTAAAATATGACTGGCATTAATAAATTATTAAAATTTTCGGCTTTACACGCCAGTGTTCGGGATTGGAAGAAATTGATAGATGCTTCGTTGGTAAAGGATTTATATAGAATGTTTAGAAAAGTCCCATAAAATCTTTACTAAAATAACTCTACACTACGTTCTCGCACTATTTACACGTCTCCGGTATGTACAGTTCTTATTTCTAATCTGCACAGTTCCATACTTATTACACTTCTCACTAAACACTATTTCCACCGCTGTTCGTCGCTATACACTTCACAATATTCCACCACTATGACTAGGCACCACTTCCTCTGCACTTCGATATCTCTTCGAACTCACTTCTTTACTCTCGAGTAATAGACTGACTTACAATAGTCCGTACAACGCTTTATATAGGATTTCATATAGAAACTTCTCGTTACTAAAATCACAATTTAAAAAAAGATTATTCTGAAAACCACTGGAAAGATCTAGAGTTATACCCATCCCACTCGAACACATAAATTTGCCTAATGCCTTTTACCACATGTCACTCATCGAAGGCTCTCGGTTCATCTTGCCATCTTATTCTATTTTGACATTTTCTAGAAAGTTCGAAATAAAACTAGGTCTAGGCATGCGAATTGTTTTGATGTAGATTCGCAATAGTATTAAATTATTAAATTGGATAGGAAATTAATTAAATACCTAAATAATTCATTTAATTATTTAATTTCTTTCATAGTATATGCGAAACCTGTGCACGACGAGATATATACGTGCAAAATAACAGTACGTAATAGTGTAGATCTTTCTTTCTTTCTTTTATTTTTAACCAATCAGTGCAAAACTTGAAAATCAGTAATGAAATAATTAGACACTGATTAAGGTTACAGTAAAGTGAATCATGAATTTAGGTAAATAATATTTTGTGTGCTAGATTCTAGGCAGCTAGATCTATTGGATTTGGTAAGTTTTTCATTAAATATAGTAGGGTAAGATAAGACTAACGTATTAAAAGACTAAAATCAGAATATTTAAAGAAAGAAGAACTAAATTTTTTATGTTCTTCACATCACGAGACAACGCATGACCCATCTTGGAGAATTTATTTTATGTGCATCTGACATACACAACACGACAGCGGGTGCGGTCAAGCTATATTTTTCCTAAAAACCTCGAGACTATAATTTACTTTTTTATCTTCTTTCTAAATAAAGCAATGATAATACAATTCAGGGCCGTTCAAGTATCATGTAAGCAGATTTTTTGCAATTATCAACCCCAACCATACTTCCCATGTCAAAAAAGTAAGCAAAGACTCTCTTCCCTTTCCTCCCATGCTTACGTAAACATTGATTGCATATGCATCTTTATCCCTCCTTATTCTGAGCAGCGATATTCACGTTTCGATGTGCGTGTTTAAGAAAAATAAGCAAAGCAAGGAATCCATCACCTCCCTTTAAAGTTTACATAATACTTGACCTGCCCCTTTGCAGTGAAAATGAATAAATAGGTTACTCAACTTAAACAACAAGCTATTACTTGTTTCATTGTAATGAAAATAAAAAAATGTATAAATACCCATTCAAAAACAAATTAGTCCCAGCCTGAAAGAGACCGACACCTAAACCTAATTCCATACTCAGATTGGCGGCGGTGTTGCACTCCTCCGCAAATAACTTAGCTTCGTTCTCTTCGCCTGCAAACGCTCGAACTGTTCTCATGTTAGCTATTGCCTCTTCAGCTACCAGTGTAGCTTTTTCTATCTAAAAAAAAAATATATTGCAATTGTTGTTATATTGTACAAGTATTAAGAGAATGCTGCAACTTTAAGTGATCATATCAAATCTTTGTGTAATGAATAAATGAATTAACTCATTTATTCATAAAAGACAAATAAATATCACCTATCTATCATGGAACCTCAACAGGCCAAAAATTATTTACTAAAGCTAGCATAATCTTGAATTATATTCAAATCATACCTGAGACTGAGCTTCTCTGGACAGTTTTCTTAATAATGAGCCAATGAATGTTCCCCCAATTACCACAGACGGTACACACAACATTGTCATACCTGTCAAATGTGGGGATATTACTAATAAACTTACTGCTGAGCCTACAACCTGGAATATAAAACATTTTTTATTACATTACTGTCAATTTAGATAGCGAATCTAGAATTGAGAGATTATCAATGCTGTGAACCTTTGATCTACATAATTAGGAAAATAGGAATATGTATACATAAGCCAAATTCAAGAGAGAATCATCCGAAACAAACCGAATTTAGGGTCATCACAACGCCGAGTCAAATAAAATGTTTCAATTACGACTTATTTACTTGACTGCTGAACACTAACTAACAAATTTGTATCACGATTATTTTTTTTAAGGTGTACATAAACAAAATCCGAAACGGTCCGGTCTAGTGCGGTGTTTCAAAAGCTTTCGGTCAATGAAAATATTATTCAAATAAAATACCGGTAATACTAGCCGGAATAACATTTTTGTAAAAAATCTTTAAAATGAACGATAAATAAGGTTTGGAACATTTACCTGTCATTCTTCTAGTCTTAATTGTTAAACATTCTCTTTGGAACTTGTATGAGGTATAGTAACTAGGACTTATCTTACTGCAGTGCCTTTACACAAGGCTTTAACGTTTAACCATAATTTTAATTATTTAGTATCCCATAGCAAAAAATCACCACTATCCTTTACTGTTTTAAGCGTGAAAGAAGAACGAACTAACAAACACGACATTGCATCTATAGTATTAGAATGGAAAAGTAGTGCTATTGTTACACAAAACCAAAAATTAGAATACTTTTATTTCCGATTTTTATTTATGATACGAAACAAACGGGCAGACGATCCATCTGATGGAAAGTGGCCACGAACGAAAAGAAGAATGCTGCGTTTTCATTGGACCCTGACTTCACTAGAACTAAAATAATAGAAATATTTCTTACTTGTGTAATTGCTCTCAAACCACCAGAGATTGTTTGTTTAAAGGAACTTTTGAAATCTTGTACATCTACTGTTATTCTGAAAATAATAATACACAAATAATTATTAAATAATGTTACATGTTGTTTGAATTTGAAACTATGACTGAAAGACACTGATCTGAGACTGATCATTATTATAAAGACTCTTCAAAACTAGAGGGACAAAATTACAAATAAACAAACCCTCAATAGGGTTTGAAATTGTTAAAATAATGATGGTACAAGTTTGTCTTTAAATTGTCAATGCAGTGTGAACAGATTTAGCAGAATTAGAACTCTATTTTAGCAGATTGTGACGCAGAACAGAAAAAATGGTACTTTTTGGAAGAATTGTAAAGAAAATTAGCAGGACTTGTGTATTGGCGTCATTTTTATTTAGATGAATTCCCAACACATGTATATTTTATTTGGTAATGTATATCTATATTATAGAATGTATTTTACTTGCGTAGTAGTAACTTGTGTCACAACAAATAAAAATATGTCCAGAATTATCGATCTGAGTGAAAATAAAGTTGAAATGTTTCCGTCTTGGTTATTAGGTACAACAATGCCCAATTTTTTAAAACATATAACATAAAAGTTAGTATCAAGAATTTCTGTTCTTAAAGATTACTAAGAGAACTCGCATAATGTTCGATTTAAATCTGGTCACACTGTATCGGTTGTTTGACGCCTCTGGGTTCGAACTAGTGGTAACTTTGAATTATAGAGGCTCGAATTATCAATGGTTAGAATCAACAAGAGGGTATATATAAAAATAAAAGGACATTTAAAAATTTTATGCAGAAATAAGCATTTTAAAGAACATACCTATTAACAAGCTCCCCAGTCCTTTCCTGGTCAAAAAATGCCATGTCTTGTTGCAAAATAGACACAAAGAGATCTTGCTTCATCTGTGCTGCTACCTTTTCACCAACTTGAGCTAATAAATGTATATACAAGAATGTGAATGCTGCCTGAAAATACATTATTTTTTCTTTTAGCATTCAGATGTCATGTGATGATCTACTTTTATAAGCATAAATTTATATATTTAATTTCATTTCCAAATTTATGACTTTTATGGGCTTCCTGGTGACATTTATTATCATTTTTTATTGATAATTCTACCCTACCATCGTAATGTATATTACGATATATTTTATTAATATAAGGAAGGTATTTAAATCAGTATTGGAGTACATATAAGATACCTAATGATGGGGGTCAAGGGCTTTCTTGTTTGAGACATATTTAACAATATCTGTTTCTAAGAATTTGTTGTTAAAATCGATCTTGTATTTAAATTTTTGTTATACTTACTTGTCCAATATACAATGAGATCATTTTTAAAGCTGGCATTTTAATCTCTTCAACAAAATCAACACCAGGATTTGTTCTCATTCCCGCCAGCACATTCACTATAACACCCAACATTGCTGGAATGTAGACATTGAGGAAGGCAACGGCTAGTGCTGACTGAAATTATATTAGAGAAGATAGGCATGATATTCCAGTAACAATATTTTATATTAACATAAACCTATTTTATGTCTTTAATCACTTGTACAACTTTCACAACAAAAAAACTACTAAGGAAATGCTACCTGAAGGTTTTTGAAGTCTTTTTTTACACATGAGGACCCATGGAACTTGTCGTTGAATCCATGGGACCATAATAAACGATTCTTCCAAAATTTTATACATAATTTAAGTAATAAATTAAAAATAAATAAAATACTCACTGCAACAGCAGCAGCTAACAGCCATTTATGTGGAAGGAGATACTCCCATAATCTCTTCCAGTCAAATTTAGCACTGTCATCGTTAATGTTTGGTCTACGCTGTATAATTCTAGATGGAAGAGCCTTACAATAAACTACCCCATTACTATATAATAATCGAGCAGCTAACCCTAAACTGACACCGGTGCATAGTTTCCAAGGACTACAAAGCAGCAAAACACCAGATTTTAAGTTCTTATCCGTTGATGATTTTGTATTTGTAATGTATCGTTTTACTACCTCTGACGGTTTATTCTTCACTATATTAACATAGAATCCATTATTCTTAAGTGGTATCAGCCTGAAAACAAAAAAAAATATTAAACCTAGTGGCATTCTGCTAACGGAACAGGCATTGTATTTCACAGATATATGTACATATTTATACACTCTATAATTTTAAGTAATATTTATAAAATGAAACTAAGTTATAAACATTCAAGAATTCAAATTTGAATGTTTCTCCTATCAACCATTACAATAAGCACAAAAAAAAATTCTTTTGCAATTTATTATATTCTTCTGCAATTTATCATATAATTAAGCATGAAATAAAAACAATGTTTATTTATTGTTATTGTGCTAAATATTTGATAATCTAACAAATAAACTTTGATATTCTACTGACTTTGTTGTAATCATGACTTGTTTTTTTTTTGCCTTTGGTATTTACATTTGTCACTACTGTGAGTTGCAAAGAACTTCTGTTTTGTTTTATAAATAAAATGGTTTTAAAAACTGTCATCTATACTAATATTATAAAGAAGTAAGATTTGTATTTTTGTATGTAACGAATGAACATAAAAACTACTGGACCGATTTCAAAAATTCTTTCACCATTAGAAAGCTACATTATCCCTGAGTAACATAGGCTATATTTATTAAAAGAAAAAATTAGAGATCCTCAGGAAATCTCACTAAAACCAACCCAAGGTGCCAAAAAATTTGCCATAAAATATCTTTCATCGCATGCACTGCAAAGAGTATTGATGATAGAACAAAGAAATGTTCTACAATATTATAGAACATGTCAATATCTACAAAAAACTCTGCGAGACCATATGTCCAACTATTATAGTTATGTCACTATAACTACTTTTTTACATTTTAAAAGTTGATAAAAATGCCAATCAAAATCAGACCATGTTTTCTATAACTTTGTATTAATCCTTATCCAAATAAATTATTTCGTATTCAAGACTGTTTCAATACCTGTAAAATACTTTTTGAATTATTAAAATCGGACATTCCAGTCAAAAGATATTACGAAATAAAAATATCAAGATAAATAAATAATAATCCCAGACGGGTCGCGGACGCGGTGTGGAGTGCCTCGCAGCGCAGCGAGTAACGCGGCGATAGAGGAGCGACAGAATGCGGGAGCCAAAATGTTAAAAAAAAATTATCCACCCGTGCGAAGCCGGGACGGCCCCTAGTGTTTGATAAATTTAAGTTCTCATTATAATCTCCTGTGGATGAGGAGCGTGTTAGGTAGTATGCTGGCTTAGTGTGGGTTTGTGGACATCATACATGTTTTAGGACATTGTGGAAAGCTGTGGCGTGCAGGTTCCCTTAAGATGATTTCCTTCACCATATAAGCAATATTAATTGATTAAAGTCAAAGGTTTCCCAGGATCGAACTCGGACCTTCTGCGTAAGACATTGAAGTCTTAATTACTTGGCTAACACTAGATTCTCCACCCCAATAGAACTTGGTTAAATGTCTAGCTTAATAGGGAAAATCTGAATAAATAATCATGCAATAGGTTAGAAACACAAACCGTTGCCGCATAAGCTGACAGGAGTGCATGTGCAGTAACTGCCACATGTTGAGTATTCTTCTTCGAAGGAAATATCAGAAAAACATCATATTGCCATATTTATGTGATAAGAAAGAGATTTATGGTAGAAAATTAAATTCGATTACGTTATTGATAAAACTGTCATCTTCAAATTAAGGAATGTCAATGTCACGTCAGTTGATATCGCTGTATATGTATGTGGCACAGATTATAAAATATGTTTTTTTTTAAATGAAATATTGTGTAAATAATAATTATCTAAATAAAATCTGTAATTTTTTAAAATAAAAAAAAACATATTATTTGGAATATCTTAAATTGGAAGTTTGGAATGTGGCCACTGGATGGCGCATTATGAAGATATAAAATTAAATTCCATTACATTAAACCGATGCCACAGATGACGTAATTGTTTTTTTTTCAATTATATTTTATGAGTAACATAGCATTCTCACATACTTAATGCATTAAAAACAATTATACTTGTTCGGTAAAATAATTTAAGTTGTAAGTTTGAAATGTGACCACTAGATGGCGGCTCAAGCACTAAAGAAGAAATTTTATACATTTTAAAACTTCATGCGTTGAGCTTGCTCAAACTATGGACTGCCGCTTCAACATATATTATATTATTTATAGGTATTATAGGTATTCATAGAGTATATTAAACATCGTATTGAAAACGGCACAATATTTAAATGATATTTTGTTTTATTTAAATTTTCATCTATCTTCAGAAATAGTGTTTAGGATAATTGAAACGTATGGATTCAGGAACAGTTAATTTTACATTCTTGGAGCAATCTCAAGTTTCTAAAATACCGATTGTACTAATAAAGTATAGAAAACTACATATTATTATAAACTACAAATTAATAGAATGAAGCCTCGGTTGCAATAATCGATGCCAAACTTAACTATTCAGAACAAAGCCCCAGCATCGGTGATTAAACCTAACCACCCTTTATTGTAATGGTATAATCCTTTCCACCCTCGATAACTCTCGAATGGGCACTACAAATCGGCAATAACGGCCGGCTATAAAATGTATTAATGTTTGACCACTACCGCCGCTACGGCTACCGCGTAAATTATTGGGTAGGTATATAGATTAAATACAATATTGAGTTATAATATATTTTTATTACACAATATTATTTCTAAATAAGATATTGTTATAGAATGAGAGAGAAATGATACCCATTACTGTACAGCAATACCTATACACATGCAATTTAGACGGAGCCGAGTAGTGCCTGGGGCTTCAGACCCAGGAGCTCTTTCATAATATATAAACAATTTTTATATTAATTTCAAATTGATACCTTTACGTGTTTAAAAATCGCCTGATAGGATAGTCAAAAGAAAAATAACTTTTTGGACGTGCAAGTTTAATTTTTAAATTGTTTTTCCTCATTTATACTTTTATAATAATTTTGCAATAATAATAACCACTTACACGAAACCTTCATTATGGAGTATACACGATACATCTGTGATGTTATTTAGACGAGATCACTTTGACAACAGGCTCTAATCTATCAGTACAGACTACAGAGGTTATATATATTATCTAACCTAGTTAAATTTAATCAACATTTTATGCTTTTAATTCTAAAGATGCGAGGCGGTGTACTTGAAATAAAATACTAGGTTATTAACAAACTACAGCAAGTTCTTAAGTGAACGCCATCCCCCCTCCTTCTCATTACCCGTATAAACTTGGCATAACTTATAAAAGCTTTGTACACTTAAGAATAAAAATTTAAAAAATCGAATTCAACGATGACAGATGGTGAAGTGCGTTGCACCCATTTTAGCGCCAATAAACCCATTGTTTAACACAAGTGCCGCAAGTTAACGCAATTATTTGTATATCGCTGTTTTTTATTTGATTTCATGCCATTTAAAGCTTCGAAGAGTGTGTATTAGAGTACTATTGTTTTATTAGTAACTAGTTGATCTGCCCCGACTTCGCGCGTATAAGACGAACACGCGTTCAAACATTCAATTCACCTGGAAACTCCTCAACCATTTTGATTTCGCTGACTTAGAAGTAGGTACGTTTTTTATTTTTAAAATGTTAATTGAATTATTAAAAAAAGACCTAAATGGATTTGATTATATTTTTTAAATCTATGTCGGCATAAAATAACTACGAGATAGATTTTGTCTTGGCGAGGAAGGAATAAAAACAAGCACTAGAAAATATCAGCCAAGTACCTACAATTAGTACTTTTACAGTGATGGTTACGTACAAGTAAAGTTAACAACTGCCGTTTTTGCGGAAAATGTAGTTTTTTGTTGGTACAACTGTTTTGAAAGGCAAAGTGACACTCAGATCAATGTTGCCAACATCATAATTCATAACTAACAATACAAAGACCAGTTTACCAATAGAGAAACTACAAGGTGCTTTATGGTTTTCGGATTTAACGGTTATTGATTTTTATTTAAAGTTTTACTTGTTAGGCATTTTTTAAATTATCGTTTACTTAGAAAATCCAAGGAATTAAAACTACACTAAATTATTGTAGTTTTTAAGGTTAATTTCCAATAAATTAAACTCGAGTCACCCTAATAAGCTCTAAACGTTGGTAATAATTTGATCTATTTGAAAATGTTCCCACAGTGACCACAAATCACAATAAATTGTAAAGTCATTCATATATCCGTGTAATTAATCAAACTGTTTTTACAAACATTAAACACTACATAAGCCCCGCGGTTTCACCCTCTATATTTTGGATAATTGACACTATATCACTGTAAATTATAGCCTATGTTATATTTTGATATGTAAGCTACATTTTTGCAAATTTTCATCACAATCCATACAGTAGTTTTTGCGTGAAAGAGTAGGATCTATCTACTAGCGACCCTATTAGCGCCCCGGCTTCGCACGTTTTCTCTACTATAATATGTACAAGTATAATACATATAAAAGTTCCTCTTGAATCACTCTATCTATTGGTAAAAACCGCATTAAAATCTGTTGCGTAGTTTTAAAGATCTAAGTGTATAGACAATAAAAATATAATAAGTAGAGGCCAACCGTCAGCTGGAAGACGGTCCAAACTACAGAAGTTTAGGGCTCCAGAGCTCTTGATCCAGCCAAGCGAGCCTCTCAAGATCTTGATCGAGGCTCTTGGCCATTAAGCCATTGGCCGTTATGACAACCTGCTAAGTCCAGATCCAACATGTCGACAACCTCATGAGCTAAGTCAAGATATGTCGTACCAGCATCAAGTAACAGTTTCTCTATCATTATTTTTCATCATCATTATCACATGTTTTATTGAAAGTTACTAATGTTGACCATGACAATAGAAGTTCAAGAAAAGGTGTTTAATATCAAAACTGCTGGCAACACTAAATCCCTTCATGTCATTTGGGTCCTTTGGTTTCGGTTGTCGGAAGCGATAGACGTATTAATAACTAAAACTTACAGTTAGTTACCATATACCCTAATGTTAATTATGATGGCAACACTAATTGAAGTAGCAGCCTGTTAGTTATGATGTTGGTAGCATTTTGAAAAATTGATAAACATAAACCTGAGAAGTAGGGGGTTGAAAAATCAATACGCCGTTATGACAGTATTCATCGCGAGTTTTCTAGCAGTAACATTCAGGAGTAATATTCAAGTCAACAAGCCGTTATACTGCAGCTCTGCGTATAAAATATAACCCATATTTAATACTGTTAATTAAATTATATATAAATAATTTCTTCATGCTTTTAGGTATGATACTGGCAACACCTTTTTTCGTGGCAGCCTGTTAGTTAACGTAAATATAAATATGATTATATCGTGAGTATTCTAGCCGTAACTCTGAAGGTCTGAGTCTAAAGTATAACCCCAGGAGGATATTCTAGTCAAGCCGTCATACTGTTAGTCTGCCTATAGACTACAATTCTTTTTTTTTTAACAATTTATAGAGCGATAGAGATAACAACTAGCTGACCCGGTAAACGTTGTTTTGCTATATAAATTTAAAAAATTTGGGGTGGGCCACCCTTATCACTTAGGGGGATGAAAAATAGATAGTAGATGATTCTCAGACCTGCTGAATATGCATATAAAATTTCATAAAAATTGGTCGAGCCGTTTCGGAGGAGTTTGGTAACAAACACCGCGACACGAGAATTTTATATATAAAATATTTATTCATAGTTGCATTAAATTAATTGTGTTTCCACATGTCAATGGCAGTAAAGCAATATCGAGTGACAAATTCTAATATCTCCTAATACTATAATTTATGTGTTGTGGTGACATCAACATGCCACCCCTGCTTCACCCTTATGGTTAGGGCGTGATGTTATAATATGACTTGAGATTATCTATCAATAAAACTTTAAAATATTAATAAACCAGTCGAGCCGTATTTAGCCGTAACCACTATGTCCCTGCATTTTAAACCTGTAATATCTCCGTAAATATTCATTTAAATTTCATGCTGTAAAGGGCCATATTGATCTATATTAAATGCACAATGTATTTAAGGTACCTAATTGGATAAGTATTAATGCTGTAATGTTTAAAATCGCTTCGTAAATAAGCCATTATTTCTGGTAAAAAGTATAGGATAAAAAATGGTTATTGTGGGTTATCCCTAAGAGATAGACATATACCATCGCGGACTTTTTTGTAGACCTTTTTAAGGTAAACAATACAGTAGTACATTATTTTGATCTATCTGGTAGGGCAAAAATATGTGTTCGTTCACGCCATCACATTAGAAACCTCTAAAATTATCAGTGTTTCTCTACTATATTATATACCTATGTATTATACATTCGTAACAAATCAACTTTAATTAAAAATTGTATATTTTTCTATGTATACAGTGGGGAGGGGGAATGAAGAAAAACATGCTGCGGTTTCAGCAGACCCTGAGCAAGAGCCTAAAGTCCATTAGATCCACAGCATTAATAGGATGGGAGAGGGAGGGGGTAAGTTTAATTTTAAAACTAAAAAGAGGCGCTGAAAAAAGAAGAGCTGCAGTTATATCTTAATCTTGTCTAAGTATACCAGAAAAAAATATATAAATTATGTGGATGGCTTTAAACTTAAAAAAACGTTTTAAAGCTAAGTTTGTTAGTTAAGGTCTGCGACCAGGATCGACCAGACAAGGAGTTAAAACCCGGGATCTTAAGGGTAAACATATCAAGAATCATTTAAAAATGATTCAGTAGATTTCTAAAAGAAAGTTTATCAGTAGGTTGATAGTAATATCAGGTGGTCACAGATTAGCAAACAAATTGTCAACGGGTTTGTCTGTAGTCTGTCATACGTCTCGGTATAATCGCTTCAAACGTAATCCTATTACACCACTTGTCCTCTGCAGACTGCAAGTGTTTAATGAATCGGATTATACCTACCTATCTATGAGTATAGAGACAATAAAATGACGCACGCACAGTTCAGCACTATTTAACCCTGTATAAAATCAGTGATTCCCAAAGTAATTAAATCGACACACAGAAGTTGATGATCAGTTACTGATGGTAAAAGAAAATACAAATTGGATGTCAAATAAATTTCTGTTATGATTTTATTGTATAATAGTTTTGGGATTCAAAATTGTGTAGGTAACAGATATATGTCGGAGAATAGGAAAAAAATTATCAAATAATCCAATCGTCATCGCTATCTATGGCGCTGGAGTAGGGTAGTAGCCATTTCGGTCGTTTTGACAGTCTCTCGAGGAGTGAAGTAGCCTCTGGATAGTGTTAGTGCTTGGAGTGCTGTCTGATTAAGGTCACCTGAGTACCTTACAATGTTGCCTCTTCTTGTGTAGGGTTAGGTTTGTGTTAGCCTAACCTTACGTTTACAGTGATTCCCTTATTATGCGCCGACATTATATATTATGAGAAAACTTATAGAACTACGTCCTTACTCTGCCTATAATATCAGAAGCATAATGTAGATAATTTTATTTGTATTTTTTTTTCTAATTTTCATGCAGTCTGTGCATGTACATAATTAATGCTAGTAACTAGTAACACAGTTGATTTGGTTGGCTAGTAGGTACTTCCTAATGTTCTTTTCTAAAAGTAGTTTCACACACTAAATCATGACTTTAAAGAAAATGTGTGTGTAAAGAGGTCTTATCCTTATGGAAAATAATGTGAATTAATACAATTATCAGTTGAACAGTGGAAAGTGAATGTTTTGGCAACGCAAAAGATTCTTAAACCGATTTGAAGCGTCAGTAGCTTAGTGGTTCAGGCGTTATTTCACGATCGATAAGTCATTCAAATTCCAGACATTGAACTACTGACGTGGCCCATTATTACACATGCATTTAGTATGTGATCCATACTGCTAGTTAAATCTTTAAAAAAAAAAACTTGCACCAGATTTACAAGCACCGGGCACTGTTAGTGCTCAGCTTCCTATGTTTTTTTTTCTTTCAGACGTCTATCAAAGATAATTTTTTTCCAAAATTTATTACAAAAGGGGTCATTCATTTATTACGTAAAACTTTTTTACCCCCTGTTTAATATTTATTACGTAAGAATCTAAATGAAAAAATAAATGTTGCCAGCATTTTTGTAATCTTACGTAAGAACTATCGAGAGTCCCTCCCACCCCTTGTAAGAAAAAATAAGAACTCTGTCGACCCAAAAGAATTAGTTTCTTAAACCGAGCTCTGTAACATTTTAGGGCTCCAAAAGATGACATCACAGCTGGCAATGCCCACCCGCGAGGACACCCACCAGTTTGACTTTACATATATTTACTTCATGAAAAAACTATACAAACACCCTTACAAATATTCAAATAAGAACCAAAATCCTCTAAAATTTACAATATTTTATGATAGTACAGTTAAGCTGTCGGCAGATGGCGCAGTCGATAATACTTGTATTGTAAGGGATTCTTTACGAGCAATAAATATTGTTTGTTTTCTAATCGATCTGCCTCTTATATGTTTTATTAAATATGAGCATTTTATTGAATGTTTGCATGTGTTGAATGTGCTTGGATTTATTATGGTTAATACAAACAATGATATTTAGAATTGTAGGTTAAGTAGATACTAAATACCTAGTGATAGCCCAGTGGTTAAGATACTAGTGTTTTTCTCGGAAAGTTCGAGTTCAATCTGGGCATACACTTCTGACTTTTCTAAGTTTTTTTTTTATGGGAGATAAGGTATAAACGAGCAAATGGTCCACCTGATGGTAAGTAGCCATCAATAATAGACATCAAGAGGGCAAGAGATAGACTCGTTTTGTCGATGCATTGCATCTTTGAAGGTAGAGATCCACTAGATCCGCAGCATTAATGGGATGGGCGAGGGAGGGAGTAAGTGTGACCCACATGCGACTCGACCAGAACGCGTCTTGGCGACACTTGGCGGTCGGATGGCATGCCAGTCGGAAAACAGATCCCATACCACCAAGGGAGTATTGGGTTACTCGGCTCTTACGAAATGCTTTCCCAGCGGCAGAGAGGAATAGTATTCTAACCTGTCCCCCCACGGGTAAGTTATATGTGTTTTAAGCAATGAAATATCACTTGCTTCAACGGTGAAGGAAAACTTCCCTAAAGTTCTCAAAGGTGTGTGAAGTCTGCCAACATGCACAGCGTCAGCGTGGTGAATTATTGCCTAACCCCTCTGAGGAGGAAACCAGGCTCAAAAGTGGGCCATAAATGGGTTGTGATGATGAGATACTAAAAACTGATAGCTTTTAGTCTAGCCATGGAAACTAGACTCGCTGCACTGTGTATACTGATATATTGCCTTACTAAATACTTATGTTCCAATGTTCCCCAGATGAGGTTTGCGCTTGATCTCACTCCAGGTTTTATCTATTTTCTTCGCTTCGTTTATGGTACAATACCAAGTTTTTTGAGGAGGCTACGCTTACTTTTTCCTTGATGTTTCCAGTCCATTGCCTGTTTAGGTATGTGTTCTGGACCTCTGTGGAGTGTGTGGCCTATTCAGCTTCACTTACGACGTTAGATCTGCTGGTCCATCGGGATTTTCGTGGAAGACAGCATTTAACAAAAACTTTAAGTTGGTCTGATCCTGATTGGCTTGGTATCCTTCTACGTTTCCCACCCGTATTGGAAGTACGGATTTTAATATATTAGGATAAAGATCAAATTTTTAAAAATATCAGATCAGCTTTATAACTTTTTTAATAAGCACTTCAAATACAACAACATAGCATTATTTCATCAAAAACCAATAAATAGTTTATGAACACATAGAGGACAAACATACAAACATTTATTTTTATTTATAAAGATTCCTACACCATTGAATAGTTGTAGTGGATATGTTTATCTGCATTTAGTTAAAGCAAAATAAATTAAAGAATTTTATAAACAGAATATTGTATGAAATTTAATTTCCCAATAGATGCATTCAATGGCTACTATACAATACCTCAAAATTTGACAGTAAGACTGTCTCATACTTTGTTACTCTCTTAAGTAACAATTAAAACCTTCTATCAGCTATCACTATCACCTTTAGTAGCCGGCAGCTAACTTTAGGTCTGAGACAAAATAGTGGGAGAAACTTCCGCATTTTTTTAAAGATTACTAACAATATGGATCACATACTACTAGTATTCCTTAATACCTCCAACCAAGCTAAATGCTTGTGTCAGGAGTGGGACACGCCTGTAGTCCAATGTCCGGGATTTGAACCCACGACTTGTTAATCGTGAATCCAACGCCTGAACCACTGAGCTACTGACGCTTCTAAATTGTGCATTGTGCGCGTGTTGCGTGTCTGTATTGGTAGTTCTATCTTTGACATAGCAGACGCGCGTGAACTGAAACGTATACTACTTTCGCCCCACGCTCCCTTCTAAAAATGCCCTAGTTGTGACTTATTCGCATTCAAGGTCAAACCTATACTTACGTACCGATAGCTATATCAACCAATCATTTTCGAAATATCGGATGACAGAACATAATTATTTATCCACGAGTGCGAGCTTTGGACACTTTTTTCGTCATATTTCTATGAAAACCTAGCATCCATATTAATCCATGAATGTTAATGAAAAGTCAAAAAACATCTCTTTCGAATAATCTAAGTATAATCCATCGAAATCACAGTAAACACATGACGCCAGTAAATATTTACACTAAGGGTACGCGTCTTAGTGCAGCTTATGGGATTTTTATTGTGAGAAACTCCATCGTTAATGGGGCTATGGCTAATGTAAACAAATTAAACTTTAATACTAATTCAAGTATTCAGAACAAACTTTATTTGGGTATTAAAACAATGTTACTTATTTTATAGTAGCTGTTTTGTTGCTAATGTGTTGCCAGCGTTAAAAGTAAGTGAATAAAGAGGAAGTGATCCTAAGGTCAAAAACAACGTGCAACAGAAAGAAGAATTCTGGTTTAAATACTCCCTATACTGCACAGTACCTAACACATAAAAAAACAATTAAAATATGCACTTTAGACGAAAACCGAGAAATATAATCCCAAAACACTTACAAAATTTTTTACAATGGAGTCCCAGCATAACGACACCACACCAGTTCAACAGCTTCAAGTCACCAGGTGAGCTCCATTTGGCAACTGAAACTAATCTATCGGAACAGAGGTTATCTATTCTTGTTATAAATTGTGACGTGGGTATAATTAAAAAACAGTGTAAACTCCATTTAACATAATGTAACAATATCCCCAAAAAGTCCAAATAACTGGCTATGGTTGATTTAACTGCCAAGTAGCCAACTTGAACTTGTAACTAAAGCATGGTAGTTATTTTATTTTTGCATTTAATAAAAAAAAATCTATTTAATAAAAATATATGTAGAAGATAGATATTTCTACTACAACATAAAACATTAATTAAAACCGTACCATTAATACTTCGACAAACTCCCAAAAACGTCCAAATTAATTGACTATGGTTTAACTACCAAGCAGTCATTTCTTCTACTCATTGTATAGACTTACACTTTCTATAAACTTTAATTTTGTAAATATGTCTCGGTAGTTATAGTAGCCGGCAGCTAACTTTAGGTCTTAGAAAAAATAGTGGGGGAAAGTTACACATTGTGAGCGTGCTGCATGCCTGCTGCTGCGCTGCTCTCGCCTCGTATTCTTTTTTTTTATTATAATAGATAAGGTGTAAACGAGCAGATGGTCCACCTGATGCTAAGTGGCCACCATCGTCCATGGACATCGGCGAAACAAGAGATACTCTCTCGTTTTGTCGATGCGTTGCATCCCCGAAGATAGAGGGAGAGTGAAGAAAAAAAATGATGCGGATTCAGCGGACCCTGAGCAAGAGTCCAGAGTCCACTAGACCCGCAGCATTAATGGGATGGGAGAGGGAGGGGATAAGTCTGGCCCCCATGCGGCTCGATCGGAACGCGTCTATGACACTTAGCGGTCGGATTGGCATGCTGGTGGTCGCAAGCCAGTCGGGGAACACATCCCCTACCACCAAGATCCTTCGCTAAAAAGGTCCTAATAGTGACTAATAGTAGTGACTAAAGACTACCTAATAGTTCTTCGCTTTCAAGGTCAAACCTATACTTACGCGCCGGTAACTACTTATACATACGAGAATAAAGAAAACTCTACTACAGCATAAAACATAACTTAAAGTTAAACCATACCATTCGTATTTAAACCATCGTTATCTATTTCCTATCCAACAAATACCGACATATAAAACTCGAGGAACATAAAAATAGAAAAATTAGTATAAAACACTTAATTTCATTTGAACCCAAGTTACCCGAAGATCAAAGTTCACCGACTACTAACGAATGGGAGTACAGAGCGTAATTTTGCAGCCCTTTGACTTGGTCGTGTATCAAATTCATAATAATTTGAGGAACAATTACATCCCCTTTCATCTCTTACACCTTTGTGGTTTGAGCCCATTGCGTGCTATTTGACTTTGAGTTTAATAGAGAGTAACCTCAAAGAAAAATGTACTTACAAACAATTACACCTACGTATGTAACTATGAGGCACTTGGGTGGAGCTGACTCAGGATGTAGGGATGGGAACGTCTATCGATATAGTTAATTTTTTATAACATAAATTTTAGGCAAGCGTGAAACATTACAGACCGTGTTGTTGTTTACTATCTGGGAGGTAAGTCATGTTCAAAAGCTTGGAAGAAAATTGTAATTAGTTTGAATTACTAATTCTACATGATAGCAGAGCGTAGTTCTCTCCGATATTCGCTTGTATATTTAGGTGTTAAAATAAGCTTACAACTAATATAACGTATATAGAATACATAAATACTTAAAAACAGTCAAGAGTGCAATCACAGTTAAGATAATCTGAAAATTTTACTGAGGTAGGGCACAGCAGGAAATTTCCTGCTCAAATATGGAGCAGCCCGACTGGGGTAGTACCTCGACCTTACAGAAGATCACAGCTAAATAACACTACTCTAGAGCAGTGTTGTGTTCCTGTTGGTGAGTAAGGTGACCAGAGCTCCTGGGGGGAATTGGGGATAGAGTCGGCAACGCGCTTGCGAAGCTTCTGGTGTTGCAGACGTCTATAAGCTACGGTAATCGCTTACCATCAGGTGAGCCGTACGCTTGTTTGCCGACCTAGTTACATAAAAAAAAAAATAAAAAAAAATCCCAATATGTAAACCAACCAAATGTATTTCTATGACTGTTCACTATGTATGATGCCGAGAATTGGGTTAATTACAAGCTAATAATAAAGCAAGAAAATAATAAATAAATGAACGTACATACACACACTTATAATGCACCTTAAAAACTATATAACACTTATAACATAACTTAAACACTACAGTTACTGACGTATTGTTGTCGTTGTTGAGAGTGGGTGCGATGATGCTACGTAGAGTGTATCACTGTAGTGAAAACAAGCTATGTTTTAGGTACTTAACGTTAGATAGAATTTAAACGTTATTTTAGTTCAAATACATATTTTCAAAATTTTCTGCACACAGTCATCCATATTGAATGTTTAAAATTATACATCCATTTGTATAAATAAGAAATAAATTACCTTTTGGCTATTCTCTAAAAATCATCACGAGAGCTGTTCCATGGGTTTATTAATTGTATCAGCAAGGCAAGCCATTGATAAGCTTAAAGTTTGAATTTTAGCAGCTTGACTAAATGCTTTTACTAATGATCTAAAAATATATAACATTGACAACAATTAGAACTGTCTAAACTAGTTTTTACAGGGTACCTATAATATAGCTGAAAATTCGATTGAATTTAGTTTCTAAATGTAATAAATAAAGACGTTAAAGCACATCACTAGCCAAGCTCCGCCGCCGGGTGGCTTTTGTGGAACCTCTCCAATATTCGCTTTGTTACTCTGAAAAATGTTCCCTCAGCCGCTCTAAAGCTTTGTCTTATGTTTGCCTTCATAATAAATACCTGGCATTTATATTATATAACAGATTCAATCGACGCTTGATTATACCAAATTATAATTACATCAATGTTTTTTTTATTAAAATATTCGTAGGTAGGTATATTTTTTAATTTCTCAGTACGTAAAAAATAATTTAATTTTACCACCACTTACTCACTCAATCTTTTATTGAATTATTTACAAATTTAGTTTTACGAGAAATTAAAATTTTAAGAAATTTAATATAATGTCTTTTTTTTCTGGATAAAATGTATCCCATATATTAACTCAAATAATAATACATTCTATATACACACTTTCACATTTATAAAATTAGTACCTAAGCGAGTAATACTTAATAGAAGTTTTATTTATCTCTTTCGACTAAATTTGTCATGGACATTTCTTATAAGACTGCGTGTGACATTGTATGTGGGCACTACACCCTTTAATTTATTAAAAGAGAGGCATTCATGGTTGAGGAATGAGTTAGCATAATTGGCAGTTCTAAACTCAATGGATAATCTATTTCGTCCAACACTTTTTATGCCATCTTTTGCAATCCAAAAGTAGAGGTACTTTATTGTGCATTAGCATAGCACCAATTTTAATGGGGCGAAGGGTGAAACCTGCAGCTGGATCAGGCTCAACACGCGAGACATGGACTATAAAAGGGCCATGATCCTCTGAGTTGTATGTCCTATCTAGTATAACTAAAGATGGATGTGTAAACATAGTATCTATGGAAACCGATGGCAATTCTAAATTCGTTACAGTTTTCTTGCTGCGATATTAGAATCCGGTTGTGCCGGACGTAACTGTATAGATTATAGATTACCACGACCAAATATCAACTAAAAGACTAAATAGTAATTAAAAAAAAAACAAAAATAAAGCTAGCGACTTATCTTCTCCTATTTGATTTGATTTTGATGAAAATATGATCATGGAGCAATATTAATTTAAAAGATTTTCTTCATTGGATTTCTTCATTTACTTAGTTTGCAGATTTTATAGGTTTTCTATTTATGAAAGAATTTTCAAAATCTTATTAGAATTACTAGATGATTATATTTATTCAAATTAACTAACTATACTAAATATGCCACGAATATTCGGCAACTATTCGGTAACACCGAAATAACTTAGTATTAATTAAAATTTGCCAGTGGTAAGTTGAATGAAATCATTTTTTTCAGCAAGATTGCGCCTTTCCTTATAAATAATTCCTTCTGAAAGTAGCTGCTCTCTGTATTTAATACTGCTACCGGATGATGATAAATAATCTATGTTTTACATTTTAATTTATATATGACTTCATTCCCATGTCGATAGGATGGCGTACGAGCACACTCATTTGTTTACTTTATTTTCTTAAGTATTTTTTTCGAGATAAAACTAAAATGCATAAGGGGTTAATATTATGATTACTCGTGACCTCGTGAGTTTGACTTCGACTCCGTTCATTCACTTACAAAACTCCTGTTTGTAAAAAGCTACTTAAATGGTAACTGATTTTGCTATATTAAAATCAAAATGTTACATGGTCAAGGAACCAGCTGACATATAATCCACCACGTTATGGTCAGCTGACTTTATCTTTCCTTCAATTTACTAGGTAAACTATAATTCGACAAATTTTCGAATGGGAAGAAATGACTAAAAACATTTTTTTTCTACATGTTTGGGAGGCTGCCACTGCTCGCGCCACCCACGGAATTACAGCTGAAGGTCAGGAGTAATCATATTATATATTCCTAACGAATTTGCACTCGAGCGGAAATGATTGACCGAATTTAAATCTGGCTCCCATACCAATAGGCTATGTCCATTCTCAAGCTCTACTTTATCTCTGTATCATTCGTTAGGAAGGATTAGGTCAAAGCACTATTCGTGGTATCTCTAAACTTTGCCTATTTGTACTTAATGATTTTACAGCAGGCATCTAAATTCTACTTTTTATCAATCGTTAGTAATATAATTACCTAATAATACAATAAAGGAAAAACTTCAACATCTTGAATAACAATATTACCGTCACAAAAAAAGGACTCCGTCTAGAGCAATCTTGTCGATGTTCGAGGATTTTTTATTCCGTAAACCTTTCTTAACGAAATTGATCTAAAGGAAAAGAAAGTAATGAATCAATAAAAAAAATATGCTATATTTTCTTGATGTGATTTACGGTAAAAATGAATCGTCACGTATACGTTATACTGACTTTAGAAACGTTCGTCTCATTTGGCGTAATTCGGAAGTTATTGTCAAACGCTGGCCGCCATATTTGTTTACATCATGATTGTATTAAATGTGACTGTTTAATAGAACATTTTATCAAAAATGTTTAAAAAAAACATGCAGTGTATTTTTTGTTTCTTCTTTTTTTATACAAGTTCAATTTGGATAACAATGCATGGTTAACTTTATGACGTCATTCTAAATCCAACATGGCGACATATCCAAGAAGGCGGACTAGTTATTTTTAATGCAGTTTTACAATATGAGTACTAAATAAATGGACTTGCTAAGAATAATTCGAAAAATAAAGTGACGTCATTCTAAATCCAACATGGCGACATATCCAAAATGGCGGACTAGTTATTTTTAATGCACTTTTGCAATATGGGTATCAAATAAAAGGGCTTGCTAAGAATCAATCGAAAAATAATGAGACGTCAGTCTAAATCCAACATGGCAGAATATCCAAGATGGCGGATTAGTTATTTTTAATGCACTTCTACAATATGGGTATCAAATAAAAGGGCTTGCTAACAATAATTCGAAAAATAAAGTGACGTCATT